>JAZKJV010002162.1:0-319754 GCA_037367405.1 Ottelia alismoides
TCCGTTGGGTGTGACATGGAGGGGTGAGGATCATTGACCCTAGTTCAGCAGAGGAAATGAAATTGGAGCACACCTCGTGGTAGCCTGGAGGGACCTCACAAAGTGTAAGGAGAAAAAAAGGAAAAAATAAAATAGAAATAAATAGAAAATGACACCAAACGGAAAAATATCCTTCATAAAGTTTACAGCCTCAATGACATCTACAATTTTTATGAAGGGCTCAAAACCAAAAGACAACATATGTACATGCTACAACATTTTGCATATTTTATAAGTAGGAAATACCCATTTTCGACAGTTTTTTTACTTAATAGTATATGAAAAATAAAATTAAATAAAATAATGAAAACATGTTTACACAATTATCTATTTTTTGGATTTCTAATAATTTAGAAAAATAAGAAGTAAAAGACATGTTGGAATATATACAGAAGAGTCTATATATGCACAATCAGAACTTTTTTCCTCTGATTTTTTGGATTTTATATTTCTTATAATTAGTTAGTATATATAGGAAACAAAGTAAATTAAAAAGAAATAAATAAACAAGTTAAATATGTACACAAAATAATAGCACAAAATTAGGCTAATTATACGATATATACAATAGGTGCCCAAGACCCAAGTTTCACATATAAACTCCGATTCCTTTGGACTTGATCTTATTTTATAGATAATTTGATTTACATTATTTAGAAAAGTGAGTAGAGTTTCATGAGAGAGTGTATGAAAGAGATATTCAACTTTACAATTTTTAGTCTTCTGAACTAGGGTTTGGGTTTATTTATCAAATTTGCAAGTTAGTACTTTTTATTGATCAAAGTTACTTTTATGTACATAATGGAGTTGACTTCAAGTTAATTGGAGTTAACTTGAATTTATTATATCAAGCGAAGTTTGTGCATATATACAGATGAATATATGGAAGTTTTAACTCCTAATTTTTGCAATATTTATTTTAATTTATTCAAAGTACACCTTAATCTCAATCTTATTAATATTGTCGATTGTGATTTATTTATTTTCATATTTTATGGATATTTATTGTGCTTTTTGATTCGAACCAAATTTTGATATTAAGTTCAGGAAGTACTCGTACTCATGCATGTCTTTTTCTCGTACACTAATACCAAATATGGTGGTGTATTGTACTTTATAGCTCCTCAAATTCTTTGGATATAAATGAAACTTAGAAAAGAAAACATTTTTAATATCATTTGATAGGCTAGAAAAATAACTGATTATTTGCACTGATGGACTGACTTTTTGTGTCACAAAGAATTCCTTTGTTACCGTTCATATTACTTGGAATATGCTCGGATATAAATCTATAATATGAAATGGGAAAAATTAATACGACCTTGAATTATAAAAATAGCTACTTAATTAAATATTGAGATTATTACACTACCTTCTTAAATATGAAATGAAAACAATCAAAAGATAATTAAAAAATAACAACTGCACAATTGAAAAACAGCCCATAAACAACTCAATACCAACATAAAAGTCACAAACTATATTATAATCACATCTACTCGTTATAATACAATCAAGACTCCAAGCATTCTCCAAACCTCATAGTCACTTCACAACAAATTTGTAAGAAACCATAAACATACACCAAAATAAACAAACAGCTTAACCACCAACTTATTCTCTCCAAAAAAAAGCTTAACTCATTGCCAGTTTAACACTCCAACCAAACTCACCCCCTATCGATGAGCCGAAGCAAAAACCTTTTGGGGGGTTAATCTTCAATGTAGGCTTGCCCTACATTAAAAGACACCTTCCTTGGCGTTCAAAAACATCAAGAAAGGTGATATTTCACGTACTGATATAATGTGTATGCACTTGTATCATTTGTTGAAGTGGGATCGATATTTATTCTTCTTTCAGGAAAGATAGTTGACATCAAATCCTATAAATAGAATCAAATGCATATTATGTAAAAGGAGCCATGGAATCAAAATATATTACAGCTACCCAAGCTAAATTTTGAAAAAAAGGAAATTACACTGTCTCGTAATAAAATCGATTTAAGTCGCCCAATTGTACATTATTGTGTACGGAGAAAAATATAAAGATCCAACACCAAGTAACTAAACCTAATAAACCTCAACATGCCATTGCTTGTTCTTCTTCAGCTGGGTGAGCTTCTCCCCCCAGTTCTCCCCTCTCTGCTCCGCTACCCGCTGTAGGGTCTCCTGAATCCCAGGCATCATACCCTTCAATCCGCAAAAGTAAATATGTGCACCTTCATCAAGAAGCTTGAATATTTCATCGCTGTATTCCCCTCGATCTTGTCTTGGACATACATCTTCCCCCCAGCCTTGTTTTTCTGCACCCTGCTGAGGGCTTTGTCGAACCTGGATCAGAAATCGGTCATCATGATTCATGATACTGCACAAGTAACAAGGTAGCAAATAGTCAACAACTTCAGTTACCTGAAGTTGTCAGGGTAGTCACGTAGATATTTGGTGAACTCGTCATCATAAAGAAGGCTGTCTGAGTTTGCTACCCCTAGGAAGAGCCATGCGAGCCCACCGAATCGGAATGTTGGAACAGACTCCATAAACATCCGGCGGAGGTAGCCCCTATAAGGTGCAACACCAGTTCCGGTAGCAACCATGATGTGAGTTGCATTGGGGTCTTGTTCGGGCAGCAGCATTATTTTTCCAGCAGGGCCTGAAGCAAATTCATTTTTGTTCATAACCATATTATTATAAATTAAGATTGAAATGAAGACCTGTAGGATGCAAGAATGAATATCATATCTAGAAATAAAAATGAAAGGCCGTCACAAGTGTCATGAAAGGTTTAGATTTTAGTATGTGTGCTTGTGTACAAAAGGCAAATATCTGTATCACATGAAAAGCTCTTAGGGTGCGTTTGGTTCGTGGGTTATCCATGGGTGGATACCCCGGTTTTGTGTTTGTGTGTTTGGTTGGTGGGTTAAGGGTTGGGAGGGTTTGTGTGATGTGATTGTATTGGAATTTGAAAAAGTTGGTAGTTATTATGGTATGATTGTATTGAAATTTGAAAAAGTGGGTGGTTGTTGTGATGTGATTGTATTGAAGTTTGGAATATTTAGTAGAAGTTGAGTATTTTATGATTTTTAGATGATATAATGGTATAATATATATTTTTTTGATTGGAAAGAGAGTGGGCCCCACTAGTGGGTTGGGAATATGAGTTTTGGGGTGTAACTCACCCAAAGTGGGGGGTAACCCCCCAACCAAACGCACCCTTAGAAATTTGGGAGCATTAATTTGTCATTGGTAATAACCATTGCCTTTTGACAAGCAGTTATGTTTTTGCACAAATCGGAGTTGCAGCTTTTGTGAATACCATAGGTGAATACGTTCTCATATGTTCTCAATTCCTAATGGTTTAAAAATTCTTCAATGAAAATGATCGTCTCAACTACGACATGTTAAGCAACATATTGTCAGATATAATCACCTCCTGCTGATCAAAAGCTTACCGGTGAGCTTGATTTTGTCTCCTGGTTTCGCATCGCAAAGGAAATTACTGCAAATGCCTTTTTTTGAAGGATCTTCTTTCCCCGTTTCAGGGTCATAATAAACAGCACGACGAACACATAAGCTGCCAGTCTTGCCATCAAAGTAATCGCCGTATCTAGTCGATGCAATAGAGTACAGCCGAACATTATTGGGGCTTCCAGGCTTCTTTGGATTATCACCCTGCATAAAGATTTCAGATATGTTTCATATAGCAAGAAACTATACCAATATTACTTGGTCAGAATTAACAATTAGCCATATATAAATCCTGGGGAAATACGTTTCTAGACTTTAAAAAGTGATCTAAGTATGTCTTCTTGTAATAAAAGATGGTGATATCGGTTTTTACTCCAGGGTATAAGAACAATAATGATTTTTATGTTGTTGGAACCTATTAACATGCCTGTTCATATTGCTAAGACTCAATGGAAGACTACCAATCTTACTTGATCTCAGAGCTTATGTACATTTAATATAGATAAGATGAAATCCAAGAGACCATATTTGATAATGCACCAGGCCATTTTTGTTTATGCAGTGTATATAATTTTTCAAATTATTTGCCAAGGATTCCATGCAAAGACCCAAAATGTTTAAGTAGAATATTATTTTGAACGACTCGAAGAGGTATATGGCATTGTTAAGATAGTTTCCTGCCTCTATTAGAAGTATCCAATTATGCTCGATCGATTAAGTTGTATCTCATAATTATTTTTAGGGATTTTTACCGCAGACCCTATAATATTTATCAATTACCTCTACGACCTTTGAAACATCCTAATTCCTTCCTCACCCCTGTAAACTTGCTCCGTCTTACCTCACGAACCCTACCGTTAAATTGACACATCTAGAGTTAACTTTCTTAGGTTAAAAACGAGTTAATCTAACCAATCCATGATCGGACGGCTAGAATTAACCAATAAAAGAAAAAATGATTCTCCCTCCTGGCTTCCTCTCCCACTACAGTACCGATGTGAGGCCCGACTGGAGGACGTTGATGGTGAACGGAGAACGAGGGAGACAACCTACGCCGGAGAACGGCTCGAGCAGGGGGAGGCGGAGAGCGGGGCGGGGCATACGTGTGTGTGTTTGGGGAGGGGGGCTTCGCAAGTGGGGCGACCCGTGGGGAAGGTCGAGAGGCGGTGGGCGGGGAGTAGCCGAGGAGGGGAAGCCCAGGTGGAGGCAGGGGAGCAGGGGAGGTCGGGGGCGGCTTCGCAGGCGGTGGACGGGGAGTAGCCCAGGGAGGAAGCCCAGGTGGAGGCGAAGGAGCAGGGGAGGTCGGGGACGGCTTCGCAGGTGGAGTACAGGGGGGTGGGAGGCGGTGGGCGGGGAGTAGCTGAGGGGGGGGAAGCCCAGGTGGAGGCGGGGGAGCAGGGGAGGTCGGGGGCGCAGCTTCGCAGGTGGAGAGCAGGGGAGGTCGGGGGAGGGAGGTGGGGGGGGGGAGGGGTGTGGGGGCGAGAGGCGGTGGACGGGGAGTAGCTGAGGGGGGAAGCCCAGGTGGAGGCGAGGGAGCAGGGGAGGTCGGGGGCTGGGGCGGCTTCGCAGGTGGAGAGCAGAGGAGGTCGTGCGCGGCTTCGCATGGGAGGATGCGACCGAGGGGGCTTCCAATCGACGACGTCGTGGGGCTTTGAGCAGAGGCAGCGGGGGGAGCGGGGCCGGAGGGGGGGGTGCTTCACAGGTGGAGGCTTCAAGCGGGGGTGGGTGGGGAGGGGCTTCGAGCGGGGGCCTTCGAGGCGGAGGTGGAGCTTGGACCGGCGGTAGCCGAGTAGGGGAGGTCGGTGTGTGTGGGCTTCGCACAAGAGGA
Source organism: Ottelia alismoides (assembly GCA_037367405.1). Classification (NCBI taxonomy): domain Eukaryota; kingdom Viridiplantae; phylum Streptophyta; class Magnoliopsida; order Alismatales; family Hydrocharitaceae; genus Ottelia; species Ottelia alismoides. The sequence continues at coordinate 5,332 of JAZKJV010002162.1, forward strand.
TGCGGACGGGCAGAAGGGGGGGGGGGGGCTTCGCAGGTGGCCTGCGAGGGGTGCGGAGTGGTTTCGACCGACGGCAGGGAGGCCGAGCAATGAAGGTCCGACCGGGAGGGGGGGTGGGCTTCAGGCCGGACATATTCAGCTAGAGGTGGAGGGTGGGAGGGAATGGCACTTATCGTAAATTTGCTAAATAAAATGGATATTATGTAAAGAAGATAACATAATCCGGTTAGTTTTAACAGTTAAATGGATGGAGGTTAACCACAGGGTCTTTCGGGTAAAGGTTAACAAGTTTACGGGGGTGAGGGAGGAATTAGGATGTTTCAAAGGTCGTAGAGGTAATTGACAAAGATTATAGGGTCTGTCGGATAAAAATCCCTTATTTTTATTTTGAGGAGTCATGGGGTGAACACCCAAAAGGTTCAAATCCTAACTCATGTTCATAAAACCAACAGAGTACAAAATGATTACAGAGAACAGGCCTCATAGTAGCTTTTCCATGCCCAATTACAATTTCCAAGTAAAACCTCTCCTACCAAAGATTAATCTAATCTTCGTCAAGCAAATTGCCCAAATCAAGATAACCGCCAGAGTTTAGTCTGCATCAGAGCCCCTCCAATTGGTGCTTATAAAATACCAAAGATGCATCAGTTTCAAAGCTCACACCAACAATTTGTGCAGTCTCCCACATACAGAATCTGCATAAGCAAAAATACAGGTGGTTGACATCTTCAGGGTCCTTGTCACACCATGGAAAACCATTGCCCTCCGACTCCTTTCAGGATGCGCTCCCATCTAAGAAACCAAAGAAAATCTTGACAGACGCAGGGACCTTCCAACTGCACATCGTATACAATCCTAAGGATACCATGATAAAAAAATCATGAAGGCGCACAAGACCTTATTGTCCTATTCTTGACAAAAGATCACCCATCTTGCCAGATCCACGAGTCTTGTCCATCCATGGGCCCCTCCAAAGCAGCCAGGTGACCTGACATATGCATGAAATCTTCTATCCTTTGATTTGAGAGTCCAACGTGGAAGAGAGAAGTATAAGACGTATTTGACCACACATCAACACGCAAGTCTTCGTCATCATCTAAAGTGGATAGATGTTGGAAAAGGTCAAACAGGGTTCCATATTATGCCATATAATTGGGGACAAAAGGAAAGCATAGACTATAAAGGGAAGATGCAAAAGCGAAGATTGCGAGACGGCGAGCGTGCGGCGGAAGAGGACGCAACTGCACTGGCGAGTGCATGAAGGGGAGATCAAGTGGAAGAGGGCCACCAGTGTCAAGGAGCTTGAGGAGCGGAGTGCTTCCGGTGTCAATGAGTGTGTGAAGCGGAGGGCTACGAAGCAAGATGTAGAGAGGATGGAGATGGTCGGGGTCTCTCACCGCAACCGCAAGTGTGGCCAGTGTTGTTTTAGATGTGGGTTGTATAGTCAATCGAGCTTCATCATGTGCCATGAGACCTTGATGCTTTGATTGTGGGGCTGTGGGCCACCGTCGCATTTCATGTCCTGGCAATCGGATTGTCCCTCCACGGACTTCGTCGATTGTGACTTTTCTGATGATTCCTGTGTCGACTGCAAGGCGGACGTCATCTCACTCTTTCATGGAGGTTCTGTGCAATGGCAAACCTCCGTTGGTGGCCATGAAGGGATGTCTTCCGATGGGTAGTTGGACGATGGGTGTTTGGGATTTGGCCTCGATCAAGATGGAGATTATTCAGAGAATTGGAGATGGCTTTTCAGGGGATGTTTCTCTATTAGAAATGAACCCGTGTTGTGCTAGGGGACTATCAACAAAGGAGGTTGATCAAGATTGAGATTATTCAGAGAGTTGGAGATGACTTTTTCAGGGGATGTTGCTCTGTTAAAAATGAACCCGTGTTGTGCTAGGGGACTATCAACAAAGGATGTTAATTTGCTGCTCTCATCTGATCTAAGGCACATGTAGGTCACAGGCACTAGATTATGCATCATGTCCTTATCTTTCACCAGATGCCATAATCCAGTGACTAATTAATCAAGTTAAAAGTCCATCCCGTCCCACTTCCAGGCAAATAAACAAGAATAAACGATCCAACCAAATCGAGGCTTTCAGGGCTAAGAAAGCACTTTATACATGCGGAAGGGTAGGGCTTTATTATATGAGTCTTGCTTTCCCCGCGAGTGCGAGTGCTCTCCTTGAGATTGAGCGTCCGACTCTGAACCACAGGTTCGCTGGCTTAGGTATATACATCTTGACGTGCTGACCAAAGGGCCGCCTGGTTTGATGAATGCAAAAGACATACAGACGTGAGCAATTCAATTCAGCTGAACAAGCTGGCGGCTGACCAGCTCTTCCAAAACCCTTCGATCGTGGGCTAGAACTTCCGAATTTGCATCGAGTCGCAGACTAGCATCAAATCGAAAAAACTTTGAGGGGAGTCGGCATCTGTCCAAGCAACCAAGTATGCTCCAAAATAGGATGACCACTGAGGTTGAACCTCCTCAGTGTCATCTTCCTGGAATCCTCAGATCAGACATTTTCCAAGATATAGGTTCATCAATAGAGGAGAAATTGGACTTCCCTGGGGGATTCCCACACCCCATAAGGTGTAATCCTGACCTTTCCGATCAAAGAGGGGACTCTCCAGGAATGCCTTCAAGATTTTCAACAAAGGGCAGTGGACTATTTCGAAGTCGAATCCAAGGGTTGATGAGCCCCTTCTGTCCTCAGTTATTCTCAGTTCAAACGTGGCACAAAGGACAGGTGAAAATGTCGCTAGGAAAGCATTGAATAATTCACATCAGGCAGGATAACGGAAAAATATGAGACAGAACCGAAGTCGGTCTTTTCGGAATCGAAAGGTGGGAGTATGCGAAGTAAGGCGTCGAAGATATAGGAAGAAATCGAAGATTATTTGCAGTAGGATTCATCTTTTTGTTCACCATAGGGGGGTCACGGGAATAGTTCTAGCCAATTGTAGCCTAGACATTGCTCTACATGATACTTATTATGTGGCTACCCATGTAGCTTGCTTCTAACTGGGGTTTTAAATTTCAGCAAAATTCCGATTTCGAGGGTATCCGAGTACCGAAACTAAAACAAGAAATTGAGAATTTTTTGTTAATTAAAATCTAAAACCTAAGACCTGTGTATGATTTTCACGTTTTGTGTCTCTTATGTAGTTTTTCTCGAAATTATCCGCCTCAACTCTAGATCTGAGATGTTTTTACTTATAAATCGAAACATAAAAATCTATATACTATTTTGAACACTAAATATACACGACTTTATGCATACTAAGCGTTTGAAAAATTATAAATATATTAAATCTGAAAATACTTTCATAATCCTCCTGGACTTACTCCTCAGGCGCAAACACCTCTGGCTCCATCATATGGTTATGATGGGTATGGATACAACAACTATATCGGGTGAAAACTATCAAGATAGCCAACCCGATCAGAGCCAGGGCAACTATTTTGATGGTGAAAATTATGACATCTTTCTCGATTACTACACGGTCGTGCCTACTCCTCCTTGCAGAGATCATGTCCTACTCCGTTATCATCATCCCGAGGATCTCAAGCTAGTACTTTGCAGCCTCATTTTACCACTCGTGATACCGGTTTATCCTGGTCTCGGGATACTCCTAGGCATCGATGACCATCAGTACATTCCATGGCCTCAAATTTCAGCGAAATTCGATCGAATTTCCGTCGAGTATCGATATCCTGTCGAAATCGAAATTCGACCGAAATGACCGAAATATGAGAGCTCTAGTACAAAAAATGACCGAAATGACCGAAATTTCGGTCGAATTTCGATCGAAATTCCATTTCGATTGGTCACCGAAATGGTGACCGAAACCAACATTTAGGGTCTTGATACATGCATCACATGATGGATTACAAGGTCATTTACGCGTACATGACATGGGGAATTTACTGCGAGCTCATTGAGTCAGTGATACGCTACGAGAGACAATAGTAGGGGGGGCAATACAGATCCACCACAAAAATCTTGGTTCTGAATTCATGTCCAGGTAGTATCTTTTATTGCATTAATGTACATGTTGTCATTTATTTGTGAATAGATACATCTTTACTTGTTGTAAGTTTGTAATTAATTCTTTACTTCACTAGGACCTTGTTCACGAAAGTTATTTCTACGAACAGAACATTGTCTTATTAATCATTATCTACATTATAGAATCAAATGTCCCATCTATACTGCCTTTCACTATCATCCATAAACAAAAGAAGTGTTTTAAGTGTAGTTAACTTAGCTATTTCATTTCCGTTTCCAATATCTACTAGTCCGCAATCAACATTAACTACGATACGTTCAATATGATCCATATGTGTGATATAAGGATCATAAATTATCGGTGTGATACAAGCGTATATTTGTAAGTTATTTATTAATTTAAGAACTTGGATGAACTCCATTTCCAATATATAACTCAACAATCAGCATTAACAACAATATGACCGATATGTGTGATGTAAAGGAGCGATATGTGTGATATAAGTATGTGTTTGTAAGTTATTTATTGAAATAATAACTTGGATGATCTTAATTTGTGAAAAAAGGCAAAAAAATATTTTTAGAGCCATATCCGAGATTTCCGCTGAAATCGTTGAAATTTCCTAAACGCCAGGGATTGTATGTAGGAGACGCCTGTACGAAGTGACAGCTCCTATATGCAAGCGCATTTGGATCGGGCTCTTTGCTTCTCGAAAGAGTAAGGTCGTATGCGTAGTGACCCCAATATCGGATCCTCATATTATTGGGGCGATATTGGATTGTGCATAGCGAGTACTATTCCTGTTGACGGTTGGTTCAATTAACGACGGGTCAACATCACCTTAGGGGTGGTGGGCCCGGGTGTTAAAGACCGAATTGGGAATGCAAGTTGGACTTGCAAGGCGGAATGTATTCCCGCTTCTTTTTATCCGAGTTACAGATTCTCATATTATTGGGATGTAACAAAGATAAGGAAGGAGATCCCAGATCTTGCTGAGATATGATGGTAAGTATATCTCTTACATTGAAAGTAATTAAGGGAATGAACTTTCAGTGTTGACAAGGCAAGACAACTTTGATATAAAAATTCCTAAATCAAAGTAAATTGTGTATATATATTTATATATATTTATGCAAATTTCTTATTTCAGATAAATCTTCATTAAACCCACTCAACACTATACTCAATAATAACCAGTAAAATATCATGGATTGGATCCATGATCAAGATATTGTACTTGCAGTTGGACACGTAATGTATGTGGTTAGGACTTCAACCCTAGGGTTTGTATGTCTCTATAGTCCCAATCTCTCATCGAATGTACTTTGGAAGTGACATGTCAATGATGATCGCAATTGTCAATTAATCCTTATAAAATCTAAGAAGATGTTCTGGCATACTTATGTGCTTTCGACATTTAATCATGAATGACATGGTGGCTCTATAAGAGACTTCAGAGCGTCTTGTGAGATAATAGCTTCTAGGGTCTATTTCTTAGTTCAAGATCCCTCCTACTAACTGGAATAAAAGAATTAGTAGATCTGTTCCGCCCAAAATGGGAATGGGCTGGGGTTATGAACTTATAATCATGGAATCGATTCGATCATCAGATTATAAGTTCATTCCATACCGGACCAGACCGGAATAGGGTTATGTACATTCTCATTATGAGAAGGAGTCATTCGAGCGTATGTAAATAGATACTATGTTTACATATGGATCCCTACGTCGGTCGTGACATTCTATTTCGGATTAGGAATAGGCGTAATCGGACCTGCTTTTGACATATCTATCGTTATTTTGGGGGGGGGTACCGTATTAACTTCTTGGGGCTTCTATTGAATCGAGAAATAGGTTTGATTGTACATCTTTTGATTGATATATATAAGGCATCCTCCAGATAATTCCAATCGAAGCAATTTGATGTCTGACTTGGGTCTATATGACAATCGGTGATCGATAGAAATACTCCAACACTCCACCTTTGTCATATATTCCATATATCACACTATATAAGTATCATTTCGTCATTCTACTGTCTATACTCTGGTCATTCATGAAACTTCAGAATATTCATATTGTATGAATTGAATGAAGCATGTATAAATGTTGAAATGCGCTTATATTGAAATCTTTTGAATTCAGCATAAGAGATCCTTCATCTCAAGCAATGGTTGTTTATAGATAAAGGGAGTGCAGTGGAAGCATGGGTTGGACCCAAGTAAGAAGGAAAGTCAAAGAGTTGACTGTACTTTTGTTACTTCCATATGACATCTAAAGAATTGAATGAATGCCAATACTGCAATAAGTTGATGTGTTGATAGTATGACTATCAAATCTATCTAGAATCCTTAGAGAAGGAATCAGATAGTACATCAGAATAATCTGCATATAATCATTGAAATTGGGTTACTTATTTGATAAGATAAAGTCTAATAATTGTATCTCAATCTTCTAATGACACTTGCTAGTTGCATATGTATTAGAAGATTAGAAACTTGATCTTATAGGTTCAATAGTCATCCACATGGATATTGATGCAATTGTTGCAACAATCTCTATTGGATTGATAGACTTCATAATTTCAGTGGGAGAGCCCTTAGTCTTAAAGAATGTCTCTATGACCTAGATATTAGAATACACTCATTGTTTATTTCTAAATGTTGGAAATAAACGTGAATTATGTAATATACCTATCATAAAGAGTTATGATGGAGATATTTCAGATAGTAATCTAACATCTAGTAGACTCCACTAAATTAGAAAATTAATGAGTGGTTCATTAAGATTTCTAATATTGAAAATTGAACCATTAAAGATCAATAGGAGGATGAAGATCATTTGAAAATGATCTGGCATCAAGCCTTGGACATTTGTATGTTAATGTGATCAATACACTAATAAGAGATGAAACTTTAGATTGTCTAAAGGTTCAAATCTTACATACTTGTGAATATTGTATTCGAAAGTAAAAATGTCCAATACACCCTTCCTTAGAATGGTGTAAGATGTCAAGGTATTCAAGATCTCATGCATATTGATGTATGTGAATCATCTATATCAGAATAAACATTATGGATATGTGATATCTATTTATGATTATTTGTAATATGAGATTTCTTCTCTTTACTTAGAAAACTTTGAAATGTTCAAAGATTTCACAATCTTGGTTTAGAACCAAAGTTTGAAGGAAGATTAAATGAATTTTTATCTAATCTAGGTAGTCAGTACCTATTAGATGAATTCATAGAATGCCCTATAGAGATATGAATATTATTTTTTTATCTCACTCCTCCTAATAAACCTAAACTCAAGATAGTTGTAGGGAGATAAAATTGGATCATGTATGACATGATTTGATCAATAATGATTTTTAGCATAATTACCTATTAGTTTCCAGGTATATATGTAGTAGAGACTACAATATATATCCTTAATGAGGTTCCAAGCAAGTAAGCTGGAATTTAGCACTTGAAAGTGCTACTTCATTAAGATAATAAAGGATGGTATTGGATACCTGCTTTATGACATCGAGATTCTTAAAAGATCTCATCTTTGAGAATATGATTCTTATAGGATGACTCTCTTGAGAATCAAGATGAAAATGAAGTAAAGGAACTCATTTAGTCTTGAGAAGATAATGAGGCTCCTAAAATTGGAAACTAAAAGGACAATTAAAGATGAAACACTAATACCTCTTCAATAAGTTTGAAGATGGATTCCATGTGTCAGTTGAATCTGACAATGATCTGACTTCATGTGATGAAGCTTGTGAAGATCATAGCATGGAAAGATGGATGTTAGCAATAAAGTCTAATGTAGACTTCATATACAAGTGTTGTATGTGGACCCTTGAGGATCCACCTATAAGGGTCAGACCCATTAAGGTGTAAATGGATCTTTAGGAGAAAGAGGGAATCTGATGAAAAGGTAGAGACCTTCAAAGCACGGTTCATAGCCATGAGCTACACACCGAAGAGAAGACATTGCTTGCGATGAGACTTGCTCTTCAGTGACCATGCTTAAACCCATCAGAATAATGCTAACCATAGCTACACAACTTGACTATGACATCTTCATGATGTAAGTCAAGATTACATTCCTCTATGAATACCTCTTTGAGGACATTCACATGAAGCAGCCCCGGGGCTTCATGGTTGAGGAAAGCAAGATGTGCAAGCTAAAGAAACTCCATCTATGGACTCAAATAAGATTCTTGTAGTTGATTTGATGAAATCATAAATGTTATGATTTCAGAAAGAATCTTGATAAACCATGTGAAGCTTAGTGGGAGTGCTATTGTGTTCATCGTGCTAAATGTAGATATCCTAATCATTTTGGAATGATCTAAGGATAATAATAATAAGTGTTTTATAATCTAGTTGTTCCATACCTCGAGATATGATCTCAAGAATACCTCTTAAATCTTAGTTCTGAAGTTGTTCAGAAGCAAAGAGAAGAGGGTATTGGGACCGTCACATTAATGGTACACCTTGGACATTCCCATTTTCTGGAAAATTCCAAGAAGGCTTCTTTCCCTCAAGATATGGTACTGGCCTATCTAAAAGGGATAACACCTCAAAGAGTTGAGGATGTGAATGCTAAAACTGCTTGCCCTTGTGCATCAGTTCCGAGAAGCCAGTGTATGCTAGATGTGTACAAAAGCCAGATATCTGCCATGCAGTGGGAGTAGTAAACTATTACTAATCCTAATATGGTGATAAAACACTTGATTGCAGTAATAACAATATCTTCATAGAGGACAAGACTTTTGATATAGTGATCTCAAAGTCTCATCTTCAAGAAATTAAGACTTTATAGATAGTGATCTAAAAGGTCTTAACTGCGAATACCTTATGGGATAGAGATCTCCAAGAATAAGGGTAGTCTGATAAGGATAATTGAAATTACATACTGGTTATAATAATTATTGAGGCGTAGTGTCAATGACACTATGACTGATATGATTGAGTATTGGTTGCATGAGATGCAACATTCGCATTGGATGCGAACAATGTTACTAGGGGATATGCAAGTGCCATAAAAGGACTTGGCGTAGTCTCTCGGGAACAGAGTGATTGATCAGCTTACCTAGCTATTTTCTAAACAGCCTATGATTGTCACATGAGTGTGGGTTTAAAGATTAGCCCATTAATGGCTCTTTGGGCTAGTGGGAGATTGTTGGACATGCGAGCCCACGGCGAACCATTATGCAATAAATGTTATTGCGAATATCATTCCCTGATCTGAAATAAAGAATAAATAATTTGCATAATAGGTCCCTTAGTACAATTAGGGTTATGTACCATGGCCATCTTGATGATCATACAGCTGTTGATTCAAATATTGAATCATAGAGGTTGGTGCTTGGATGAACATCTAAAGAGTTAGATTGAGGACTCATCAAGCACCGTCAAATGATTGTTGAGAGATGATCTCCAGCCTGAGTAGGAGATGGCAATCCTTTCTCATTTGGCTGATATCTGACCGGCCTCTTGATGCAGGTCCTCTGCATGGGAATAGAGATTCAGAGGTGTCAGATTAGTTAGGTCAAAGAGTTGACTTAACGAGATCGAGATAACCAAAGTCCTATAACGTATGCTGTCACGATATAGGCACGCATCCTCTGACCAGGTTCTCAGAGTCCTGACTTGCATACAAGACTATCACGTTAGTTATGCAATGGTTTACCAACTGACAGTCAAGAGCCGGATAGACAGGAAGTCCAATTCCAACTCACATAGGAAAATAGTTTAGCAAACTAATTACCCTAAATCAACCAAATCAGTGACCGGGGGTAGGGACACCTCCGGCTCGAGTCTGCGAGTGGTTAGTGTGGTCGGTTCCACTGCTTTTTGATGTGATTTTCACAAATGAGAAAGGGAAAGTGATGTGTTACTATATGTCTATGTATGTACATTTGGCAGACCAATAGGTTGATGACTTAATCAAGGTCTATACACTGGCGCGCTGGTGTGCATACAAGGGTATATGAGTAATACGATCTCTCAAAGGGATCATACAGGTTCATTTACTGAACCGAAAGACATGAGCTCACTCATGAGATATTGGGAAGAACCAAATTCCGTGCATTGTCGTCTCGCTTTTGAAGCTTGACTGAATTTGTAGGTTTGATATATACTTTTGGAAAGTATATGATCAACACCTGGGTATGATATATGCTTTTGGAAAGTATATGATCGATACCAACTCCCAACAGTCAAATGAGAAACTTAATGATAAATCCCCTGAAGTAGACAATGTAAAATTGATCTTATACTTCAGGATTATTCTGGATCTTCCAGTATGCAGGATGTACCGGTATTGGGAATACCTGAGGGTGATGTGATCATAAACGATTGTATAATTACGACGCTTCCATTCCTAGAGAGTGATGAAACGGGTCTGAATTTTAGTAACTCCTCTCAGTAGAGAAGTGATCTGATCTTGGTCCAAATGTTGGACATTGATCTGAATGTGATTCAGATGCAATGAGAAGATTAGATTTGCGGTCTTGATTTAATCAAGCATCTATGGGAGGCCCGGGATCTGGATTTGAGATGTGATCTCAATATCCAAGTCACTATACGTGGAACAATACAATCGCCCTGTCCTTATCTCCAACTATTCGCGGAGAAAGCGCATTATCCTTGAAAGAGTTCAGGATAATTTCATTGTTGATATAAGTATCCGAGCATTGAGAAAATGGATAATTAAATATGATTTAATTATCATGATTAATATGAATTCGATTCATATTATAAAGAGAGTTATCTTAGATAATTAAATGTGATTTGATTATCAAAGATGTAAATAATATGAATTTGATTCACATTATTTGGGCACATGAGAATAGAGATCCAAGATGATTAAATATGATTTAATTATCATGGATATGAATAATGTGGATAACACTATCCATATTAATCATATATATTATAAATGTAATTTATAATATATAAGAGAGAGCAATTTGTAATTTACATTTGTTAATTAAATGTTGATGTGAATTGGATTCACATTAGACAATTAATTGAAAATGTAATTCACTTTTTATTTTGGGTTGTGAATGTGATTCACAATTTTCCAATGACAAGATTGCAATATTCACAAAATAATTATGAATTATTTTTGTTGAAATAATTTACAACAAGTGTTGTTGTAAATCTAGAGATTTCCATGGAATAATGTATTCTCATGAGATATCATGAGATTACATGAGATTGCCACCAAATCCCATATTATGGAAGGATGCAATCTTCAATCTAATAATCTCCATGTTTGCTTGATTTAATTTGGGATTGATTTATATTGATTTATCAATATAGATTTAATCTAAATTAAATTAATAGTTGTTGGTTTTTACCAACACAAATCTTAGCCATTAAAAGAAACACAAATCAATGAGAGCCATAGGATTTGTGTTTCCCATGGATTGAGATCCATGGATCCCAAAAAAATATAAAAGGAGAGGCACCCCTTTGCTCTTCTTTACACAAAAGGAGAACATAAGTCTCTCTTTATCTCTCTACATGCCCTCTCTTCTTCTCTCATGTGGTCGTCCACCGTGGATGCCCTAGAGAGGTTCTCCATCGCCGCAGCATCGTCGTTATGTTGCCCGATCGTTTGCTCATGGATCTCCGTCTCCTTTGGTGTGCCTCGCTCGTGAAGAAGACGTCGGATCTCGTGTGTCGAGATCAGGAGATTCACCGCTTGGATCATTAACATGGATTGCGAGAAGCACGTGTTTCATCAACACGCTCGCAAGTATCTCCTCCGTCAGATCGGACTTGAGACAGGAGGTCTCTTCGTTTAGAGACTCGATCGCAACCGCGCTTCAAGATGTAATCCTATTACTTGTTTGTGGTTTAGACGAAACGATCCGAGAAGTGTTTTTGGATCATGTGGTTTCGTCACATGAAAAAAATTTTAATTTCCGCTGCATAGAACAACTAGTGCGACTAGTCGTTCCTCGTCGTATTCGATACGACGCTCACGCTTCCGTGATGCGCTTGAGGTTCTCCCCATATCCTTCAGAATTTACCTCGGATATCGTGTATTAATTTATAACAATATCCTTCCTTGGACAGCCCCCAAGGGAGATCTTATCTTCCATGTAGAAAAACAACTCATACACATATGCAGTAATGCTAAAAGAATAATGTCTCGTTAGTGTCAAAACAAATAACAAGAATCTTTACCGTGCTTGGCGATTGTTGGATGAGACTAGATAATGCTCAACAACAAGATGTACATGTGAAGAACTTGAGCTTGGCATTGTACAACAAGATTGGAAGAATTTATTAGCTTTCAAAACACTTATAGATTAGCATAAATGATTCTTAAATATTAGCACATTGTGTTGTACACTGTTGTAAAAGTCGTCCGACTAGTCGAATCAAGTTGGAGGGGGTAGCTGACTCGATTAGGGTCGACTACTCGACCAACTTTTACATAGAGTTTTTTTTATTTATTTTATTTATTTTTTTAAAAGCAAACTTTTTCTAATTTGCTTAATGTTATATTTAAAGTCAATTACTTCTTTTGTTTCATTATGACAACATAGAAAATGTACAAATCTATGCAAATATATAAAAATATACATATACAAATGATTTATATATTTAAAATATGTAAAAAATTCAAAATTGACTAATGGCCAAATAAATCCAATTAGTCGCTTGGCTGTCGATTAATCCTTAGTTAGTGACCTCGTTGATCGAGCATCGATTACCGATTTCTGCAACCTTGGTTGTATGCAATGGGTCACTTAGGACCTATTTATCGTTGACATCCTTAAGAGTCGTTGGGATTAAGTGGAGTTAGTTAGGAACAAGGTTCGAATTCTCGATTTCGATTTCGTTTCAGTCCACCCGGAAATGAAAATTTTGGTGAAATCCTTCGCCTTGACGGGAGACCATGGATGTCACTTATGTGATCCTCCGTATCATATTCAAATTCTAATTAACTATCATGAATCATATTCACGTAATTAATTCTTCCAAGGGAAATAACACATCTATTATAATAGAGTATTTTTAATTGGATATAATTAACTTAATCATATTAAATTAATTATCAATCCAATTCAATCAACAAACTTGATTGTTTTTACTTGAATACATATATGGTATTATCTCAAAGTACGTATTAATTCGAAGTTTAATAATAAGAAAAATACATCTTGATTTCTCCGACATTATCGAGTCCCTACCCGCTGTCATGGCCCGTACCGACGAAAGTGGGATGGACCGCAACCGGTGCGATCCGCTACCCCAATGCTTCCCGACTAGACACCATATCCACCTCAAGAAAGGATAATGCCAAATAGATCAATATGTACTGGAGATGATCATCGATTCTTCAACCGAAATTATACCATATAGTAATAATCAAAACATTTTTTATTATAAGAAAATTTGCTATACAAATTCCCAATCTTATTCAAGCAAGTTGTTTGTTGATTGTGTTTCCAATTATGATTTAGATCAAATCTAATCAATTTATTGGTTGAGGACAAGTCAATTAAGGAAATAATCATCATTAAATATTTCTCAAAATATTTTCATTATTATTTCATGAAATTAACAATTAATTTCACTAATTTACAATCACATGGTTTTTGATTAGGAATGTAATTTCAGCAGTGATCCCTACTTACTAAAATTGACATATCTCAATCAATTTAAATCCAAATTAGACAAAATCAATTGTCAAAGATTGCTAATTTGATTTATGACAGAACCTAAGAGATATTTCACGCATTTCTAGGCGGATCAAAACAGTAATTAACTCATTGATCATGTTAAGATTCGCAGTTCCCGCAAAAGTGAATACATGTTCATTAAAACGACCATATCTCGAGCAAACGGAATCCAAATTACGTAAACTCAGATCCTATGGTTTCCTTATTTAATGGGGAACGAAATCCAATTATTATTTTCGCGTTTAAACAATTTAAACAGGGCCGAAAATAATCACTAAACAGAGATGCGAAAATGAAATGCGATAAAAAATTTCGCAAACCCTAACGAACCCAAGTCGTCCTAGGTTTATGGATCATATCCGAAACCTCTAATCTGGCTCTGATACCACTTGAAGGATATGGGGAGAACCTCAAGCGCATCACGGAAGCGTGAGCGTCGTATCGAATACGACGAGGAACGACTAATCGCACTAGTTGTTCTATGCAGCGGAAATTAAATTTTTTTCATGTGACGAAACCACATGATCCAAAAACACTTCTCGGATCGTTTCGTCTAAACCACAAACAAGTAATAGGATTACCTCTTGAAGCGTGGTTGCAATCGAGTCTCTAAACGAAGAGACCTCCTGTCTCAAGTCTGATCCGACGGAGGAGACGCTTGCGAGCGTGTTGATGAAACACGTTCTTCTCGCAATCCATGTTAATGATCCAAGCAGCGAATTTCCTGATCTCGACACACGAGATCCGACGTCTTCTTCACGAGCGAGGCACGCCAAAGGAGACGGAGATCCATGAGCAAACGATCGGGCAACATAACGACGACGCTGCGGCGGTGGAGAACCTCTCTAGGGCATCCATGGTGGACGGCCACATGAGAGAAGAAGAGATGGCATGTAGAGAGATAGAGAGAGAGACTTATGTTCTCCTTTTGTGTAAAGAAGAGCAAAGGGGTGCCTCTCCTTTTATATTTTTTTGGGATCCATGGATCTCAATCCATGGGAAACACAAATCCAATGGCTCTCATTGATTTATGTTTCTTTTAATGGTTAAGATTTGTGTTGGTAAAAACCAACAATTATTAATTTAATTTAGATTAAATCTATATTGATAAATCAATATAAATCAATCCCAAATTAAATCAAGCAAACATGGAGATTATTAGATTGAAGATTGCCTCCTTCCATAATATGGGATTTGGTGGCAATCTCATGTAATCTCATGATATCTCATGAGATTACATTATTCCATGGAAATCTCTAAGATTTACAACAACACTTGTTGTAAATTATTCAACAAAAATAATTCATAATTATTTTGTTGCAATCTTGCCATAGGAAAATTGTGAATCACATTCACAACCCAAAATAAAAAGTGAATTACATTTTTAATTAATTGTCTAATGTGAATCTAATTCACATCAACATTTAATTAACAAATGTAAATTACAAATTGCTCTCTCTTATATACTATAAATCACATTTATAATATATATGATTAATATGGATAGTGTTATCCACATTATTCATGTCCATTAGATTGAAGATTGCCTCCTTCCATAATATGGGATTTGGTGGCAATCTCATGTAATCTCATGATATCTCATGAGATTACATTATTCCATGGAAATCTCTAAGATTTACAACAACACTTGTTGTAAATTATTCAACAAAAATAATTCATAATTATTTTGTTGCAATCTTGCCATAGGAAAATTGTGAATCACATTCACAGCCCAAAATAAAAAGTAAATTACATTTTCAATTAATTGTCTAATGTGAATCTAATTCACATCAACATGATATCTCATGAGATTACATTATTCCATGGAAATCTCTAAGATTTACAACAACACTTGTTGTAAATTATTCAACAAAAATAATTCATAATTATTTTGTTGCAATCTTGCCATAGGAAAATTGTGAATCACATTCACAACCCAAAATAAAAAGTGAATTACATTTTCAATTAATTGTCTAATGTGAATCTAATTCACATCAACATTTAATTAGCAAATGTAAATTACAAATTGCTCTCTTTATTTTCCACTGTTTTATTTTTATAGAATCACAAAAACATCAAAAAAATCCTAAAGAATTACCAAAAATATTTTAAAATATATAAACACAAAAACATTTTCTTTGAACTTTATTGTATATTTTTGACTTTTTTGAAAAATATAAAAAGTGTGGTGTGTGTGTTTGTATTCATTTGTTCCTGTTTTAAAAAATAAAAAAAATAAAAATTCAAAAACCACTAAAAAAATTAACTCTGAAAATTGACTGCCGAGTTTTTCAATCGTGCTCCTTGTGTTCGACCCTGGTCGCTATACCAGGTAAAAAGAATAGCGAAAAGCCGCTTACATTTCTTGCTTCGTTGAATTATCTTTTCTTAAGTGGTTTAAAATTTATTTTCTCGTTGACCGAATCCCGCGGTTGAGAACGACGACATTTTTGATATTATTTTCCCATCTCGACCTCGTCGGATTTCGTGTCATCAGAATGGCGCCGTTGCCGGGGAGCATGGCTTTGTAGTCATTTTTCTATTTTTGTCTCTCTCTATATTATAATTGTTTTCTGACCTTCTCTCTCTAATTTTCGTGCGAGGTACTGCGTGGACGACTTGGAGTTTATATTTTGAGGACCCGCATAGGAAGAAGAGTAGGGAATTGAAGAAGATTTTTTTGAGAGAGAACAATAAATTTTGTAATAATTTAGGACTTTGGACCTTTGGACTTGAACTATTATTCGGGGTCTGTTTCGCCAAGTGCCGGTGCACTTGGGGGACCTCACCGCTGTTTTTCGCCGGTTTTGTTTTCTCGTATTTTTTTTATTTTTTGATTCGCGCAGGATTTGAGCCCCTAGCCTTAGGAGTTTTGCTTGACTGTGACGTAATAAGTAGGGTCCCCACACCTTAATAATTCTGCCTGTACCTATAGATCGGTAATTGGACCAAGAATAAAAAGCTAATAAAATAGTCGATCCACTACTTTCGAGCCTACGCGCCACAGCCCACCCTGCCAAGCGCTGCTCCTGAACTCGATTTGTCGAGAGGAGGAGGGGTGAGCCTAGACCGGACCTTTGGATCGGAGGCTGATGGTCGACTAGACGTTCTTTCGAGTAGAACTGCTGCTTAGGACTCGGATTTCCGCTTGCATCATTTAGGTAGTTTTGTTTCAGTCTTTAATTTCTGCGCGGATCATTTTGCATGTAGAGTGCTGGAGTAAGGTACGTATTTTTCTATCTCTGCATGCATCATTGTGTTTGACCGTGCATTGGCTTTTTCGACTTCCTCCCCCTGTTTTCTTGAACGCAAATCAATCAAAGAGGAAATCGAAAAGCTCGTTAGGCGTTGTTTTTGAAAATATCCAAAAAAATCACAAAATTAAAAATAAAAAATTGGGACTGCTAATTGAATTTGACCCTTAAAATCAAACGTAATTAATTCACACCATTGTTTTGGGAGAGCAACCTCCTCATTGTCTGCGCTTTTAATTGCCCGCGTACACTCTAAGGAGTAGTGCCCAAATCCCATTCAAGACTCCTAAGTGTTTGTACAACTTCTGTTGATCACCTAACTCTGAAATTGAAAAGATAAAAGACCAAATCTCACGGTCTTCACTTTGTGTTGAGTTGGTGAACTGGGAGTTTGCTTTGTGTATTGAATGTCTTTGGTGTGAGTCGGTTACAATCATTTTCCTGAATCATTAGCAGTCACCTTTCCTCCCTCCCTTCTATCTCTCTTTCTACTCACCCACCCTCCCGCCCTTCATTTCTCTCTCTTCATGATGGGCTGCTTTCCATTCCAGCCGGATTCTGCGGCTTATTATCTTCATGCCCATCACTCCCACCCAATTTCTTGGGAGATCGGAACCCCATCCGATTTCCCATCTTCTCCCTACCACCCTCCCATTCGGGATATGCTGTGAGTGAAGCCCGAAGAGTCCAGATTGACCATACACGAGACCCGGGCGTTCACCTTGCTGAGATGAGAGTGCATCCCATAGGTAGTCATATGGTGCAGTTACGAGCTTTAGATGATTTCTATCCTAGGACATTGGATGAGTACACAGATAAGGAAGCCAAGTCCACTTCTACTTTGAGACCATTCATCCTGGATTTAGAGTTAATTGATATTCTGCCGAAATTCTTTGGGGATGTGCATGAGGAACCATATTTACATATCAAAGAATTTAAGGATATTTGTAGATCACGATCATATTTGAATATCACTTCTGAGGAAATGATGCTGATTACCTTCCCATTTACACTTCAGAGTAGAGCCAAGAGTTGGCACAGACGATTAGGAAGGAAGATTGCTACGTGGGGAGATTTACAATCATTATTTTTGAAGAAATTTTACCCCCAGTGTAGAGCAGAGATGATGCGGTCTTGTATTCGTGATTTTTCAGTTAACCCCCAAAAGCCGTTGAGAGATTCATGGTTGAGGCTACGAGAATTTTTGAGGCGATTTCCGGATCATGGATTTTCGATGACTGACCTTATCCATATCATCATGAGGGGGAGGACCGCAGAGCAGATTTCATATGTCATTACCTCGTGTGGTGGTTCACATCACAGTCCTGACCTGGATTTAATTGAGACCATCTTGAATTCACTTTCAGACATTCCACATTCACAAGATGATTTATTTGGGACAACACATGAGGGAGAGATAACAACAGTTGAGTGTGTGACGCATCATTCTGATTCAAACATCACACACCAAGCCGAGGATATGGATGCTACTACTTCTCATTTGATGGATGCGTTGACTACTACTGTGAGTTCCGAGAGACGGACATTGGTTGAGTTTTCATTGGATTTACAATCAGATTTTGAGCCAGTCTCGCTCTTTCACGTAGAAGATTCTTCGATTCTAGATCTGCTAGGATCCCAAGAGATAGAGGAGGAACCCACATCTCAGCCATCCTTTGAATCTTTTCAGTGTCCATGTCCAGTTGATTCAGTGTCTTGTCTTCAGGAGATCTTCTCAGACTCAGAGATACATTCTGATCCATCTCAGCGTAGAGAGCTTGATGAGGGACCGATTTTGGATTTTACAGACCTTGATAGTCCCGTATTTGAGTCTTGTGTCCTCCCATTTGATGAGGTCGATATATTTCTCGAGAACCTGATTTTCGACAGCATTGATCTCAAGTTCCCTGATGATTCGGCATTACTCCCCGAAGGTTATCTGCGGGAGTATGCCATGGACCATGTGTACTCGGTCTCACTTTCTGAGAGTGCATCCGATCTGGCGGATCACGAGACCGAGTCTTCTTATATTTTTGAGCATGAGTTTGATGATTCTCTCCTCGACGACCCTCGCGAGGATGATCCGATCTTTGAGGTATTCGATGATTTCATTGATTTGTCTACATTCCATTCATTGGATATCAGCCTTTACAGCGAGTCTCCTGATCATGACCTTCCATATCTATTCGAGACGGTGATTAACGTGGAGGATTCACAGACAGATCCTTCCTTCTCCACGTTCGACTTCTTCGGCTCTGCCCTTTCACTCCATACAGATCTTGAGCCGACGATTTCTTTTGTGTTACCGGAGCCTGACTTCATCTGCACATATCTTTACCCGGTAGCAAACACCCGCCTGACTGTTTATCTGGGTGTTATCATTTACTCTCTTGACTATGTTGACCTCGTTGTTGTTCTCCCTCCGAGACTGCGACGACAGTACGGTATTCGCCTGACAGATGCCGTCCTGAACCTTGACACGGCGTTATCCTAACATTTGCGCCCAGCTAGGGGCGTAAACTCTAGCGCTTGTTGAGAGGCACCTCAACACTGATCGACTCACATCTGTATAGACCATCTGTCCATATCTTACATTCTTTTTGTCTCACACCCCATTTCCATAGCATGATCATTCCATACTTAGGGTGTACTTTACCCTAAGTATAGAGGGGTGTCAGACTTGTAATTATTATTTTGATTCTTTTTACCTCTATTTTGCTGCCTATACTTAGGGATATTTAACCCTAAGTATAGGGAGGTAAACTCTGTACATTCTACTCATCGGTCTTCCCTTTGTGTACAGTCTTCTATACTTAGGATTACTTGATCCTAAGTATAGGGGGATCACCAACTTCTATTGTTTATTCATCATTGTAGTATACTATTCTTTTCACTTTTCTATACAAAGCACGAGTTATGTCTTTCTTTTCAGCTCTTTGATCACTATGAGGACATAGTTCGAGCTAAGTATAGGGGGTGTCGTATATATTGTATATATACTTTAGCCATAACTCGTACTTTCATATTATTTTTAATATGGCTAAAACACTGTGTAAATACTAAAAAAATTCTCAAAAAAAAACTTGTAAAAAAAACTAATTACTAAAAAGATGTAGATATTTCCTAAAATTCTTTTTGTATATACTGATTAATAAATCAGGTTAAATATTTTAAAATATTTTGAAAGTAGTTTGAAAATCTATTTGAAAAATCTTTTGAAAACTATTTGAAAAATGTTTGAAAAATATTTTCAACCTTTGTAAAAATATTGTGGATTGTAAACATTTTTTCTCTTTGTGTGAAATAGAATTATTTTGTAAAAACTATTTGCAAATGTTTGGAAAAATGGTTGAAAAATTACCTTGAAAATCTATATATACTGTTTGAAAAATGTTTGCAAAATAGTTTTCAAATGTGTGTAAATATTTGTAAAATTGTGTGAAAAATTATTTTGGACTATAGTTTTCAAAATTATTTGTAAAATTATTTGAGGAATATATGCATCACAAAAAAATTAAAAAAAAACTGAATCAAAATTAAAAAAAACCCCACTCTGTATATACTTGTATAAATTACTCAATTTGTAAATTCTTACATCTCGTTCTTGTGAAATAATCAACTCATTCTTGTGTAAATATGTATCACTTTCCTAATTAAAAAAATTGTATATACTTGTATATATTACTAAGTATTTGCATTAAAAGAACTTTTTGCATGTGCTTCATTTTTCAAAAATTCATAAAAATTTCAAAATTTTGAAAATTGTTTCACAAAAAGATTTTGTTTCTTTTTCTTTGCATATACATATTTTCTTGCATTTGCATGAGCATTTTTCAGGATGATTTTGACATTTAGACTAAGTCTGGAATAAATTTGAAGAAAGGATCTTAGTTGGACCTTAATGCACTTAATTTCAGAGGAACCTTATAAGATTTGGAGTTAAGATTTTTCAGGTCCTAGTGACTTAATTCTTTGAGTCCATAAGACTATGTTCACATGTCATCTTGATAAGTCTAAGTAGAATATTTAACAACACACACATGATTCTTTCAGACCGTGGTTTACCTTGGACAATGCACTTTACACGTAGCTCTTCATGGATGAGGTAGTGAGGAGGCAGAATCTTTTGTCTTGGGGTAGCATACGAGGGTAGTACATCTAGGCGGAACCTCTCGTCCTCCTCTAGGGAGGGAAGTGCGTCTCAACCTAGTCTGGTGATGTTGATGTCTAAAGACAGGAGCTGTGAGGTTGCAATAATGCTTCAAAAGAGGGATAGTCTACTGGCTCAAGAGGAAAAACTCCTTATGTACATGCTGCACCTTGTATATATTTCAAAAAAAAGGAAAAAAAATGCAAAATCTCCAAAAGTGGACAGGCCTGAAAGAAAAATAAAATGCCTGCCGGAGTGTATATACAAGTAAAAAAAAGAATAAAAGATTCAAAGTCATATATTTGTGAGCTTGCAGCGGGTGACATGGCTACACTGGTCATGCATCCAAGGATAGGTAACTACACTGGTTACCGTCCATTCTCTTCTCCATCCCCTCTTCTTAAGCTGGTTGTACTTGAACTTAGAAGGGAATATCCCCGCTCCTCGAGGAAAGAGTTGCCAGACCGGGTTACTAGAGTTACCTTGTTGAGAGAGGATGTTTCTTTGCTACTTTTGAGATGAGGAGCTATATTTCACTTACACGTACAAGTAAGAATTCATAGTCATAAGAATTTGTGTATGTAGACTTGTTCTGATCTGACTGTTGAGGAGACCTGAATAGGAGTCTTATGGAACTTAGAGGTTGTTAGGTTTTAATTTCATTTCCCATTAAGGTTCCGACACACTAATAATCCAAAGGTCCGACAGAGCTCCAGACTACATTTTTATGAAGATAAGTTTGAAAGTCAATGTTGTTCTAACTTCTTTCCTTTTTCTTTTCTTTATTTTCATTTTCACTTATTTTCCAAATAAGTGTTTGCCAAGGGACTAGCAAAGGTAAAGTATAGGGGAATGATGAATCCACGATTCATCGCCTTTATTCTTTTATTTTAGCATGTTTTCCTTAGTCAAATACCTGTAAATACCCATTAATTCCATAAAATTACCATTTTGCATGCATTTGTTAAAATTGCATTTTTAACACTTTTTGTGTATAAATAAAAGAATAAAGAAGAACATAAAAAGAAAAGGATGGATTTATGCAATACAGGAAGACTGACCCAAACCCCGAGAGAAGGTCAAGACTTGACCTGATCGACCAGGAATAAAGTAGGGGGAGATAGGGTCATTTGTCAGAAAAATCAAAATATCTTGTAAATATTTTTCATTTATATTTGTACAAAACTTACATTATTTTATTTGTACATAATTTGACCTTAAATTAATTATTTTTGTAAATATAAGTTGTAAATAAAATTATGTTTTAAATAATAAAAATATTTGTAAAATAAAATATTGTATATATTGCAAATAATTACACCCAGAAAAAGCCGCAAAGTGATAATTGAAACACCAATTCCGGCTCCATACGAGCTCAAATTGAACCAAACTCACTTCCATCATGCTTTAAATTAAATTATCTTTCAAATGGCTGTGGTTTTATAATTTTTGGAGTTACGGTTAAAAATTCGGTTTTCTAGGGTGTTTTGTGCAGTTTAACCAATATTTGTTGTACATAATTATTAATATTTATTTTTACATAATGTATAAATTTGTACATATTGTTTTCAATAAAAATAAAAATTTAAAAAATAAAAAATAAAAAAATTCTTTTATAAAAATTCTTTCCTTATTTACACCTATGTATATTGTATTATATGTATATAATATATGTATACAACTAACTTCCTTTTATAAAAACCACCAAAAAAATTAATTATATAATATTATTTCATTAATTTAATTCCGAAATTCATATTTAATTTATTGGATTTATGTGAATTAAGTGACTTAATAACTTATCATTCATTTTAGATTTGATTTTATTCCTTTAATGGCCACCATTAAGGTGGCTAATTCATTTTTGGTAATTATTTAATTTATTTATTTTAATTAAATCCGAATTTTATTTTTATTTATTTAATTAATTAATTTAATTATTTTATTTATTTAAATTACCACTAATTACTTTCCTTTTTTTGTAAATATTTTGTATTTTTGATTTTTGTCTCTTTTTAATGGGCTCCTCCTCCCTCATTCATACTTGATCGATCTTTGGCGGAGAGGAGCCCGATTTCCGAGAGGTTTCTTGTTGAAGAGGGTCCTAGCCTCCGATCCGGTCGGTGACAGCGATTTGAGTTTCGTCGAGGCCATCATGGCGTGTCCGAACGCCAAGGTGAGATCCACTTTTATTTCTTGTCTTTTCCTAGATAAATCGTAGTTTTAATTTTTGCGTAGCTTTAGAGAGTAGTTTTTAGATCTTAAAATCACAAAGAAAATTTACATCACCTCACTTTCCGATCCGACATCGAAGATTTCACCTCACCTCGCAATCTATCCGTTTCACATTCTATCCCACACAACCAGTCACCTCCGGTCACGCACCGTGACCGGAGACACGAATCACTCTCCCGCATCGTCAAGATCCGCTCATTCATACATTCCAATTTTTGTATATAAATTAAAAAAATTTGTATCCTGTTGTCTAACCTTTTTTTTGCAGGATATAATAAAAAAACATATATTTGTCTTGTTTCTAACCCTTGTTTTGCAGGTTTAAAAAAACATTCTTTTATCTCTAACTTCTGTTTTGCAGGAAAATCCAATAAAAATATAAAAGAAAATAAAAAATATTTTTGCTCCTGTTTACCATCTCTCTTTCAAAAAAAATTTAAAAGAATATATACATTTTTCCCTAACAACTTTTGTTTACTGTTCAAAAAAAATAAAATAAAAAATATATTTTTATTATTTCTGATTTCATAAAAATAAAAAAACAACAGGCGCGGGTTGTCACCCCCGCGCCTCCCCTTCACAGACTACGCGTGGTCAGCCGCCCCACTCCTCCTAGCCGCCGCCGACCTCCTGCTGCGACCGCCTCCCAGCATCCCCGTGCCACCGCGGCGCAGTCCCGCGTCGACGCACCCTCGCGGCGCCCTCCGCCCCAGCCCACGCGGGCTACTCCAGAGCGGCGTGTCCCCGGCCGCCAACGGACCTCCGCCCGGCCGCTGGCCGATCCGGCTCCGCCACGCCATCTGCACCGCAACCATACGCGCCGCCCCGTGGCCCCGCGACCTCCCCCTTCAGCCCAGCGACGGAACCCCGTCCCCCGTGAGCGGTGCTGCTCCAGCCCTCACCACCATCCTCCGGGCCGCTGCCCTCCTCCCCGCGCAACCCCCGCGGTCTGCGCCATCGCGCGACCCGCGGCTCCCCCTCTGTGGCGGTAATGCTCCACCCTCAGCCCTCCAATGCGGTTGCCCACAGGCGGCCCGCGTCTCCGCGCCCCGCTCCAGCATCCTCGACGTCCTCCATCCAGCGTCCACCCGCTAGAGGCGGCGTCGCCCCGGCCGCGTGAAGAGGAGAAGAAGGCGGCGACGGCACAGGATCAGCCCGCCCCCCTTGTTGGTTCCCCCTTGAGATTGCGAAAACGAAGGAAAGCCCTAGGGCTTCCTTTTGATTTATTATAAAAAAGGGGGTAATTGCAGCACAGTCCTCATAATTGCATTGAATTGCAAAAACGTCCCTGCCAGTTCTTTATTGGGTAAATTACAGATCTATCCGTCCGAAGTTTTTAAAATTGCAGAGACGCCCTTACCAGAGCCTCAAGTCACATGTTTTGCATGCTCCTTACTGGGTAAATTGTGAAATTCCTCTTGATTTTTTTATTGTTCTAATTTCTGCAAAAACTTGGAACAAATTACATTTCAGTCCAAAACTTTTCCTCATTTAAATTTTGGTCCATGAACTGCAGAACATTTGAACTTTGCATGTTTGCTTGATGGAATAAATGTTTTTATTGATTCAAAAATTCTGAGAAAAATTGTGGATACTCCTGCTACAGTTCTCATCATTGTATAAAATTTTTGTCAATTTTTAATGCCATTTGATATATTTAAAAAATAAAAAACAGTGTCTTTTTGTCTTCCTGAAATTTAAAAATTCATAGAAATTCGAAAAGTTGCTTAAAAATTCCAAAAAAATTGTGGTAGCTGCATTTTGGTGTCTTTTAGATTCTTTCCAATTTTTGTACATTAACTCTTTATAAAAACCAAAAAAAATGCAAAAAATGAAAAATCTTAAAAAAATTGTAGAAAATTATAGAAAAATCTAAAAATTTTGATCCCTGTCTCTGTTTGTAAATATTGTCTTGTAGTTTATATTAAAAATAATCTCCAGGAGTTTTGAGCATTTAAAGAATTTTTAAATTATAAAATACTCCTGGCTGTGAATAGTCTCTTTATTTTCCACTGTTTTATTTTTATAAAATCACAAAAACATCAAAAAAATCCTAAAAAGTACCAAAAATATTTTAAAATATATAAACACAAAAACATTTTTTTTGAACTTTATTGTATATTTTTGACTTTTTTGAAAAATATAAAAAGTGTGGTGTGTGTTTGTATTCATTTGTTCCTGTTTTAAAAAAAATAAAAAAAAATTCAAAAACCACTAAAAAAATTAACTCTGAAAATTGACTGCCGAGTTTTTCAATCGTGCTCCTTGTGTTCGACCCAGGTCGCTATACCAGGTAAAAAGAATAGCGAAAAGCCGCTTACATTTCTTGCTTCGTTGAATTATCTTTTCTTAAGTGGTTTAAAATTTATTTTCTCGTTGACCGAATCCCGCGGTTGAGAACGACGACATTTTTTATATTATTTTCCCATCTCGACCTCGTCGGATTTCGTGTCATCAGAATGAAATTTTTATATATATATTTTTTAAGTAATTTTTTTTATGAGGAACAATATTCACAAGTGATAAAAAGCACACGCAACTTTTTTTGTATTTTTCAAAATAGTCAAAAATATACAATAAAGTTCAAAGAAAATGTTTTTGTATTTATATATTTTAAAATATTTTTGGTAATTTTTTAGGATTTTTTGATGTTTTTGTGATTTTATAAAAATAAAAAAGTGGAAAATAAAGAGACTATTCACAGCCAGGAGTATTTTTCAATTTAAAAATTCTTTAAAAGCTCAAAACTCCTGGAGATTATTTTTAATATAAACTACAAGACAATATCTACAAACAGAGACTGGGATCAAATTTTTTAGATTTTTCTATAATTTTCTACAATTTTTTTTAAAGATTTTTCATTTTTTGCATTTTTTTGTTTTTATAAAAAGTTAATGTACAAAAATTGGACATAATCTAAAAGACCCAAAATGCACCTACCACAATTTTTTTTGGAATTTTTAAGCAACTTTTCAAATTTTTATGAATTTTTAAATTTCAGGAAGACAAAAAGACACTGTTTTTTATTTTTTAAATATATCAAATGGCATTAAAAATTGACAAAAAATTTATACAATGATGAGAACTGTAGCAGGAGTATCCACAATTTTTCTCAGAATTTTTGAATCAATAAAAACATTTATTCCATCAAGCAAACATGCAAAGTTCAAATGTTCTGCAGTTCAGGGACCAAAATGTAAATAAGGAAAAGTTTTGGACTGAAATGTAATTTGTTCCAAGTTTTGCAGAAATTAGGACAATAAATAAAATCAAGAGGAATTTCGCAATTTACCCAGTAAGGAGCATGCAAAACATGTGACTTGAGGCTCTGGTAAGGGCGTCTCTGCAATTTTAAAAACTTCGGACGGATAGATCTGTAATTTGCCCAATAAAGAACTGGCATGGACGTTTTTGCAATTCAATGCAATTATGAGGATTGTGCTGTAATTACCCCTTTTTTATAATAAATCAAAAGGAAGCCCTAGGGCTTTCCTTCGTTTTTGCAATCTCAAGGGGGAACCAACAAGGGGGGCGGGCTGATCCTGTGCCATCGCCGCCTTCTTCTCCTCTTCACGCGGCTGGGGCGGCGCCGCCTCTAGCGGGTGGATGCTGGATGGAGGACGTCGAGGATGCTGGAGCGGGGCGCGGAGGCGCGGGCCGCCTGTGGGCAACCGCGTTGGAGGGCTGAGGGTGGAGCGTTATCGCCGTAGAGGGGGAGCCGTGGGTCGCGTGGTGGCGCAGACCGCGGGGGTTGCGCGGGGAGGAGGGCAGCGGCCCGGAGGATGGTGGTGAGGGCTGGAGCAGCACCGCTCACGGGGGACGGGGCTCCGCCGCTGGGCTGAAGGGGGAGGTCGCGGGGCCACGGGGCGGTGCGTATGGTTGCGGTGCAGATGGCGTGGCGGAGCCGGATCGGCCAGCGGCTGGGCGGAGGTCCGTTAGCGGCCGGGGACACGCCGCTCTGGAGTAGCCCGCGTGGGCTGGGGCGGAGGGCGCCGCGAGGGCGCGTCGACGCGGGACCGCGCCGCGGTGGCGCGGGGATGCTGGGAGGCGGCCGCAGCAGGAGGTCGGCAGCGGCTAGGAGGAGTGGGGCGGCTGGCCATACGTAGTCAGTGAAGGGGAGGCACTGGGGTGACGACCCGCACCTGTTGTTTTTTTATTTTTTTGATTTTTTTTATTTTTATGAAATCAGAAATAATAAAAATATATTTTTTATTTTATTTTTTTTGAACAGTAAACAAAAGTTGTTAGGGAAAAATGTATATATTCTTTTAATTTTTTTTGAATGAGAGATGGTAAACAGGAGCAAAAATATTTTTTTATTTTCTTTTATATTTTTTATTGGATTTTCCTGCAAAACAGAAGTTAGAGATAAAAGAATGTTTTTTCAAATCTGCAAAACAAGGGTTAGAAACAAGACAAATATATGTTTTTTATTATATCCTGCAAAAAAAAGGTTAGACAACAGGATACAAATTTTTTTTAATTTATATACAAAAATTGGAATGTATGAATGGGCGGATCTCGGCTATGCGAGAGAGAGATCCGTGTCTCCGGTCACCGTGCGTGACCGGAGGCGACAGGTTGTGTGGGATAGAATGTGAAACGGATAGATTACGAGGTGAGGTGAAATCTTCGATGTCGGATCGGAAAGTGAGGTGATGTAAATTTTTTTTGTGATTTTAAGATCTAAAAACTACTCTCTAAAGCTACGCAAAAATTAAAACTACGATTTATCTAGGAAAAGACAAGAAATAAAAGTGGATCTCACCTTGGGGTTCGGACACGCCACGATGGCCTCGACGAAACTCAAATCGCTATCACCGACCGGATCGGAGGCTAGGACCCTCTTCAACAAGAAACCTCTCGGAAATCGGGCTCCTCTCCGCCAAAGATCGATCAAGTGTGAATGAGGGAGGAGGAGCCCATTAAAAAGAGACAAAAATCAAAAATGGAAAATATTTACAAAAAAAGGAAAGTAATTAGTGGTAATTTAAATAAATAAAATAATTAAAATAATTAAATAAATAAATAAAAACAAATTCGGATTTAATTAAAATAAATAAATTAAATAATTACCAAAAATGAATTAGCCACCTTAATGGTGGCCATTAAAGGAATAAAATCAAATCTAAAATGAATGATAAGTTATTAAGTCACTTAATTCACATAAATCCAATAAATTAAATATGAAGTTCGGAATTAAATTAAATTAATTTAATAATATTAGATAATTAATTTTTTTGGTGGTTTTTATAAAAGGAAGTTAGTTGTATACATATTTTTCATACATATAATACAATATACATAGGTGCAAATAAGGAAAGAATTTTTATAAAAGATTTTTTTTATTTTTTTATTTTTTAATTTTTATTTTTATTGAAAACAATATGTACAAATATATACATTATGTAAAAATATATATTAATAATTATGTACAATAAATATTGGTTAAACTGCACAAAACACCCTAGAAAACCGAATTTTTAACCGTAACTCCAAAAAATATAAAACCACAGCCATTTGAAAGATAATTTAATTTAAAGCATGATGGAAGTGAGTTTGGTTCAATTTGAGCTCGGATGGAGTCGGAATTGATGTTTCAATTATCACTTTGCGGCTTTTTCTGGGTGTAATTATTTGCAATATATACAATATTTTATTTTACAAATATTTTTATTATTTACAACACAATTTTATTTACAATTTTATTTACAAAAATAATTAATTTAAGGTCAAATTATGTACAAATAAAATAATGTAAGTTTTGTACAAATATACATGAAAAATATTTACAAGATATTTTTGATTTTTCTGACAAACGACCCTATCTCCCCCTACTTTATTCCTGGTCGATCAGGTCAAGTCTTGACCTTCTCTCAGGGTTTGAGTCAGTCTTCCTTTATTGCATAAATCCATCCTTTTCTTTTTCTTTTCTTATTTATTCTTTTATTTATACACAAAAAGTGTTAAAAATGCAATTTTAACAAATGCATGCAAAATGGTAATTTTATGGAATTAATGGGAATTTACAGGTATTTGACTAAGGAAAACAGGCTAAAATAAAAGAATAAAGGCGATGAATCGTGGATTCATCAGTGGCAATCTCATGTAATCTCATGATATCTCATGAGATTACATTATTCCATGGAAATCTCTAAGATTTACAACAACACTTGTTGTAAATTATTCAACAAAAATAATTCATAATTATTTCGTTGCAATCTTGCCATAGGAAAATTGTGAATCACATTCACAACCCAAAATAAAAAGTGAATTACATTTTCAATTATTTGTCTAATGTGAATCTAATTCACATCAACATTTAATTAACAAATGTAAATTACAAATTGCTCTCTTTTATATACTATAAATCACATTTATAATATATATGATTAATATGGATAGTGTTATCCACATTATTCATGTCCATGATAATTAAATCATATTTAATCATCTTGGATCTCTATTCTCATATTCCAGAATAATGTGAATCAAATTCATATTATTTACATCTTTGATAATCAAATCACATTTAATTATCTAAGATAACTCTCTTTATAATATGAATCGAATTCATATTAATCATGATAATTAAATCATATTTAATTATCCATTTTCTCAATGCTCGGATACTTATATCAATAATGAAATTATTCTGAACTCTTTCAAGGATAATGCGCTTTCTGCGCGAATACTTGGAGATAAGGACAGGGCGATTGTATTGTTCCACGTATAGTGACTTGGATATTGAGATCACATCTCAAATCCAGATCTCGGGCCTCCCATAGATGCTTGATTAAATCAACACCGCAAATCTAATCTTCTCATTGCATCTGAATCACATTCAGATCAATGTCCAACATTTGGACCAAGATCAAATCACTTCTCTACTGAGAGGAGTCACTAAAATCCAGACCCGTTTCATCACTCCCTAGGAATGGAAGTGTCATGGTTATACAATCGTTTATGATCACATCATCCTCAGGTATTCCCAATACCTGTACATCCTGCATAGTGGAAGACCCAGAATAATCCCGAAGTATAAGATCAATTTTACACTGTCTACTTCAGGGATTTATCATTAAGTTTCTCATTTGACTATTGAGAGTTGGTATCGATCATATACTTTCCAAAAGCATATATCATACCCAGGTGTTGATCATATACTTTCCAAAAGTATATATCAAACCTACAAATTCAGTCAAGCTTCCAAAGCGAGACGACCGTGCATGGAATTTGATTCTTCCCAATATCTCATGAGTGAGCTCATGTCTTCCGGTTCAGTAAATGAATCTGTATGATCCCTTTGAGAGATCGTATTACTCATATGCCCTCGTATGCACACCAGCGCGCCGGTGTATAGACCTTGATTAAGTCATCAACCTATTGGTCTGCCAAATGTACATACTTAGACATATAGTAACACATCTGTCTCTGGTCAGAGGATGCGTGTCTATATCGTGACAACATACGTCATAGGACTTTGGTTATCTCGATCTCGTTAAGTCAACTCTTTGACCTAACTAATCTGACATCTCCGAATCTCTATTCCAATGCAGAGGACCTGCATCAAGAGGCCGGTCAGATATCAGCCTAAATGAGAAAGGATTGTCATCTCCTACTCAGGCTAGAGATCATCTCTCAACAATCATTTGACGGTGCTTGATGAGTCCTCAATCTAACTCTTTAGATGTTTATCCAAGCACCAGCCTCTATGATTCAATATTTGAATCAACAGATGTATGATCATCAAGATGGCCATGGTACATAACCCTAATTGTACTAAGGGACCTATTATGCAAATTATTTATTCTTCATTTCAGATCAGGGAATGATAATCACAATAACATTTATTGCATAATGGCTCGCCGTGGGCTCGCATGTCTAATAAATTCCTTAGTAGTGTAGTTGAAGAACATAATTCCTCGAATATGGTCCCAGAAATATTAATTCCCTGAGTAATGTAGTGAAATCGCATGGAATCTATGCATTATGTATATCGCATATAAGACATGCAACTTTCATATATTATTAACAGTCAAAAAAACCCATAACGCATAGGAAAAATGTGATTTTCATATTTTTACCTATATCGCATAGATTCCATGCGTTTTTCATATTATTAAATGTCAAAAATGTCAACTTTGATTTATTATTGTACAAGCGTCGCATTTTATATATGCGACATGTATATCGCGTAGATTCCATGCGATTTCACAACATTAATCAGGGAATTAACATTTTTGGGACCATATTCGAGGAATTATGTTCTTCAACTACACTACTAAGGAATTTACCTCCATGATATCCTTGGCCAAAGTAGCATGATAGTGGAATATTGCTTCACTGAGAGACAACAACAACAACAACAAAGCCTTTTCCCACAATTAAGTAGGGTCGGCTACATGGATTCTTCGCCTCCATTCAGATCTGTCTTGGGTCAATCTCGGACTTATATCCAAAAAACTAAGATCCCTTCGTATAGTCTCTTTCCAACACTTCTTGGGCCGTCCTCGCCCTCTCTTAGCCGACTCAACATCCCAACACTCGCATCTCCTAACCGGTGCATCAGTTGACCTTCTTTATTGCTTCACTGAGAGAGCGAAAGGAAAATTCTAGAAAGTAAAGATCTCGGTCGTCGTTTTTCACTCCATTAGGTTTCCACGTTAAAAAAACCGACATGTACATTATGGTTTGTTTATCGATATTCTATCTTTATAGTTGCTTACATTTTTAATCTGCAAATGTTGATTAGAATATTGATATTGAACAATTCACCCGTCCTATTGTGTCGAACTCACAAGGTAGTAATGGATGCTCCTACATATGGCTCCAACATAAGATGCTTGATGGCCATTAACTACAGCTCCCTAGAGTTATTATTTCTTGATCTCATAAAGAACTCCTTCCATTTTATTTCCAATGGTTTTAAGGTTTAACTTAAATATTAAAAAATCTCCACAAGCTCTTCCCTGCAGCCATTTTTTAACACTTGCAAGCACTGGCGACTTTCTACATGTTCGCATATAGCCTATGCCGTTACCTTGTTGGTTAAACTGATACCAATCAAGTTAAACACGTTATTCATTTCTGATGAAGATTGTTTTAGAACATTCATTTTTTTACGTAGACAGAAACAACAAATTCGCGGGCATGCTGTATCTTTTGATTTTACAGGGTATCATCACCATGGAACTGATTTAGTATATTGAATACCAATTGGCTCAATATTTGCCACCATGAAACATTTTTAGGAAAATTCCACGACTTTAAATAGTTTACTTCAGTTGCCCCAAAGACATCAAGTTCTAGCTCTCAGTTTATTATAAACAGCTCTGGTAACTACGTTAATAGACTTTGTACTATGTGAAAACTAAATACTTACTGGAGGTATGATGCCATAACTCTGACCTTCCCAGTAAGGAACATTGCCACCATGGTCGATAACAATATGACATGTCTCACCGGGAGCTTTGGGCCCAACAATCCTCTCCACAGATAAAATTGTTGCAGTGTAAGGTTCCTTAGGTTTGTAAATGTTAATTGGAGGCTCTTTAGCCACCTCAAGATCAAGGGGGTTTACTGACACTTTACTCCGGCGTGCTTGTTGTACAGAAAAGCAAACAACCCTGCTTTGATATTTTAAACATAGATTCCTTGGCTTCTCTAACAAAGAAAAATGGACCGATTGCTTCCCTTGGAATGCAGAATTCTGCACCTATAAGAAAAAACGAAAACTGCATGTTTAGAAACTATACAAATTTCAACATATGAACATCACTAAAAACAAGAACAGATAAAGTTTGACGATAAGTTATAAGAAATTTTCCTGGGATTGGAATGCCTTCATCGAAACAAAGTGACAAACATTTGCTGAAGTATTGACAAGGGAGACAGATAATGCCAATGAAAGCAAATGTGACAGCATTACAGCAAATTACAGCAAATTATGTATGCCAGAAAACAAGTGGCTATGTGGAACAAAACAGCATAAACTAAAGACAAAGGTAAAACCAAAATCAAGCCTTTTCCCCCACATTAACTGGGATTGACTACATGGATTCCTCGTCTCCAAATTCTGTATAAATCTATCTGGGTAGTAAGACACAACAGAGAAATCCAAAAAAGAATTTCCTTAAAAGAGGAACATAAATTATAGAGAACAACATTAAAGCACATTAGAACTGTCACAAACAAACCACTCACCGGTCCTGTCTCGAATTGGTAATAAAAAGGAGGGAAAAGAGGCGAGCACTTTGTTCAATTTTCACTGTTATGTTTATATTAGGCATATTCTATCATGTTAGCAAAATCCTGCTTATTTTAGCTAGAATTATCCGACATGTAGTTTGCTCTAACTGATTTTTTAAGAACAAAAACGCACTCGCTATTCAGGCCAATGTGAGGCTGAATTAGATGACTTCTAAAATGGACAATCTTCAGAACAGCTATCACAAGGGTACTAACTGTCCGGGGGTGTTCTTGTTTTCATATCCAAGGCCAAAAGGACTTGTACTTAACAGCTTTCTTTTTGAAACCCACTTAAATGGTCTAACAGTTAAAGTGGGCTCCCACTACAACGACCAAGGTTCCAACCCCAATGAGCGAAATTCCTAAGTAGTACCTTGGATTTACTTAAATCCCTAGATACTACGAAATAATTTTTTATCCAGATGCTACAGTGGCGTCGCATGTTCAACATGCGACACCCTTTAATGTTTATTTTTTACCTGGGAACTACAGTAGTATCGCATCTTCGATATGCGCTATTTGTATCGCACGTCGAACATGCGATATCTGTTAGCCCCAACCCCCCCCCCCCCCATGTTAAACCCAGATTTGTGCAAACCCTCACGCCTCACGCGTTCGACCTCCTGCGCCTGCCCTCGACTCCGCCTCCTCCTCTCTCGTACGGTTGTCGCCTCCTCCTCTCGGCCAAGTCCTCCTTCGACCATCCTGAGCTACGCCAAGAGATCCTCCTCCGTCTCTCCCTTCTACACCGCCGCCCCTCACTAGCATGGGACCCTCTGTTGCGTCTACGGAGCTTTGGTAATTTTTTTTGGTTGTTAGATTTATGATATATAATATGTGTATTTCTCTTCATTTCATGATTGTATAATATTGACTTGTACGTTACCTCACGTATTAGGTCGGAATGGAGTCAGTATATTGTATGTTTCATTTGAAGGGTACGAGTATTGATTCTTCAATGACCAATGTACGTGGTTTTGGGTTAATGCCTAATATGACATTTGATGAGATGTTGAACTTAGTATACCGTAAGTTCAACCTGAATGTGAATAATAAAAAAATCCAACTATTACATCGCATCTCTCGGGGCGTAGGAGAAGAGCCAACGTTTTGTGTATCGTCGATGATGATGATGTGCAAGGAGTTTTTGTTTATGCTCGGACCATTGGGAAATCGATGCCTACTGACATTATTATTGAAACTGTATCGGTGGGCGTAGTCCCAAATGTTGTTGGCGTGGAAGATCACCTTGCTCCTTGATCCCCCGTTGTCTCTAGCACGGGACCTTCCGTTGTGCCTAGCACGTAACCCTCCGTTGTCATTAGCAATGATATGCCTATAACGCAACTATCTACAGACCAGGAATGACGCATGAGTGATGCCCTGCTGAGAGAGGTTAATCATGCCTTGGATGACTTCATCCCTTGGGAACCGATGATGATCTGGAAGAGGATAGTGATCAAGATGTTGAAGATAATATCGTAAATAAGGAGATGCAAGCAATGACAAATCACGCAATTGATTGTACCCTGTTTACCATTTTTTGGGATGAGAGGATTTGATAGTCGTTCAACCTATGAGGATGACATTCGAAAGAAGTCTGGACTTGATGGTGTCGTTGATAAAATACGCAAGGGCAGAACCTTCAAACGTGGAGATGATTTGATTTATGTTGTCAAGAAATATCACATCCCGGTACACTACGACATTATGGTTAAAGAATCCACCAATTTGATCTGGTCTGCTTTTTGCACATACCGATTGAAAGGATGTGTTTGGTATTTATGTGGTCATTATAGGAAATTTGATGATTTGTGGGTGATCTCTATGATTGTTGTGTTGCACACTTGTATAAACCCTACAGTTAATCAGGATCATCCTCAATTAGACTGCAATTCATGTCTAGATCACTTCTATCTCTGGTGAGGGATGACCCTAATATTCGGGTGTTGAGTTGTAGAGCTCACCTCCACGAGATGTACGATTATTGGGTTACTAAAAAAGGGCATGTGATGCTCGGAGGAAAGCAATCGAAATAATATTCGGTGATTGGAAGAAGTCTTATGCTGAAATACCTAATTTATTGCATGCAATGAAGGATGTCATACCGGGGACTGAAATAGACATCGAATATAACGAACATCCAGATCCTCGGAAACCATATTGCCGTAGATTTCAACGTTGTTTGTTGGCATTTGGCCTTTCCATTGAAGCATTCAAATATTGCAGGCTTTTGATTAGTATTAATGGGACCCATAGACGTAAATGTCAACATATTAAATATTCTTTTAGTTGCTTGATGAAAATGTGTATATTCTAACTTTAAAATTTTTAAGTGCAGATGGACCACGGTCCGCTTGATCCATCCGTTTTGACTCAGCAGGAGCGCCATCGTTCTCATCGTGTTTAAGACCGCCATCGTTCTCGTCCAAGCAAAGGCAGAAATAGAGTTATGGTTGGCATTCCAATTTGCAGATGCACTCACGATACACGAGGAGTATGCTGACCATGCTCAGGCAGAGGCTAGGCGAGGAAGGGCTAGAGGGAGAGGAAGAGGTAGAAGAAGAGCGCATGAACCACTAGCCATACATGTGAACGAGGAGGAAGACGCGGGGGCAGATGCAGATCTTGCATCCACGGAATTGGAGAGCCAGTTCGTCACACCAGTTGTCGAGCGAACGTGTGACGACATACCAACACTGCAGGCACCGATGAGGCCGGGTGTGGACGTTAGAGATACGCAACCCATTTATTGCACGCTGACACCGCCACCAATGCCAACATTTGAGGACGACGGTGCAAGATCCTTCCAAATAAGTATGATATATGAGGCCAGCCGTTTATTACCTTTTGATCCGCATGATACAACGAGGACATATCAACGGAGAAGAAGGGGATGAGTTGTAAATTTCTAAGTTATTCTAAATATAAAGTTGTTCATGTGAGTGAATAATGAGAATGTTTCTGTGCATCAGTGTAGACAATTTGATAATATGTGGCTTTATTCTAGTCAATTATGCGAATGTGTCTGTGCATCAATATGGGAGCCAATTATGTGAATGTTTTTGTGCATCAATATCCTAATTATGTGAATGTGTTTGTATATCAATATCTCAATTATGTGAATGCGGAAATCAATATCAAGTAGTGATGAATATGGAAATCAGGATCAAGATCAAGTAGAAATGAAGGCTATACAAAATTCCTTGGAAATATTGTATATCCATGGAGTTGCTTCAATATCGCATGTTCAACATGCGATATAAATGAAACTTCCTGAAAATATTGTATATCTAGGAAGTTGCTCCAATATCGCATGTTCAACATGCGAGTTAGTTGAAACTTCCTGTAAATATTGTATATCCAGGAAGTTGCTCCAATATCGCATGTTCAACATGCGATATAGTAGAAAGTTCCGGGGGTTTTGCGGATCCAGGGAAATTGTCCAATATCGCATTCTCAACATGCAATATAGGATAAAAACCCTGACTCCGCAAAATTTCCAGGAAGTTTCAACTATATCGCATGTTCAGTATGCGATATTAATAGAAAGTAGCACATTCAGGAGTTTTCATAAAAAGCGCATATCGAAGATGCGATACTACTGTAGTTCTCAGGTAAAAAAATAACATTAAAGTTTGTCGCATGTTCAACATGCAACACCACTGTAGCTGCCAGATAAAAATAAGATTTCGTAGTCCCTAGGGATATAAGTGATTCCAAGGTACTACTTAGGAATTTTCCTCCAACCCCACTCTTCCACCCTTGACTGGTAAAAAAACAGCTTTCTTTGGGCATTACGACAGAAGAAATGATTTGACATCGGTAGGGGCATGCTTATATAGAAAATGAGGGAGGGCTACAGATTTATATGAGATTTCAGCAAGTTGTCAAATACCACACCATAGTGATCATCTCACTTTCTTTTTCCAACAGATTTTATTTGAAGAATGTGACAGGTGATTCTCATATGATCCAAGAATTGGACCTTAAAGCTTCTTGCAGTAAATGCTAGAATACCTCTTGCATAGGATACTTAGCAGGTCCATCATGATATAGTATCATTTATTCTGAATGCCAAGTAATTCTTATTTTGACTCAGATAGAAAAAGGGAAATGACAACTAGAACGGAAAATATCCATCTTTTAATCAGTTGCTAAGAAAGGGTGAAAACTTGACCATAGGAACAAAATCCAAAATGCTGGATTTAGAAGTGCACGACAAAACTTCTAATACATATGTAGTTTGTAATTTTTGTCTGCAATTCTTACTATTGAATCGGGTAGAAATGATTGAAGGAAAAATCAGGTAGGTATGAAGAGTTAAGAACTTAAAAGGAGAAATTTCTCTTTTATTCAATAACGTGATAAGAAAAGGGTGTTATCTTTGCATCACCACGAGAAAAAAACAGGTCAAAGTATGTGATTCAGAAGAACTAACTAGTGTTTTAGGTCAATAATTTGTTATTTATTCATCTATGTCCATGTCCTCCATTCATGACTGGACTTCTCTATTTTTTCAGACTTTCCCTACATACCCTTGGATGATTTTGTATTTACATGATGAACACTCTATATTTCATATTTATATAAACCATTATATAATATAACCTTGTGTTTTCTTCCGTCGTATTTGTCTGTTAATATAAACGTAATTCTTTAAAATAGTCATGTTTATCCTTATATATAAATCACATTTTTGAATTAATGCCAGCCCCTCCCCATCCTCCACCACCTTTCCTCCCCTAACATCCATCCCTCATGGCTTGCCTCCACCACCTCTCCCAACCACCACCATGGCCCAGTGTTCACGAAAGCGGTTTGTGCTATGCACACGCAGCCTCCTCAGCGCACCGCATACACAAAGCCCCCCCTCTATGTGCCCTTTACGCATATGC
Source organism: Ottelia alismoides (assembly GCA_037367405.1). Lineage (NCBI taxonomy): Eukaryota > Viridiplantae > Streptophyta > Magnoliopsida > Alismatales > Hydrocharitaceae > Ottelia > Ottelia alismoides. Next base: position 43,849 of record JAZKJV010002162.1, read on the forward strand.
GGGTAATATATGCACATTATGCACCTCCTTAACAAGTGGCCCCTAATAAGTGGGTAATCGAATCCAGATCTTAAGATCCAGATTCAATATCGTTGGGGAAGCTCGATAGGGATTAGGCAAAACTCCCAATCCCGCTTCCAAACCCTATCGAGGGTTTAGCGAAAGCTATCGAGCCCCCTATTGTCTTCTCCACCGCTTCCTCCAACCTCCACCTCCTCCAATCTCTGCCTCTACCATCGCCCTAAAGCACCTCTGCCTCTGCCTCCAACCGTGTGAAGCTCCTTCGCCTCCAACAGTGTTGTAATCCTGTCTCCGCTTCAACGATGTCGTGAAGCACCTCCGCCACTCCGTCCGAAGCTCCTCCATCTCCCAGCTCTCTCGTGATCGCGATAACCTCTGTCGGGCAAACCTAGAGCCTCGTTTTCTCTTATTTGATGCTCTTTTTTATTTTGATCTTTTTTTATGTTTGATTCCATTTTTGATCATGTATGTCACTGTTGTACTACAAGGTTATTGTTTGAATGTTATTTGGTTCTTTTTTTGGTGTACTCCTTGCTATTCGGTAGGAAAGTGAAGCAAATAGGTAGGAAAGTGAAGCAAATAGGATGTAGTTAATGAAATAAATCAAGTAAATAGTTGTCTTGAAAATCGGTATCTTTGAATTGGAGGTTTTTAGGGATTCTAAAGGAATAAATCTGGTGCAAGTGGCATGCACCTAATGGACAGGACTCTAAACTAATCTGAATGTCTAACCATGATTTTGGAGTTAATAGATTTCAGAGGAGAAAAAATGGAATGCAATAGAAAATTATGAAAACGGAACTGTTATTCAACATGAGATACGATAGCAGTTATTATTTGAATGTTCCTTTTAGTGGTTCACTGCGAGGGTGTTATTGTTTTAGTGGTTCATGGAGAGGGGGTTATTGAAGTTATTATTTTGAGAGGGTGTACTGTATGTATTGTTGATGGTCAGTGAGTTCATGGAGAGGGTGATTTGGATGCAGAGTTGATCAACCATTTTTTATCTATTTCGGGGACCTAAGAAGGCCATGGTCGAGCAGATTATTGTTCGGATTGTTTAGGATGCGAATCGCAATGTATGTTATTGTTTGAATTGTTTAGGATCATATGAACAGTAGTTTATGTTATTGTTTGAATTGTTTAGAATCATATGAACTGTAGTTTATGTTATTGTTTGAATTGTTTAGGATCATATGAACTGTAGTGTATGTTATTGTTTGAATTGTTTTCTTTTGATTTTGAATTAGTTGTATCATTTTGATTCTATATATTAAATCAGACCATATAGTATTTTTTATGATTTTTGATGATTGAATGTTAGGCAATTATGACCTCCAGACTACCATCTGAACAATGGTTATTCTCCTACGCTTGGAGCTGGAAGCAAGCCTCCTACTCAGAGCGATATGATGGAGTGCTCTGTTCCTCCTGGATCCAATGATCCGTTATGGAAGTATGCTTTTCTAGCGAATCTGAGTAGCCCTAGCATGGTTACTTGCCGCTTATGTCAGAAAGCTGTGATCGGAGGGATCAATCGCATGAAGCAACATTTGGATCATATTAAAGGCAATACTGGATCTTGTCCCAAGGTGACTCCTGAGGTGAAGAAATAAATTAAAGACAACATGGAGGAAATTAAATTGAAAAGGAATGAGAAGACTGCGAGAAGGAAAGACCTACAAGAGCAAGTCTCCATCAAGATTAATCATCCCTTAACTGATGGAGAGAGTGATGGAAAAAGGCCTTGAATATAGCAGAAGATATGTCAATGGAGAGTCTTTGCCAATCCACAATCAAAGATACCCTTGCCAAGGAGGAACGTGCATGTGTGAATTCATTCATCACAAATCACTTATATGATAATGGCATTGCTTTCAATATTGTCAAAAGTGACTCCTTTCTTCGAATGTGCAAAGCAATTGGGCAGCGTGGAAGGGAATACAAGCCTCCAACGTACTATGAGCTTACAGAAACCCATCTAAAGGAACAGGTTCAGGAAACAAAAGAGTTTTTGCAAAACCATCATGATTGTTGGAAGAATTATGGATGTTCCATTATGATGGATGCATGGATTAATAGGAGAGGAAGGAGCATCATGAATATTCGTGTCAACAGTAAGCTTAGGACTAGTTTTCTGAATTCTATTAACTTATTTGCAGATTCTCATACCACCGACTACATTGCTTTGTTAGTGGATAAATCTGTTTAATGCATATGCCAATATGATTGTTGGAAGAATAACCAAGTACTCACGAATCTTCTGGAGTTCGTGTGCAGTACATTGCATCGATCTTATACTAGAAGAGATCGGCAAAGAGTCGAAGGCGAAAATTGCCATCACAAAGGCAAGAACAATGCATATCTTCATATACAGTCATGCAAAAACGTTGAGCTTGATGAGACAATTTACACAAAAGGGTAGGATTTAGTGAGGTCGGGAACAACAAGATTTGCTAAATTGAGACTTATGTTTTCTTTTGATGAATGGAGAACTTGTAAGTGGTGCAAGACAAAGAAGGGTGAAATGGCTTCAGCCATTGTTCCGAGACCTTCATTTTGGACTCAAGTGTCTTTGACTTTGAAGATCTTTTCTCCATTGGTACATGTTCTACGGATTGTTGATGGAGATAGGAGGCTGGCAGTGGGTTTTGTATACAGTGAGTTACAAGATGCAAGAAAAGAGATCATGAGCATTTTCAAAGATGTGGAAGCATCTTACAAATTTTGTTAATGCCATTGACTCGGAGTCAAAAGGAAGGTTGGATAGTCCTCTACATCTTGATGCGTATTGTTTGAATCCCTATTTTCAAATCCAGAGGGAAGGCCAGGATTCTTGTATTGTATGGATATTTTATATCCTGATTTAAAGATCCAAGATATCATCACTAGGAAAGAGTTGCCTTTATATGAAGGGGCAGAAAGATCATTTGGCAAACCTGTGGCTGTCAAATAAAGGACAATCATTGATGATAATTTCAATTCATGTATCAATTCTCATTAAAATTTATAAGACTTGTATGTTTAACGATTATTAATTACTTATTCTTATAAATATCCTGTTGGTGGGGATTGTATAGTATGGAAATGAAGGAGATGGCAATGAAAGTTTTAAAGTTGACAGCTTCTTCCTCGAGTTGTCAAAAGGAATTGAGCACTTTTGAGGCAATAAGTCTAAAAAATTGGTGCAACACATGTCAACTATTACACATCATTAATGAGATGGTTAATGATATATTTGTAGTTATTTTGTAGATTCACAAAAAGAAAATGAACATGCTCGAATTCAAGCGATTAAATAACATGGTGTATGTCAGATTCAACGCCATGTTGAGGGATCGCCATCTTATAAAACTAAATGATCCAGTTGCCACAAAATGATATAACCCATGTGAGAGATTGGATTGGTGAAGAAGGTGAAGGAGATGATGAGGTATTCCAAGGATTAGGGCTGACGTGGAACACTTAGTGGCTAATGCAATTGTTGCAGATGATTTGGTGCAACATAGAAGAAGCTAAATGCATGTTACTGGTTTAACCTCATAACCGAGCTTAAATAAAGAACTCCCATCTGAGGAAGAGAGTGAAGAAGATGAAGACAAAATCGCATTGAAATTTGAGGATGATCTGGATTAGAATTGCTTTGTACTCAAAGAATATTGTCACTTGAGCATTTCAATTTTCTTATGCTATTTTAATTAGTATCATGGTCTCATATTCGCGAAATATCAGCGAAATTTCGTCGAAATTTGATTTCGACATGGGACCGAAATTTCGAGCAAAATGTTGATATATAAGACTTCCTTCACAATGTTGCTCGATTTGGGCAAAATGTGACCGAAATTTCGTTTTAACATGGTGTCGATACGATACCGATATCGAAATTTAAAACCTTGATTAGTACATCACCATTGTCGTAAAAATCAGTCTATTAACTCGATTAGTCAGTCCAATTAATTTGGTCAGTTAGGGTACCGACTAGACTAGACCAAATCAATCGTTAGCTGAGTAAACCCGATTGCTTGGCCAACTAATCGATTTAATCGGTTGAGTAAGTGTTGTTTTTTACATAAGGGGGTTTTCTGGATCTGAAAAAACACGCCCTGAGCCCAAATACCCGATTTGGGGGACGGAGTTTAGGGGTTATTGTGCTCCAGTAACCCTTATTCCTCTAAAACTCATCGTGCTCGAGCCCTTCCGCCCACTGGAAACCCCTTCCATCACCCTAGAGGTCATCGCTGCCCCCTCCTTTGCGTCGCCGGTGACATTTCGTCGAGTACTCCGTACGTCGATCCTCCGTTGTGCTCTCCTCTCTACTTCCCAACTCCACATCCTTACACCAAGAACAAGGACCGAGATACCCGTTTGGGGTTTTTTTCACTCCAATTTTTTTCATTACCATTTTATTGCTCTCCATTATCATCTATTGTTGAGAGTTACTGTTATGTATCAATGTATGCTTCATCTTTTGTCATTATTGTTGGTTTACCTATTTGGGACTAGTTTGGGAGGACAGTAGCAAGAAGGTTGTTGCCACTGCCCACTGCCTTGTTGAACAGTACCCTTGGGGATGATATTGCTTAATAGCTACTGTGAAAGGGAAGCCTTAGGAGAGCTGCTACTAAAGGTTCCATCTACATGCTTCTAATTTTCCAAAATGATTTGCTTCTTTCTATCAATACATTCTTGCCTACCTTCATCTTTGTAATTTAACTTTGAGGTTAAGTTGAAAATGTTAGGATATAAACTATGAAAACATACAATTGTCACTTTTTCTTCTTTTGCTATAACTACTTCTTTTTTAAACTCTTATAAATATAAACATTGCTAATCTATGTATATATGTGAAAGTATATTTATTAAAAATTGATTTATATACTTAAAATAATTATAAATACAAAACCGACTAATGCCCGACGAATCTGATTATTCTTCCTATTACCGATTAATCCTTAGTTAGTGACCTGGCTAACCGAGTACCCACTTCTGCAACCTTGTACATTACTAATGTTATTTGTGTTGAATTTCGGTTTTGTTTCGGATACTAACATATTTTGGTGATTGCTGTCAACTATTACGTGTGCTAACTTTTCTATTAAAGTATTGATATTTGATTGAAAGAGATTGTTTTGAGCTCTACATGAAAGTCATTTTTCTTAGATCTTCTGTTGGACACATCTATTCATAAATTCAGTTTAGATGTAGTCACTTTTGTAGATATTTATTTATTTTTAAATTAAAAAATAGGAAACCACGTAGAAATGCATATACCCCGTCTATCGCTTAATCGCTATTCAATGACCTATCTGGAGGCATACGCGTACCACTCTCCTGAACCTTGCGACAACCACTCCCACACTGGAGACATGTTTCTTCCTCATCTCACTGATTTCCGACACTGGACCTCTTCCCCGAGGAGACCCATTTTCCCCTTCATGCATGTGAGCAACCACAACAAACCCGATTAAAGAAGCAATCCAGCACTATCTCAGACGTGTTGTAAATTCACACAATAGAAAGATCCAGATTTCATTTAGCTATTTTTTGTACAGAACAAGCCAGTCTGTTATTCTCTTGTTATTCAAGTTAAGAAGAATACAAAAATAGATATTTCTTCTCTTGTTATTTAGCTGTCTTTCTGTACAGAACAATCCAATCTGTCCTGACCAAACCCAAATCTCAAATTGTTAACACAATCTTCATTACCCCATGTAAACAACATGGACGACGATCAGGATCTCCTAGAGATGTGGACATAAAGATTCAAACTCCATCCCTAAACAAGCAATCCTGCCAAGAACACACCTTAGGGAGTCTCACAATTCCTGCAGAACACTAACCTTTGAACTCTCTGGTAGCAATGCACACATCTGATAATGCCCTTCTCATTGCAAACAGAGCACTGCCTCAGCTATCCCTCCTCCTCGACGAGGACATTCTTGCTTCCTTTGTAGTCACGGCAAGGAAATAGCCTCGCATCGCCTCACACGTGGCAAACGAATGTGGGGTCCTCAACGGCAACGGCACCATCAAGAATAGAACCAAATTCGTCATCCTCGTGCAAGAGTCAGATCTTGTTGGCACTGTTGATCCACCTTCGACCGACAAGGGCTTGGGGAGTGAGAAGGAGGGACGAGGAGCTGGAGCTCGCGGCGAAAGGAGGGGTCCATGGCAAGCTCGCGCTTATTGACGTCGACACAGAGCCAGGGAGGATAAAGAGGGCACAAAAATCGTCGAATGTGGGGAGGACGCCCCGGATGTCACATAAAGGGTCAACTTCTTTGTTTTCGAAGGTGGCACTTTAGATCTCTGGTGGGTGTTGGTGGTGGTCAACCATCAGAGTAAGCAGATGATGTGTTGTTCTTGCACTTGGTGGGGAAAGATGAGTGGTTGTGGCGGTGGGTGAAGGAAAGGTCCAGATGCAACCACTTAGAGGAGGAGGAATCTAGAACCTCCAAGGGATATTGTTGGTGGTGGGAAGGAGGGGAAGGTTGAAAGTGAAGGAATGTGGGGGTCGGGGGAGGAAGAGGGGTAGGGGGTTGGAGGTGAATAAAAGAATCAGCATGGTCAGGAGAGAGGCCGAGTTAACGGGAAAAAACGAAGAGGTCATGGTGTAAATGGAATTCACTATACATGGGTCACAATGTAATCCAAAATTATGGAAGAGTCAAAATGTAATTACGAAATTATATAAATGTATAGGTGTAAAAATCCCTATTTTTTAGCACAACTTAATATATGGATTCTATTTCCAATTATGGATGATTATTCATTTAACTTCTCTTATTGATAAACTCAAACATAGCCTATTAGGTCACCGCTTTCATTAATCTCATCAGGGGCAAAAACCACATTATAAGAGATGGCCAACCTGGCCTTAAGAAAAGAAAAGCTCTATGAATATGCCCACTTACATACTCAAATTTCCACATGGTTAATCACTTTGAAATCAAGATGTACAATTACAACTAAATGGCACTATCTCCGTGCATAACAAGAACGGAAGGTGAAGGGAAATAGATCCTCCGAAAATGGGGAGCACTTAGAAGAGGAGAGACTAGTTGTGGTGGGTTGTGCAAGAGGGGGAAAGGTCGTGGGCGAGGGTCACCGATCGTAGAGAGGGAAAGGTGAAGGTCTTTCGTGAGAAGGAAAAGAGAGCTACCAACCAAGGAGATGTGAGGGAGGAGGACTGGACTTTCATCTCCCATGGAAAGCGTGATCAATGATGCTACAGGTGCGGGGTGTTTGGGCATCTTCCTGCAGTATGCTCGATGTGTCCCGACTGTTTCGATTGCGGTGTGGAGAGCCATCAGACTGCCGGGTGTCCTAGGTCCCGAAGGCATGACCAAGGAATACCTTCTCGATGGAGCTTGCCGAAGATCGACACTATTCCAAGGAGGTATTCACCAACTCTTTCTGCGACGGTAGGATGGAGACACTTTGACCCCTTCGCAGAATAAGAAAGCTTACAGATAAAAGGGAGTTCATCTGCTCAAAAAGAGATCATCTGCTGAGCAGAGTGTGTCTTGAGGTGATGGACTTAAGGTCCATTTAGGCGATTTTACGTCAGAAACTCGACCCTTCTTTTGGGAGAGATATGGTTCTTGTAAAGGAAAAACTATGTTGTGCAAGAGGACTTTCAACTGAAGAGGCCAAACCTAGAGGGATGAATATTCTGGAGGGTACCACGTTTAACCGATGGAGAAGTTTCTTCTTCTTGGAGGTGTGTTGCTCGGGTTTTTGGAGTAATATTCCTGCCAAGAATGGTGGAGGTGCTCGGTCCAGCATTGCTGGAGCTTGGCGCCGTCTCCACGAATCTCTCGGATGGTCAGCTCTTAGGGCCAGATCTTAGGGTGATTTTCGTTTCTCTCGAAGGTGCATCTGCCCTTCCCTCTGAGTGTTCGTGTTCGCTTGTTGTGGGCCAGGCACGCTTCAAGCATAGAAGGTCGTAAAGGGTTTTGATATCACCCAGTATATCCTTTTACAGGGATATCAGCGATATATCGCCGTTATATCGTCATATCGGCCCATATCAGTCAAAAATGACTGGATTCAGTACAAAAAATCCCAAATATTGATCGATATCGATGTTTCGCCGATATCTCTATATATCAATGCTATTATTCATGCAAGATTGATTCCACTACTTATCTAGCTACACCCAGTATTAAAACACATATCTAGCTACACCTAGTATTAAAACACACAATGATTTATATATATTTTGTTTCGGGTATGGTGCGACAGGAGGATGCATACAATGGTTCTTTAACTTGGTGTATATTTACACGTTATTTCATGTTGTAAGAACTTGAATGAAATCCATTTCCAATATCTATAAGCCAATTTTTCAAAAAAAATTATAAGTCAAGAATCAAACATTAATATCGATATGTTCAAAATGATCGATATATGCAATATAAGCTTCATAGATGTTCAGTATGTGTGATCTAAGAGTATATTTGTAAGTTATTTAGTGATCTAAGAACTTGGATGAACTCCATTTTAAATATACATAGGTCAAAAACTAACAGTACCAGCGATATGTTCGATATGATCGATATGTGCAATATAAGGATCATAGTCTTCACAAATGATCTATATGTGTCATCTAAGTGTATATTTGTAAGTTATTTAATGTTATAAGAACTTGAATGGAATCCATTTCCAATATCTATAGGCCAGGAATAAACATTAACAATGATATGTTCGATATGACCGATATATGCGATATATGGGCTATAAATGACCGATATGTGTGGCATAAGTGTGTATTTGTAGGTTATTTGTTGTTTTAATATCTTGGATGATCTTAATTTCTGAAAAAATGACAAAAAATGGCTTTTTGGAGCCATTTCTGACATTTCCACCGATATCGTCGATATATCGGCGATATATCCCTGTATATCCATTTACGGGTGGACCGAAACGATATCGATATCGATACAGCCTTCTTTGGCTTCAAGTTGCTTGTTCGGATGGTACCACATCCTTCACCTCTGCTTTTATGTGCCCCAGGTGGAGTCAAGCATGAAAGATCGCCGGAGACGACAAAGGGCCAAGATGTGACGACTGCTCCGATGATGGATGTAAACGAAGCTCAAGTTGCGGCAAAATCGATGAGAGGAGTGGATCTTCCGATTTTAAAAACTAAAAAATCTCATGTTCTAGAAAGCGAAGAACTCACCGTGCAGTTGCCTTGTGGAGAAGGTGGATCTTTCTCTTCTGAGGTGTTACTTCCGGTTTTTAGGGCTCGTTGGGATAGTTCGGTGATGGAAATCGTAGTCAGATGGATGCGCAAGGTTATGTGAGGAACCAAAAGACCCAACTTGAAAACCTTTCGATGACCAGACCTGATGAGCATTTGGTATCAACGCATGATTTACTTATGGAGAGTGGACCCAAAGATCCATTGGTGCTTGGACCCGAAGATCCATTGGCACTTGGACCCATTGAACCGTCAGCACCGAAATCCAGAGATACATGATGTGAATCCAATAGATTTTGGGCTCTTTTAGGAACGCCACCGAACTCAGGCAGCATGGAACTTGTTACCTCTCGAACTGATTTCGGCATCGCCAAAGGTGAAGTCGTTCGAACAAGATGGAACCGGTTCGCATCTTCGACATGTTCTTGAGTTGCAAGAGTTTTTTCAAAGTAGGGGTTATTGCTTTGCACATGAGCACCGAACTCGTTCGTGATCCTCAGGCAACGTAGATGTGAGTAGATGATTGGGATGCTCTTCCCTTGGTTACTTTGGGGGAGACATATTCACAAGGTTCGAGCTATGCCTGGTTCAAGGCATTGGACAAGGCAGTAGGCATGCTAGACTCAGCAAGCACATATTTGGTTCATGCAGAACCACTCATGATTCATGACCAACCATTGGACGATTCAACCTCATCTACCTCCTCTGTTCTAGAACGATGTAATGGAGGGAAGATGAAGCGATACATGCATAGAAGAAGGCCCTCGGCCTCAATGGCAAGAAGTGTAGCGATCCCAGAAATAAACTTTCGAGTGGCTCAAATTGCGAGTGTGATACCCATTTTGGGGAGAGACAGAAAGGTAGAGGTCTGGTGATGAGAAGAAAAGAGTCATTGGTTCACTATAGTAGTTTTACTACAAGAAGCAAAATTAATTGTATGCACAAATTTCATTTGGAATTCTTTGGGTATGGTAAATCTTTCAGAATTCAAAACATTAGAAACAGTAGGCAGTGAGGGGGGGATTGGCCATCGCTTGGAAGAGCTATGTCTTCTCTTATGTCTCTAAGACTAAAGGAGAAGATATCTTGACAGTTCTTCTACAGAATATTTGTACAGTCCGATCAGCCAAGGTTTTAAAAAGCGTGAGGCGTATCGAGGCGTTTTCCCAGTATTGCCTCGAGGCGTAAGCCTCGAGGCGTATTGAGGCGTAAGCCTCATTCGTGGAAGAAATTTTTTCATAAAACATCATAATTAACCATAATTACAATTTTCAAGTTCTAGAAATTTAATAGTTATGAGTAAATACATAACTCCATGACATTTTAAGGCTAATATCATGGTTTAAACATCGAAGTTGTTATATAACACTCTTTTTTGGACTCTAAATCAGTAAGGAGTCAAGTAAATATAAATATGCAAGCACAATAATAGGTAACTCTCTGCAAAAATTAAAGTCTTGAATAAAATTTACTAAAGGGGCTAGATGTAACACAAGATGCATATTAAGAGTAGAGGCATTAGATTTAATATCTCAAGATCCAAATTTTTGTTCATGTTGATATGTAAAGAACATGCATAACAAAGTAAAAATAAGCTCAATACTTTAATAAACTAAAAAAATGCATTTTAGTGAATTGTGAGCTTAAGGACTTGAACATACTTGTCTATGAAAGATGAAAAGCCCACAATCAAAAAGAAAAGAAAAAAATATTGCAGAAAAAATTCAAAAAATCAGCACATAAATGAGGCAACGCCTCGAGGCTTACGCCTCGAGGCGCGCCTCATAAGCCTCGAGGCTTAAGCCTCACTGAGACTGCATGAGGCTATAGCCTCAAGGCGTTTTTCCTAGAAAAACGCCTCGAGGCGTACGCCTCAGCGCCTCGAGGCGCGTTTTTAAAAACAATGCGATCAGCATAGTTTCTCTAGTAGAGAAGGTTGATATCCTAACCTTTATCTTCAACCATGTCAATCAACATAATTTCTCTAGTCGACACTCCATATAATGAGGTATCCCTTAGAACATCCATGTATGAATGATTGTCCTTGTTAACCATTGGAACTTGTGTTGCTTGCCTTTGCTAGGTAAAAGGTTCAGGTGCCTTTAGAGTGTTCTGCCATAGAGATTTGCAATCAACATGACGGTGGCCCTCACCATTGCAGTGGAAGCACCTCGGGGGCGAGAAGCACTCAAAAAAGCCCTATGGCCATGAAAATCCTAACGAAGGAATCGAGGTCCCCGCTTGCGATGATACCTATGGCCACCCTTCTTCATCCTTCGCTCCCTTGTAGTCAGTGTCCCACCGCTCCTTCCCCTTCATTTGGTAAAACCACAAGCCCTGACATCTTCCCGGGCTTGTCATTGCAAGTGAGCCCCCTCTCTTACCTTCTCTTTCGTCATCCCAGAGATCGATTCTGTTATGAAAACTGTAAGGTCATTCCAAGTAACGAGATAATTAACCAACATTATCTTTTAGTTTTGGATGTCCATATAAGAAATCTATAAATAAAGCTAATGGTGTCTGTAAGATGAGAACTTAATGTTGGAATCTTAAAAGAAAAAAGACAGTTACAAGGAGATGAGGCTACAAAAATTCGATGGGGGATGTTGCAAAGATTGATGAAATGTGGCATTCAATGGCTAGTTGTATAAAGAAAAGGCACAAAAGAGATTTTAGATGTGTCCCATAGAGGTGTAATTTACTAAAGGAAGCTTAGATGCTGGAATGAAGAAGTATAAAAGAAACTTAGAGTGAAATCAAAGAGTTTAAATGTTCTCCTCGATTAGAACTTGTAAAAGTATGGTTTGATGGTGTTGTTCTTTCTTTCTTCATTTTTTCCTCGGATAAAGAAGTGAAGACGACATGACGTACAAAGAAGTTGAAAGCTTGAAGGCATTTGTATGTTAAATTTGACTTTGAAGAAGGTACATGAAATATTTTCAAGGTAGCCAAGTTTCGGGAGCGAAGGACCAATGATCTTAAACAAGTTGTCTGTGAAAATATAAAATAAGTGCACCATCATGAACAAGAAGGCCAACATAAGCATGTAGTACAAGATGGTTATAAAAGTTTGCCAACTAACACAAGTCCGATAATAAAGAACTTAGGACTAAATAATAGAGCATTGTAATTCGATTTTCAAAGAGATAAAAATACCGATTTAAATGTATAACTGTAACACTCCCTCTCAAGTTGGACTTAAAACCTCATGTTGTTGCAAAATAGTCATTAACACATCTTCCACTCGACGCAACATTGAGACACCCTTGCTTGGAGGAGATGCTTTGAGAAGATTCATCAGAGGATGAATAGAGTGACATTCTCCATGCAGTCGAGTCGGGGAGCAACATAAGTTTGAGAAAATCCCAACCACTAGTGGTAAGAGTTCATCCAAGTGGTAAGAGTCAATCCCATACACCATTAGTTGTGGGGATTCCATTATACAAAGGATTTCAAAAGTGGGCATATACTATTATGGAAAGAGAAACAACCCCTCTTACATGGAACCTTGTTGACAACTTATGTTACTTATATATGAATATCAAAGAGACAAGTCTTTTATAGACCTCAAGAAGTTCACATAAGAACATCAATGAGATCTGTGGGGTGCACATATGGGGATAAATATATTGGGTGTCTCGCGAACGATCTCATGCAAATAAAGAGCCATGACCTATTGTCTCTCCCCTCTTTTCTACCTTATTTGTTGAAATGTGATCAAGTTGGGACAAGAAACGAAGACCAAAAATGTCTCTCTTGATTCCAGATTAGCGGATGATACGTGACAATGGGAGAGAGAAGACTTGCATGCAATGGCAAGCCCAAGAGGGTTTGAAGGCATGGGGTTCTTCCAAAATGGAGGGGAATGAGTGGAGGGTCACCAACTACACTACACAAGAGCGATCGGTGAGGGAGAGTGGCAAACAATATCGCATCGCAATCCAAGACCTCGATGCTTTCATTGTGGTTTTCATGGCCATAGGGCTTTTGAGTGCTCCTCGCCCCCAAGATGCTTGCACTGCAATGGCAAGGGTTATCGTTGCGTTGATTGCAGATCCTTCTTCAAATTACAAAGGCACTGGTATCCTTTATCCAGCAAAGACCAGTAAAGCAAGTTCCGATGGTTAACAAGGAAATCCGATTCTACGCATTGTTTTGAAAAGCATGCCTCGAGGTGGTAAGGCCTAAGCCTCAAGGCAATTTTCGACAAAAAAACGCCTCGAGGCTTAAGCCTTACCCAAAATTTGTGAGGTGTAAGCCTCGGGATGCTGTGAGGTGTATGAGGTTGTGAGGCGATCGAGGCGAGGCAGAAGCGTAAGGCTCAAGCACGAGGCCTTTTTCTACTTTCGAGTTATGTGCTTTGCACATGACCTTATTTTATTCTAAGCATTATATATTGTTATGCTAGTGTGTCTGTTTCCATGTTAAACCTTGCGTATTTCTATAAATAGGTCCATACAAAGACAAGAGCTTGCTTGAAATAAGCGAAGCTCGATGGTCTTGTATACATCAAGTTCTATTTATTAATTATTATATTGCATCTACACATAGTAGTTATATTGTATACAACATATGCAATTGTGTTTGAGTTGTAATAAAACTTCTATACTAGTTGCAAGTTTGCAACTTGATTTGTTATTAGGTTGTTCTTAAAATAGTTATCACGTATATGAAGTGCGGTTGAAAAGAAATGGATGGAATAAAATAATTATTGTGTTTCGTTGTGAATAGCGGAAGCAATCACGCACAAATACGATCAACAAAGCAAGCACGAAGACTCAAGGATTTAAAAGGCAAGGTTGTAAAAGTCGCCCGACTGGCCCGACTAGAAGGTCCGACTAGTCTAGTCAGTGGGTTGGCCGACCGAGTACCAAGTAATTCCGACTAGGTACACTAGTCGACCAATTTTTTGCTTGGAGATACCATATTCTTATATGTTTTGCTTTTTTTATAAGAGAACTTATTATAATATGCTCAGTGTTTTATTTAAATTCAATTACTTTTTTAATTTTATTATGATAGTATAAAAATGTACAAAATCTATATAAATATATGTATAAAAATGAGTTATATGTTTAAAATAATCATAAAATTCAAAGTCGAGTAAAGTCCGACTAAATCCGGTTAGTCGTCTGACTACCGATTAATCCTTAGTCAGTGACCCAACCGACCGGGTACCGACTACTGACTTTTGCAACCTTGTTAAAAGGTTCACATGTAACTGGATACAGAGAGACCTAGCCCTGGGGGGTCAATATACTAGTCTTGTATGGACATATCCATATAGATGAACAGAAATAGAAATGCTCATAAAAAGTTTCACCGGAGGTGTTGGCCCATACCCCCAGTCCCCCACAAAGAGGGAGGAGGTGCACCTGCTCCCCCACCCCACCCCTCCGTTGATTGAGCTTGTTGGGATATGGTACGGCAAGCGAGAGTGCATACGACGGTTCTCCAACTGGGTCCAGCAACACATTGTAACTTTTAATACTAAGAATTATGATTCCTATTGTACTTTTAGGGTTAAGTGTGGACTTTGGCTCAATACTCATAGAATCATGGATGTCGGAGTTGGGACTTTGATATTCCGCAAATTAGTAGCTTAATATTAGTTTTTCTGAACTTCAATGCTTCCATCGCATATGTGTTGTATAGTGTGAAATTATTTTTAAACGTGTTTTTGGCTAAACTTATATTATATATACATTCAATGTATTTTGTTTAATTTTAATTTTTCTTTCCAAAAAATTAAGCAGTATGCCTCACCTCATATTTCGGTAAAACACATCGAACAACCTCAAGTTTTTTAAGCCTTATGTCACTCTTCTACTGATCGTCTGCGTCTGTGAGGAGGCCAAGATCCGGGTTCAAACGATATCATGGAGTTGATAGATGACCTGGCACTAAAGGTTGTGGATGCTACAGATACCCATCACACTTGACGTTCCATTGTCCTCGGTCTCATCCAGACCAAGGTCTCGCTCCGACCATACCCCTTTGATCTGGGATTCTGGCAAAAGTGCGGTGCCTCATTCTTTCTTTAGGTTTGAGAAGTCTTGGCTATTATAAGAAACATTCTGGAGTTTGGTAGGAGAGCATTGGTTGGTGACATAATGCATTAGTTCTGCAGCTACGTGTATGGCAATCAAATTGGCATCTTTGAGTGACAGACTCTACACTTACAAGGAGGTTCGGGAGCAGGCGAGGCGTGTTGCGCAGAGGCAGAGTCCAAGGTGGTCGTATTGGACGCTATTAAAGACACCAGAGAACTAACATCTTTTGAGCTATAGGGAAGAACGACACGGCATAGAATAATTGTTAAAGAGGAGAAGAAACATACTGTGGAGTGGCGCAAAAGATCTACACAAAATTGGCTCAGAGAAGTGGATGTGAGTACCAAGTTCTTCCACAGAATTGCATGTGGTAGGAGGAGACATAACCTAATCAATAGTGTGATGATCTATGATAGACGAGCTGAAGGTAATCAAGACATGGGAAGAGCTCTAACAAATTACTTCCATGCTTTCTCTCCTAGGGAAGATGCGAGACCGTGGAAGTGGACAGGGTGGGGAGCCCAATTGTTAAAAGCAGATCTCTCTTATCAATTCGCACGTAGAACCACAAATGAAGTGAAGGCAGCAGTGTGGGGGCTAAACGCAGATGGTGCACCTGGCCCAGATGGATTCCATGTTCTCTTTTTCAAGGAGTTCAGGGATTTGGTTGTTTTTTGAAAGAAGAAGGGCTTCTACCATACAGGTGTATGCCCAAAAAACTTCACCATTTATCGCTAAAAAAGTATTACAAACCTATTACATGTACAGTGAAAAGCAAAACTACATGGTTTAGCTCTTGTTCAATTCCTTAGCACGTGCTACCGCATTTTCATTGGTCCTGGTGAAACACCACACCATTCCTTGCCAGCCACAACGCCCAGATTATTGTCACGCATCACAATCTCTCCTTCTCCGTGCCATTCCACTCCGCTCCAATGGAACATTAGAAGCCAGAAACTCTATCGGTACGTACCGCCTGACTCCAAAAAGTGTTCCACGCCTCCATGGAGCTCCCACAGGTGATAAAGAGGTGATCTGCATCCTCAACGTCCACCAAACATCTAGAGCATGTCAGGTCACATGCATGAACGAAGCACACAAATCTGTCCCCAATCAACGGTCTTCCTCTTTTAAATAACTACAAGAAAATCTTCACACGAGTTGGAACTTTCCACCTTCATATCTGCATGTAGTCCGCCTCATACCCCCTTGGGTTAAATGTCAAAGGATCCTTCAAGGCTCTATATGCCTTTCCAACAGAAAAGGACATGTCACACCATGACCAGTAGTCGCTCCCATCAATAGGTCCTGCCACATTCTCTAGGTCCTCAAGCAAAACCATAAGCTCCTCCATCGTTTGATCTGAAAGCTCCTAAACTGTGGAAAAAAGCAATGCCCATCCCACACCACTGCCACCGAACAATACGGGTGCACTACCAAAGCCTTCATATGTGGAAAACTGCTCTATAAAGCCCCACCTTCACTCCCGCCATCCGTCCAAAATCGAAACCCAGTGTCGTCACTAATAACAGATCTCAGGAAGGGATGAATCTCCCGCTCCACACTACAAACTACTCTCCAGAAATAAGAAGGTGCAATGCCAAGATCACCTGGGCCAGGAAAAGACATGTCGTGAACCAGGTTACTGCAATGGATATCATTTTCATATGAAGGTGCAATCCATAGATCCTCCGTATCAAGCTGCAAACCAGGTTGCTGCAATCGCCCAAATACGAGTGAACCACTTACTAAGCAAAGCTGTATTCATATCCTCCAAATTGTGAACTCACAGGCCTCCATCCTCCTTCGAGCACGATACCATGCTCCAGCCCACCAGAGGAAATCTGTTTGATTGTCCAGATGCCGACCAGAAAAAGCGCATCATGATAGTCTCAATCCTCTTCCACACCCCTACAGGCATAAGCCTAGAAGACATGAAAAAAATAGGGATCGCAGACAAGATCGAATTCAATAGTACTAATCTACCCCCCTTGGATGGACACACAGACTTCCAACCCGTCAGCCACTGCTCGAACTTCTCAACAACCGATAGCCAATCAGTAGCATGCACTCTCGCAGGCACCATAGGCACCCCAAGGTAGCGCAACGGAAAATCCATGTGCGGCGAATGTAGCCAACCATCACACAAGACTATCTCCGCATCCACCAAGCCAAAAGGAACAAACTCTAACTTATCTCTGTTCGATTTCAGCTTGAACACAGCACCGAAGATGTCTAGAATCATCGATAACCCCCTGCAGTTATCGGGGCCACCCTCCGCAAAAAGTATGCATCATCCGCGTATAGAAGGATGGGGACAGAGAACTCCTCCTTTGATTAGCTGCTGCAAAACCCTCAGAAACGGCATGATCAACCATAGTCGTCAAGGCATCTTTTGGGAGAACAAAAAGAAGCGATGCCAGGAGGAATCCCTGATAGGGATGCAAAAGGTTACGGATACATTTGTATCCGATCTGTCACCATATCCGTTTTATACAGATTTTGACATCCGTATCCTGTTTTAAAATGGAAAGGTATATGGATATCGTTTTGATATTCGCAAACATCTGTATCTGTATCCATATATATGTTTTCCTATATAAATATAATCGTAGATTTATTTTTAACCCTATATAAAATAATTGTATACCTTCTTTTACCATATTTGTATAATTTTTATGATACAAACACATTTAGTAAATTTATATCATGTGTTTTCTATCCAATTCAAATATATTTAAGTCAATTCTATATAGTATTTCTAACATTACTCGTGTGCGATCAGTGTCTGTTTTACATCCTTGTCCGTTTTTTTTAAAATATGGTACGATAGTTTAATATCCGTCAATATTAGTATCTGCATCCGTATTCGTATTTAAAACAGATAAGGATACGGTAATATATATATCTGCATTTTTATCCATCCATTTGCATCCTTGATCCCTGATGAACTCTACGCAGCGGCTAGAAGTAACCCCACCACTCCAGCTGCCCATTCACAAGAACAACACAAGAGGCAGTTATTACACATTTCTTCATCCAGGATATCCATCTGTATGGGAACCTAAGTCTATGCAACAACGCCCTAAGGAAGCACCAGTATAGACAGTCATAGGCCTTCGAGAAATCCACCTTCCATACGACACCCTTAGTTTTCCTCCTGCGTCAGTCCACCACAATCTCCGAAGTCATAGCCACACTATCCATGAGTTGTCTGCCAGACAAGAACGCAATCTGAACTGACGATATGACCTTGTTCAACACTCCCCTCAACCGGTTTTGGCCAAAAAAATTGCCAAAATAAGTAACCGCATTGGATAGCACAATTGGTCGGTAATCTTTAATTCTCGTCACAACCTCCTTAGAAAGCAAAAAACATAAGAGATCGACTAAGCCGATCAAAACCAAAGTTATCTTCAGCGAACTCTGATATCATCTCCATCACATCCTCTGCCACCAGATCCCAAAATTCCCTAAAAAGAAAACAAGAAAAACGTCTGTCTCAGGGCAATCATCCGGATTCAGCCCAAATATTGTCTCACGCAACTCCAGCAACCCAAACCTTGATGTCAACGCCTCCGCATCAGGAATGTGGCTCACCCCCAACCAATTTGGCCCATAGTGTAGAGTGTGTCTATTCATGCCCCAGAAATAGTCCATCACCACTCTCACAACCTCTCCCTCTTCGTAAAAAACCTCTCCACCAACCAGTACCGAATGAACCGGATTTCTCCTCCTTCGACCGTTCGCCACAGCGTGGAAGAATCTTGTATTGGTGTCACCTCTTTCAACCACTTCTATCGCTACCTCTATCTCCATCCATACTCATGCTTCCTGTCCTCCTCCAAGATCTTCTGTACTACACCGCGGCTCGTGAGCTCCTCATCATCCAGTTCCTTGGCATTCTCAAGTAAATCAAGACTCACCATCTCATCTTACGCCTAATTCCTCCTCAACTTATGATCGTTGTGAGAATCCTTCTTGAACGTTGACAACCTACGATGCAACGCAGCAAGCTTCAATGCAAATTTTACCATTGTTGAGCCCTCCACCTCCAACTCTGACAAGAAAGTACACATCATGTCACGAAAGCCCTCCCCCAGCATCTAACACCACTCAAATATGAAATGAGATAACAAAGCTCTCCGGCTCCCAAAATCAAGACAAAGTGGTGCGTAACCCGATCTTGATCTAGGCAATGAGGTAGAGGTAGCAAGGTTGAACAACTCCAAGGCTTTAAAAGGCAACAAAAAACGATCAATATGAGATCGGGATGACGAGCTGCTCCATGTATACGAACACTTTGCCGCATCCAACACTTCTAAGGCGAGCTCCTCCACTACCTCCAAGAACAAAACAGATCCATGGTCTTGTGCACCTCTACCACCCAGTCTATCAACCGAATAAAGAGTGACATTAAAGTCACCTCCAACCATCCAAGCCATCCCCAGAAATCTACGCCTAATATCTCGCAACTCCTCCCACAACACTGCATTCGTGGAAGCCCCCGCAACACCATACACTGAGGTAACCACGGATCGTGATTGATCCACAATGCTCATCAAGACAACTGAGACAGAATGCACCAGAAGCAATCGTTTCTTCGCTCTCCACTACAAGGAAATAGGTCCTACTGCCACATCTAGCTTCCTCACCTCCCTCCTATTCAGTAACTAGTCTATTTCTGCCCCAACGTGAGTCCTGAGCTCTACCTCCTCCAAACCACCATCTCCTTCAGCAACATCTTCGCACAAGTTACCTCCGTACTCGCACTTCAGCAACCTCATCTCTAAGTCCAAAGCATTTGCCCTACGATACTTCCGAGAAAAAATCAATAAACTTTTCCTCTTCTCTGGTCTCTAAGTCCAAAGTGTTTGCCTACGGTGCCAAATGCGCCAA
Organism: Ottelia alismoides; assembly: GCA_037367405.1. NCBI lineage: Eukaryota > Viridiplantae > Streptophyta > Magnoliopsida > Alismatales > Hydrocharitaceae > Ottelia > Ottelia alismoides. The sequence goes on from JAZKJV010002162.1 coordinate 64,030, forward strand.
CTATTAACACCTACAATGAGCTCTTGCCCTCAAGGACACCCTTCATCCTTGCACATCTTAAAGGTGCTACCACCCGCTTCTAATAGGCCAGCCCCACCCCACTGATTCCCTTGCGCCCACCATCATCGCCTCCAGGAGCCCCCTTTGAAGCCTCTCCTCCGCCATCGTAAAACACAGCAAAAAATCCCATCCTCAAAGTTTCTGGGGTAGTCGAACTGTCCTGGGGATGAGACCTCACAGCCGCATGTGCCTCGGGAGGCAACTCCAAGCCTCATCCCCCACAAGTTGTTGTAGGCCTAAGGGAAGAGCTTGCAAAACCTTGTTTTGGCTCCCACGGGAAGGCGTAACCGAAGGCGAAGCTCCTTCACTTGAAATCGAGCTTGAGAAATGGATCTTAATGATCGGTATCGAGGAGCCTGAAATCCTCGTAACTGGACTTGGTAGTTGAGAAACATAAATTGGACACTTACCCGAGTACTTAATCATGTCCAAAAGTCTGCACGAGTCTGATCCCACATCGGTATTTCCAATTGCCTCTGTTCCGTTAGAGTTTCTCGAAAGGCCCCGCCAGTTTAGCTCCCCTACCTCAAGAGTCCCCTAAATTTATCACCTTTGATTTCGCCTCTCCAACTTCCTCGACCTTCGCCGCCGACGTCACCAGTGAACCTTCATTCTCCAGCACGACCAATCACAGGGCCACCACCCTCCTTTCGATATGTAGCGATGCACGTGACGGAAAAGAGGGTCTCATCCCCCGCATCGAAACCACTACTTCTAACCCATCTCCCGAAAGCAGGATGGAGAAGCAAAGCTCAATCACCTCCCGGATGAGCTCCAAAGCTTCTCACATAATCTCCAACTTCCTACAGCATAGTGGAAACCCCATCATTGACATCTTCCACACCGCTTCATCGCCCCCTACACCTCCATCCATGAAGCGAGGTCTCCTCCACCGGATCGTACCTCTCCACTCCGACGACAATCAGACCTCCAACGCGCTGCACATCACCTCTTTTGTGCCTTCCGGTGAAAGATCCATAATACACAGCGAGCCGTCATGGAGCCAAATCGCATCAACAGCCGTTAATTCTACCCTCGCCATGAGAACCTTGTCTCGAAACCGGCTCAAAGCCATCGCATCCAAGGTTTTAAAAAACGTGAGACGTATCGAGGCGTTTTCCCAGTATTGCCTCAAGGCGTATCGAGGAGTAAGCCTCACTCGTCAAAGAAAATTTTTCGTAAAACATAATAATTAATCATAATTACAATTTTCAGGTTCTAGAAATTAAATAGTTGTGATTAAATACATAACTCCATGACATTTCAAGGCTAACATCATGGTTTAAACATCCAAGTTATTACATAACTCTCTTTTTTTGGACTCTAAATCTGTAAGGAGTCAATTAAATATGTATATGCAAGCACAATAATGGATAACTCTTCGCAAAATTTAAAGTTTTGAATAAAATTTAACTAAAGGGACTAGATGTAACACACCATTTTCAAAATTAGGTAAGATATGTGTGTCATTCAATTGAGAAGGATAAGAGAGTAAGCAGTGGATCAGTGATCACTTTTTACTTTACCATAAGGATTGGGGGACAAAATACTTGAATTGCATGTTAAGATCATCTTTGTTCATGCATGCTTTGATGTGTATTAATTTAATCCCGATTGAAAAGAAGAAAAGATGAGACATGTTTACAAAAATATACTTTTCTAAATTTAGGTCAAAGTAAGGGACTTGCATCCAAACATTTTAATAAAGAAAGCATTTATGCTTGGTTCATACTTAAGAGTAGAGGCATTAGATTTAAGGACTCAAGATTAAATTTTTCGTTCATGTTGATTTATAGAAGAATATGCATAGCAAAGTAAAAATAAGCCTAATACTTTAAACTTAAAAAATGCATTTCAGTGAATTATGAGCTTAAGAACTTGAAAGTACTTGTCTATGAAAGATGAAAATCCCACAAATAAAATAAAAGAAAAAATATTATAGAAAAAAAATAAAAAATCAACACACAAATGAGGCAGCGCCTCAAGGCGCACCTCATAAGCCTCGAGATGCACGCCTCACTGAGGTTGAATGAGGTTATAGCATCGATGCACTTTTCCTTGAAAAATGCCTCGAGGCGTACGCCTCAGTGCCTCGAGGCGCGTTTTTAAAAACAATGATCGCATCATCTTCCCCCACCACAAGACCCTCCAAAGCTGCATCCGTCTTCGCCCCTTTTGAGAGTTGTCGCATGAAAGATGCCATCCCAACATCGGACAAAGGCTCATGCATCAGAGTGACCTCCTTATCGGTTTCATGCAGCCATCTTCTTTGACCACACCTTCCAATCCGAAAGTCCTTATGGCGATGTCCCGGTCTTCCACATCTGAAGCAAAGATGCTTGGTTGTTGCATACGCATAAGAGAGATGGTTCGATGACCAACATCGGAAGCACCACTTCATCGCTCAACCTGCGAACTTCGACAACTGCTTTTTCCCTTCGCAAGGCTCCACGGACACTCCCCAACAAACTCTTCCATCTCATCCATCTCCATGTCCTCTCGCACCTCGCTCTTGCTCTCCACATTGTCGGTAGCTCTCCGTTCATCAGGCACGGGTGCCTTGTCCATGTCGTCGCCTATAGTATCCTTCCCACTACCTCTCTCGCTCCTGCTCATCCTGAAAAAGCACAAAACGATGGCCCTCATGAACCAAAAGGAGTTTTCATTTCGTCCCAAATGTGATGGTTTGGGGGTCCACCGCTTGGAAACTATGAACAATCCACTCCTTTTAAAAAGGGTTGCTAGGATATGGGGCATGGAAGAAAGCATATGCTGCAAACTTATTCGTAAACTCTATGGTGTCAATATAATAGACCTTTCTATGCAAAGCCCTTCCATTTCCACTTCAACCTTGTAAAGCCTTGAACTTGGCATCTCTCAAATCCCATATAATAAGATCCAGCTCGTCAAGAGGAAACCAACAGAATTTGTTTCGTGTGAATCGGACTTCGTTTCGATTTGTTATGATTTTCGGAAGAAAGAGAAGTAAGGAGGTTTAAAATATCATTAACCCGTAATGACTGTCATTTTAGAATAATTTAAGCATGATTAAAGAAACTAATGACGGATTAAAAACTGCTAATGATCATTAGAGAATACTAATCATAGATCAGCAGAAGTTAAGCGTAAGTCACGAAAGTCAAATTACGATTAGCAGTGTTAAATCGTGATTAGCGAAAGTTAATCACGATTAGCGCTAATTAAGCCTCATTAGCAAATCTAGAATATTCTGGAAAGTTCTAACTTAAGCCCTAAGTTTTGGATAAGCTTTGGTCAAAACCATGGGCCAAAACCATAGGCCACTAATTGCGGTTAAAGGCTAAACCATGGTTTACTAACCATGGTTAGCGATTTTCTGGAGCCTATAAATACCCCCTACCCATTCATTATCTACAATTTCCACTACCATCACCACCCCAAGGGCTAGGGTCGAGAGGTCAGGAGGAGGAGTGGGAGGCGAGGAAGGAGCACTAGCGAAGCGCTGCTGGGAGAACGAGGAGGAGGAATGTACGATTCTCTTTTAGTTTGCTTCGTGAGTTGAGTTTTCGATTCATATTCTTTTTCCAGTTTGGTTTTCGATTCATCTTCCTTCCAATTCGTTTTCTGTTATAGTTCGAGGAGTAATCTGTGTACTACCCTACTTAGGTGCAGACGGCTATGCACGTCAGTGAACCATGTGATTCATCACACTTTCACTCACCTAAGACGCGAGGTGTCTACTTATTCTCCATTGCTTATTGTTCTATTCTTTCTTTTCCGCTTTTATAGTTATTTTGATGGAGAAATCTGTGTAATACCCTACTTAGGTGTGGGCGGCTATGCACGTCAGTGAACCCTGTAATTCGTCACACATTCACTCACCTAAGACGCGTGGTGACTATCGATTCTCTATCGCTTGTAGTTTGGTTATATTCTTTCAGTTTCCTTGTTTATTTTCCTCTCGATGATTTTGTAGAGGAAACTCTTTTCGTTTTTCTTTTAAAATGTCCCGATATAAGGGGAAAATCTGGCGAAATTTTCATAGAAATTTGTCCCAATATATGGGGAAACTCTGTCGAAATTTTCCTAAAAATATCATCCCGTATAAGGGAAAGCTCTGCTGGAATTTCAAGAGAAAATATGGTCTTCGCGTTCTTCGTGTTATTCGTCCATTTTTCGCATTCTTGGCACGTTCTTAGCGTTTTTGATATGAAAATGAAATTCGAACGTTTCAGGAGCCTTAAATCATCCTTTATGAAAACGAAACACGATAAAGCACTGCATACACGAGAGAGAGCTCGATTAGGTAACGAAATCCTTCCTTTTGTTGTTGAGTTTTCATACGAGATTTTGAAATTCCCGATTTTATGTTCTTCGCTATGACGAACCCTAAGTTTAGCTATTTTTGAGATAGTATGAAAAGTCGATTTGTGATTTCCACTAAAATAAGGGTTAAGCATCAAATTGATGCAGTGTCTTGGAAAGATAGGGTTGTGAGTTATCTTAAGCATAAATATGAGTATATATAGATATGAATTAATATATATGTGAATCTATACTCAATATTGAGGAATATGCAAATTGAAGGCATCATGGGAATTGATGTGTATTAAGTTGGATCCTGAAAAGGATCGTGTGACACATTAAGGATGATTGGGAGTAGAACTATAGGTCAGGCATGCAACCTGTAGGTTTGTCGGAAGGTACCCATATTGGTGTGGCCCTACCTAGGTGGTATACGATTGCCATGTTATGATAAGTGCGTACGAAATAAATAATTTGCAATGTGTGGTTACGGGTGCCAATATCTTCGGGTTGAACGATTGAAGATGTAGTCGTGCCATGTAGAGGCACAGGTGGTTGGATAGCGGCTGGGTCACGAAAACATGTATTTAAAGCCGTTAGGTTATATGATTAAATGTTAGCCTGAGGTTTTAAGCAACCGAGTCCTCGAGGACGGTGTGCTCCTTTGTTTGCCAAGCTGAGGGTTTGAGACCCTGATTAATAAAAGAAGGAAATCGTCAGGGTAGTATTGAAGGATTGGTTGAAGCGACATGCAGCGGCATAAGCTTACCAGATCAACGCAATCTCCAATCCTAAAGTGTCCACAGCTTCGGAGTCCATATAGTGGTGAGGTAATTCCCTGGACTAATCCCTGACGTGGAATAGAAAGAAATAGGAATTAAACTAATGAGAATGAATGAATGTTTTTGTAATAATAAGTTTTGAAAAAATACACAGTTATTTAATTTTCTCTTCTTTGTTGCTTAGCACTCGCTAATTGTTATCCTGTGATTTATGGAAAACCCAACATGTGTCGGTGAGCCATCGCAAGGACATTGATAATCCAGCCAACTAACATAGTCATCCAGCCAGCCACAATAGCTTTACTCTGTAAGGTAGTTAGTAATCTTTTTGTGTATTTCCTTTACAACTGGTGTACATGTAAATGGTTGTAGTGGGACAATGTATCATGTGAACTTTATTTTGTGAATGAAAAAGTGTTGAAATACTTCCTTCTGAGTATTTTTAATTGCAGTCTGCTTCTGAATGTTAGTTGTGATTGCTGAATAAATTATTGCTGAGTAACCATATCCGGATATGGGAGGATCCGACGACCCGGAAATGGGGTCGCGACAAGCCTTTTGGAAGGGAATCTGCTCTTTGTCGCCTCAATGCTCTGATTTTTTCCGATCTACAGTTGGGAACAGGCGTCCCTTTGCTTTCTAAATAGATAATAGGACTGATAATGGTCGTCTTGCGACCCATAACTCTTCACCCTAGCAGCAGACAAGCGGGATTTGGTAACAGATTGCCAGGATAACAACACTTGGCTGCCATCTTTTACTTCTGTCCTTTCAAACCAAAGGGTGGAGAATCTCCTTTTCCTGCTTGATTCTATTTGACATATGGAGGGCCCGATAACTTGTCAAGATCATTAGTTATGGAGGGGGTACCATTAGGATGGAGCATTGGGCTCGACCCAACCCAACTAAGGGAAAATGCGGCTTGAGCCCATGAAATTTTCTCGAGCCTTGGGGCAGGTCGCAGTCCGATTTTTTGGGCTAGCTGAGGGCCCAGGATCGACCCAAGGCCTATGGGGTTGGGCCAGTGTTCGGACTAGGCTCAGCCCACCCCCATTTCTCTTGTAAAAAGGGTCAACATTGGGCATGTGCTACTACCGTAGTGCATATATGTATGTTTGTCTAAATGGCCCCCATCTACGCTCATAATCATTGGATTATTGGCCCATATATCTTATGTGCATATCATATCCTAGATTTAATGATGTACGTATCCAAAATTCTTTGATCTTAGATGATTTTAACGTTTTGTTTTTGTATATCAATTGATCATGGATTTGTTCAAAATAAAACATGAACACACCTAATCTGGATTTTCATTTCCTAAATTTTGTAGTGACACCATAGAACAAAACATAAGGTTTTTTATACCTTTAATATATCATAAAGAAATTGGAAAAAATGTGGATATTGATGTTATCTTGTCCGATGCCATGCCATACGCATGTCTGCAATTACATCATAACATGAAAATGATATAAACAAGCCATGCAAATTAAAATGAAGTCCACATCTAACGGATCAGGTCAAGATATCAACGAGCTCGGCCTGTCCCATTCGTGAAAAATGTACAAAATGAGGGCTCAGGCCTGGCCCTAATTTACATCAAGTTCGAGGTGGGCCCAGGCTTTTTCAGGTCGGATCAGGGACAGGCTCGGGCTAACCCGACCAAATGCTCCACCGTAGGTACCTTCTCTGTCAAGCAAGCTTACAGGATGGTTGACACACCAGCAGCTCCTATGCAGGGATCTCTTGTTCGTGACTGCCACATCCACACTGGCCTTAAGTTGCCAACCCGCATCTTATTTTCTTGTGGTTTTTTAGAAGAGTTTGAATTTTGACTAGAGATAAATGCTCTAGATTCATCGTGGGATGGTCTGATAGAAGTCCACTTTGTAACAATTCAAAGGATCTTCATTTGCTTTCTGGACTGACAATTGGATGAATTGCGGCACACTAGCCTCACTGCTTCCGCATCTCTTTATTTTATCCTCGGCGCGGGAAGCACAGGTGGCGGATTGTTGGATGACAGGGTCTGAATGCCCTCATTCCTTTCAGATTTTTCGGATCATTGCCTAAAGGAGTTTGTTCATCTATTAGATTTCCCGAGTCTACTATGTGGTTAGACGAGTGGTAGGGACCATCGGGTTTGGAGGGGAGGAGATTTTTTTATCATGCGTGCATACAAGTCAGTTGACAAGCCACCAGTGATATTTGATGATGTACTAGTTCGTGACTGCAAGCTTATTTGGGATCCGAAACTACCAAGTCGGATTTGAATTTTCTTGTGGCTATTGTGGAGGAGGTGTATACTGACTAGGGATCATTGCTCCAGACTATTCGTGGGTGGCCCTGATACTTGCCCACTCTGTTGTAGTGAGATAAAATCCATTGAACAAATGTTCTTCCGTTGTGAAAAAACTTCCTTGATATGGCGGGAACTTGGAGCTACATGGCTAAATTTTTAGAGCCTTGAGATGATTTGGGACTCCGTAAACTCGGCTAAACTCTGGTCCCATGAAGATCTCCTACGCCTGATTGCTATTGTGTGGTCCATATGGCTAGCTAGAAATAGAGCCATCTTTGATGGTTAATGGTATTATATTAAAACATATAATAAAAAACAGTAACATAAATATTCTAATAAGTAAAGAAAAAAATGAAAATTTTTATGGTGTTCACCAGTTTAGCAAGCATTTTCGTATATACGATTGGTAATTTCATCGAACTCTGCAACGAAGAATGTATACTTTGGAATTGTATATATATTATTAGTTACTTGTTTCAAAGAAGTTGATCTTATAAACCTTAAGAGAAGATAAATCAGTACAACTCTACCTATTTCGAACTACAATGAAGTTTGAAATAATATAGACCTCACCTTCCTTCCAGTATTTTTTGTAATAGCATGCACCATGTACTCTATAGTTATTTGCATGACTTAATCCTATACATAACATCGAAAGAGTGTAAATTGGTAAAATATACATCATTATGTATTATTCATTGCAAAGTAAAAAGAGCCCAAGCCTATATAATATAAATCGTGATGTCTTGGACCTTTTTAATGTACTATCACTTAGGGCATGTCCGTTTACAGCTTGGGAGGGATAAAGGCTCCCAATCTCGCAGGTCTACAAACCAGCATTTGTCTCAGATGGTTGTTCGCCAGAGGACATTCATCGACCTCATCGTGGGTTGGAGATGGCCTTGGGTGCTAATTGAACTGAATCATTCGAATTCGGTTAGGATTCATTCGATAAAAATTTGAAAAATGTTCGATTCGAAATAAAATAAACTGAATTTGGATTTGACTTGTGGCTTCGATTCACAAACGAAGTGAATCTAAAGTAACATAAATCTGTTCGATAATAATTCAATTCGATTCGATAGGTATATACATGCATGCATGTGTATAGCCATATATTTATATTCATATACATGATACATACATGCATAGAATATATACATATTTACATACATGTAACAACCCCACCGTAGGCCAATCGGGATCCTTTTTTAATATTCTTATGCAAGGAGTTATAGCATAATTACATCAAAGAGTTGACATGCATTTAATCCAATTCAGTTGTAAGTAAACGCGTGCACAAAAAATATATGAATATGTATTAGCAAATGTTATTCGCACTGATATTTTTAGCATTTGCATTATATTACTAAACATAACATGTCAAAGTATGGCAACATAAATAAGTAGTTTATCCTTTCTATTTTGATTTTATCGTTCACAAAGTTATTAGTCATACTTTGGTTGCTAAGTATGAGAGAAAAAAGTACCACCAGATTCATGTTGCAACAAGCATCTAAAGGTACTCTTAAACCACCTTATTATAGTTAAGTGGTTATTCTTAAACTTATTATCATACATAAGCTCCATTGGTATGATTTATCACATACAACCATGATTTCTTTACTCGCATGCTACATCAACATGACTTGGCAACGCATAAGGTGTATATGCAACATTAGGCCCCCTAGTAAGACCTATTCTCTTTCCCTCTCCCTTTATAACTAAGTTCAAGTGGTTTGGCTCCGAAATACGTCGTGAGTCAGAGATGTGGGCCCTTCGTGCATCAGTTATACAGAAGATCTATGTTCATGTCTTTACTTATTTTAGCCTAGTTACAATAGCTTGATATGAGTTACTTAGTATAAGTATAATAATCATTCTTGGTATGCTATTCAAAAATTTCGAGGCATTAAGAGGATCACAAAGTACGCTAAGTCATGCTTATTTTAGTATGTATGTATATATGTATCTATGTATAATCCTATTAGTTAAAGACTAAATATTGAATATAAAAAATGTAGAAATATCAATCATAAAATCTAATAGAAAAGATCAAATGTTTAGGATTGTTATCCCAATTCCTCATCCTCATTATTTCATGTCCGCACATTTCTTACCCTACCTTTTTTCATCTCCTTTTCATTATTGAATATTTACCACATTCTTTAAAGATCTCACAAACCCAGTGTTGATTGGTGGGCTCCTTCTCCTAGCACATGAAAACAACGGTCTTGTTATTTCGAGATCCTCTAACATTTATGTCCTTCGAGGTTGATCCAGATATCCCACCTCCATCTTTCTGTTGTTTTACAATATTAAAGATCCTCACACTGAATGAAGAGGTTTTATCTTGCTAAGTTATTTTTTGCTATTCTCACTATTTCAAAAAATAATATTAATTTGTATCCATTTTTTATATGAGCTTGATCTTGTCTTACTTTGACATGCAATGATAATCATAATATCTTCAACTTTTTCGTCAATAATATGCTATCTCTTATCTCTTTAATAGGCTCATATACTTATTTTGTATTTATATATTTCTTTCAGCATAAAAAGGTATTTTTTTTGGATTGTAAAAGTCATAAAATAATGGTAAAAAATAGATTTTTTTATCCATTATAGCTTTGATATTTTCCTTTATTATATAATTTTTCGATCTATTTTAGTAATCTATGATCAAAATTAGAATTATACCATACAATCTTTAATTTATAATATTTACCATATGATATTATTTATATAAGCATTAAAACATCAATTAACATTTCAAATTCGAAAGAAAATGAATCGAATTTGAAAATTTGAAACTCAATACAAATTGAATATGAATTTAAGTTAGCAAATTCTTTTAAAATTCAATTCAAGTTAGGATTCGAACTTTTATAATGAATTGAATAAGAATCCTGGTGGATTCGAAGGTATTAGGTTCGGTTATACATATGATCCTTAGAGAAGGATACGTATACTTCGTTAGAATATCCTACATTTATAGTTCATCATTGAAATCAACTTGCTCGTCGGACGAGAAGATAGTTGAATGGTTATATCAAATCCTCTACTAACACTTGTGATTCGTTGCATGTGTGCCTTAGGGTCACTGGCGGTGCGTAGGGAGGTTGTAAGTGGCCTGGCAGCATCGAAAAGAGGTATGGGGACCCTTGGTGGTAGGCCTAGGATACCCTAGGGGCCACTGACGACATCGATGGTGGTCGCAGGTGGCTTAGCTGCAACGAGGAGCATGGAGGCCCTCCTTGTGGTGTGTGAGTCGTGCGAGATGTTCTCCTACCAGCGCACGGGAGTTTGGGTTAGTGGTGGTAGCGAGAATTAGGTCAGAACTTAGGTCTAGGACTGTCACTCTGATTTCCTGTGGAAAGGAAAGAATGAATTACCCATTGATGAAGCCCTAAGATTCTCTTATATAAGAGAGTAACCTGTTGGGCAAATTACATAAAGAAGATAAAGAAAAAAAGTATCACATAAAAGATATGAAAGATAACTAATATCTCAACAATAATGGTTGACTTGTGGCCCCTTTCCCATGACTCTTCGTCCCGAAAGCAAACAAACGAGCTTTGGTAGCAGATTGCTATGATAACAATTCTTGGATGCCATTTTTCACTTCTGCCCTTTCGAACCAAAGGGTAGATGATCTCCTTATTCTGCTTGATTCTATTAGACATATGGAGAGCCTGACAACATGTCGAGATCATTGGTTATGGAGGGGGGTACCTTCTCTCTCAAGCAAGCTTACCAAATGGTTGACACACCCGTAGCTCCTATGCATGGATCTCTTGTTCGTGACTGCCTCTGTGCACCGACCAATAGTCTAATTTGGTCTGATTTTGGTTGGGAAAACGGGATTTCAGACCTTTATATCATGTTTTTTGGCCCTAGCGCGACCAGGATTGAAGAGGATGGTTGTATGAGTTGTATGAGTCTACACGTACAACCAATCCTCCATATGATTGTGTAGACTCGCTCAAATCAGTCTACTTCCCCAGACGAGTTCGATTTTTCCGGTCCTTCTTCCATCATGTCAGAAAACAAGGGTGATATCTTTTCATCGTCTGATGCCTTCAAGGGCCCGGCTCCCATCGTGAAGATGAACGAAACCAACTACGAGTTGTGGTCCATGTAGTTTCTGACCCTTATGCAGTGCAACAATAAGGAGCACATTCTGACAAAGCCAGAATAGACAATAAGACTGGGGGTAATGCTTCATGAAAGCAAGATGACGCATATACGCATATTTGACTCTTCGGGACCCTCACCACAGAGATAGCCAATGATATTGTGAACCAGCCCACCACCTAGGTGATGTGGGATATCTTGACATCAATGTATATGCTCAAACGAAGAACAAGGTCAAGATTCTTCAGCTTCGGTTTGACATATATAGGGCAAAGTAAAATGGTCGTCCACTGCACACATTCTACTCCTCGTTTCGTGGCATGTTCGAGAAGCTTCACGTCCCCATGCAGATTACGACCTCCACAGAGCAGCAGATGGCATATAGGAACCCCACGATGGTTGGATTTTTCTTGAATGCGCTTGACCTAGAGTATGACGCCGCACATGCATAGCTCCTTACTGAGGCGACCATACCTCCTATGGAAGAGGCTTATAGTCATCTCAGCAGGCTTTTTATTCCACTTGTTGCCACCACACAACCCTCTTTTGTGATGGTTGCTTCTCGCGGTAAAGGAGGTTCTACTCAGTTCAGAGGGCGTAGTCCCCGTGACAAAGGTGGTGGACGTTTGCGTGGTCCATGCACCTACTATTGTCGTCCAGGAGACTCTGAAGACACGTGCTATCAGAAGCATGGATACCCCGCATCTGCTCACCTGGCGGAGCAGATTGAGCCTTCAAACACTACAGCTCGTCTGGTAGATCCACGCCTTGATGACACTATCTTGTGTATTCGAGAGATCATGACTCTACTAGCTGGCACTACCACTACAGAATCTACAGATACCGCAGCCGCAGCTAGAGCCTCATCGAGCTCCTCAGGTACCGCATACGCTTTTATTGGTAGTAACAATGCATATATGACAAAGTGGATCATGGACTCTGGTGCATCTCACCATCTGTGTGGAGACAGGGCCCAGTTCAAGTCTTACAAAGGACTATACCTCCAAGTAGATGGGTCGTTATTGCTAATGGAGTCCACTTACCAATCACTGGACAGGGAGAGGTGCTTTTGACGCCATCCATGCGCCTGTAGAATGTTTTATATGCCCCTAATTTTCATATGAACTTACTTTCTATTAGTCAGATTACTATGGATCTACATTATCGTGCTATTTTTTACCCTTCTCTTGTGTTTCAGGACATACTCACGTCAAGGTGATTGGATTTGGCCGAAAGCAGCGGGGGCTCTATAGACTAGTCCAGCCTCCTCATGATGATGCCTCTACTATTCCTACTAAACCAGTCTTACCGTACATGTGGCACCTTCGTTTTGGCCACCTTTCTCTGCAGAAGTTGTGTCATGTCCTCTCACATATCTCCACGCGATCTTCTTTCCAATGCAAGGCTTGTCAGCTTGGGAAGCATCACTGTTCCTCATTTCCATCTCATCAGAGTCGGAGCAATTCTCAGTTGTTTGAGCTCCTTTATTTAGATAACTAGGGTCTGAGTCGTGTCCCTGATCACCAGGGATGTCGTTTTTATATGGTTACTGTTGGTAAAATGAGAAAACTTGTTTATTCCATCCGCCCTAGGCTCTCTTATATAGAAGAGCAGCCTATGGGTAAAATACATAAAGAGTCCAACAGAAAATAAAAATATAAGAAAAGTACAGAAGTGAATAATATATCTCTACACTCCCCCTCAAGGTGGAGCATAGATATCAATCATGCTCAGCTTGGACGAACACTTCTGGAACGGCCCTCGAAGTAATGCCTTGGTAAAAATGTTTGCAGTTTGATCCTCTGAGCTAACATGAGATGTAACAATAAATCCCTTCTGAATCATGTCACGTATGAAGTGGCAATCAACCTCAATGTGTTTGGTCCGTTCATGAAATGCTGGATTATTTGCAATGAATAGAGCCGCCTGATTGTCACATTCCAGAGCCATAGGAAGCGGGACTTCTATATATCAATCTGCAAGCACAGCCTTTACCCATATCATTTCTGTACTGACATGGGCCATAGCCCTATATTCAGACTCAGCACTGGACCTTGCTACAACCGTTTGCTTTTTGCTTCTCCATGAGACTAGAGAATCTCCAACATACACAGCAAACCCAGTGGTGGACTTCCTATCCTTGGGGCACCCTGCGTAATCTGCATCTGCACAAGCTGAGATAGTAAACTCCTTGCCTTTCTTAAACAGCAGACCCGCAACTGGAGATGACTTAAGGTACCTGAGTATCATATGTATAGCATCCATGTGTACCTGACGTGGTTACTCCATAAACTGGCTCACTCGACTCACAGCAAAGGAGATATCGGGCTTGGTAATAGTAACATAGAGAAGTTTGCCCACTAGTTCTCTGTATCTTCTCTTATCCACCTCATCAGTGTCATCATCATATAATTTCATACTGGGATCCATAGGTGCAGTGGCAGGCCGGCAACCAAGCATTCTTGTTTCACTCAACAGGTCCGTGACATATTTCCTCTGGGTCATTACCAACCCATGAGGATTTCTGACAAACTCCGGTCCCAGAAAATATCTAAGAACCCCAAGGTCCTTGGTGACGAATTCACAACCCAACATTTCCTTTGCTCCCTGGATTCCCTGTTCATCATCACCTGTAATCAGAATATCGTCTACATATACCATAATAGCAATAATACCTCTGGGTGTCTTCTGTACGAACAGGGAATGATCGGCATTAGAACGTCTATACCCTTGCTTCTCAAATAGGTCTGAGAGCTTCTGGAACCAAGCTCTGGGGCTCTGCTTAAGGCCATAGATAGCCTTATGAAGTCTGCACACCTTAGGACACTCCCCCTCAACAGCAAAACCAGGTGGTTGTTGCATGTAGACTTCCTCAAGTAAGTCACCGTATAGGAATGCATTCTTCACATCTAACTGGTATAGCGGCCAGTCTCGAGTAACTGCAACAGAAAGGAGGATCCGTAGGGTGGAATGTCGAGCTACCGGCGAGAATGTATCAAGATAATCCACCCCATATGTCTGTGTGAAGCCAAGAGGAATAAGGCGAGCCTTGTATCTGTTAATGCTGCCATCTGCATTCTGCTTAACTGTAAAGACCCACTTGCAGCTAACTGTAGACACATCAGCAGGTGCAGGAACAAGGCTCCAGGTGCCTCTGGACTGAAGAGCTGCCATTTCTTCCTCCATGGCCAAACGCAATCAATTATCCTTCAGTGCATCTTGATAATTCCGTGGAATATCCATTGCTGACAATGTAATGACAAAGTTCCTGAATTCTCCAGTGAGACGGTCAAACGACACAGACGATGCTATAGGATATGACGCAGCTCCGCTTCTGCTTTCGTAGAGCAATAGGTACTAATAAATCATATGTCTCCTCAGCTGGTCTCTGTAACACATCCTGCTCAGGAAAATCATCAGATCCATCAATAGTAATATTTTCAGAACATACCTCAGGCGAGCTAGATGATGAGCGGTGACCATGAGCAGGAGCAGGCCTACGGATATAGTAGAATGGCAATGGTGAAACAGGTACAGTGACAGGAGGTGTAGGAGATGATAGTGGTTCTGGTGGTGGTGGTGGCATGTATATAGCATCAGTAGTGTCAGAGGGAGCCAGCTGATCACCTGTAGACGAGAAGTACATAACAGATTCGAAAAAGGTGACATCAGCACTGACTAAATACCTCCTGCGCAATGGATCATAACACTTGTACCCCTTCTGTATTCTGGAGTACCCGACGAAGACACACTTGACAGCCCTAGGAGAGAGCTTGTCAATCCCGGGAGACAACTGGTGAACAAAGGCTACCGAGCCAAACACACAAGGAGTAAGGGAGAACAATTCTTTGTCAGGAAAAATAAGAGAGAAATGAATCTTCTCACCTAAGACAGATGGCGGCATTCGATTAATGATATAGCATGCCGTAAGAACAGCATCACCCCAGAACGAATGAGGGGCATGACTCTGTATAAGAAGCGACCTGGTGACATCGAGTAAATGGCGATGTTTCCTTTCAGCAACCCCATTCTGTTGAGAAGTATAGGCACAGGATGTTTGGTGGATAATCCTTTGAGATGAAAAATAACTGGATAGGGTATGAGTACAGACTTCTAGGGCATTATCACTTCTCACAATCTTAACAAAGGCAGAAAAAACATTCCGAACTTCATTAATGAAATTGATGATAATATTCCCCGCTTCAGATTTATTCTTTAACAGAAATACCCACGACACACGAGAGAAATCATCCACGATAACTATATAAAACATGTATCCCTGGTGATCAGGAACACGACTAGGACCCCAGATATCGACATGAAATAACTCAAACTTGGAGGTACTACTCCGACACTGACGACTGGGAAAAGTAGACCGATGAATGCTTTCCTAACTGACAAGCCTCACATTGAATGGACATGTGAGGTGAAACCTGAGGTAACACATGACGCGGTTTCTGAAGCGGTAGATGTCCAAAACGCAGGTGCCACAATAATGGGGAGATGGGCCCAGCAGGTAGAGTTGATGTTCCAGCATAAGGAGACCGACTAAGGCGATAGAGACCGCCTTGCTTATAGCCACGCCCAATCACGTTGCCCGTAAGGATGTCCTGAAAAACAAGAGAGGATGGATCAAAAATTGCTCGACAATGTAAATCCTTTGTAAGTTGGCTAATGGACAACAAATTCATCGAAAAATCTGGTGCATGTAACACGTTCTTGAGATACATGGATGGTGTCAGTCTAATCTCCCCCTGACCAGTAATCGGGGAATGTGTTCCATTAGCAATAACCATTGTACGGCCTGGAGAAACCTGTCTGTATCCTGTAAGTAGACCTTGATCACCACACAGATGATGTGTGGCACCAGAATCCCTAATCCACTCTAAAGTATCTGATCCACTACTACTAGTGAATGCATAGGTGCTACCTGATGTACTAGTAGATGCAGATGCACAAGCGGCAACGTCGGCGTGACTCTCAGAAGTAGATGTTGATGCAGCGGGACCAGATGGTGGAATGATGCCCCTCAGACGGGCTACAAGATCATCAAATCGCTGATCCATAGATGATGCAGCTGGGGGCTCAATCTGTTCAGCGACTCGTGCAGAAGCCGGAAATCCATGCTTAGAATAGCATGTGTCTTCGGTATGTCCAAAACGATGACAAAAGGTACATGATGGCCGAACACGGCCTCCTCTGTCGTGAGGTCTACGGCTACGGAACTGATGATGACCTCCACGACCTCGAATGGCTGCCATGGCTGAGGTTGTTGGATTCGTAGCAGACGAGGGAACAGTGATACGACTCATCCTATGAAAAGCTTCCTCCATAGGAGGAATAGTCGAATCCGCCAAGATCTGGGAGCGTGTTGCCTCGTACTCAGGATCAACGACATCAAGAAAAACACCCGCCATAGTGGCATTCCGATAGGTCTTCTGTTGCTCCAGAGTGGCTGTAAGAGGCATGAAGCTATAGAGCTTCTCAAACATTCCACGTAACGACGTGTACAATGAGTGGAGAGGTCGTCCATTCTACTTGATTGTAAAAATATCATGTTGAAGTTGCAGAATCTTCGTCTCATTCTTTGCCTGTGAATAGGTAGCAGCCAGAATATCCCACATTGCTTTGACAGTGGTCTGATGGAGAATATCGTTAGCAATCTCAATTGCTAATGTTTCTGAAAGCCAGACTTTGGCATATGCATTATATGCCTCCCAAGAGGCATTAACCCATGTCTTCTCAGCAGGCTCCTCCTCAGTAAGAATGTGCTTCTTACCGGTTGACTTCATCATGCTCATGAACTGCATGGCCCACAGTTCATAGTTTGAACCATCCATCTTCACAATAGGCACTGGACCTCTGAAGGCGCCTGTAGATGAAATATCCGCTTTGCTTTCTGAAATTATGATATAGGAAGACTAGGGGAGTAGACTGAATAGATGATTTTGTCTACACAGACATGAGAGGGTTTAGTTGCATGTGTAGACGCAAGCAACCAAACCCATCAATCTGGAAACGCGCGCGCAGAACGAGGCTGGAGTCGCGCGCTGGCCTAGGGCTGCACGCGCACAGAGATTACGCATGTAGATGTGCGCGTAGATGCGCGTGCAGGATCACGTCAAGGGCACGCACATGCGCACAGACGCACTGGCACGCAGATGCGCGAGTGCATGCGAGTGATGCGCGAGTGTTGCGCGAGTGTTGTGCACAGATGTGCGCACCGGTTATGCAGGAGACAGCGCGCAGATGTGCGGTTGTCCCTACGCGCAGGCACGCACAGCTCGTGTGCAGGAGAGGCGGCGCACTATGCGAGAGATGGCGCACAGATGCGCAGGAACGATCTACGCGCAGGCACGCACAGCGCGTGCGCAGGAGAGGCAGCGCCGCCGCCGCCGCGTGTGCAGGACCAAGGAGGCGCGAGGCGGCGAGCGGCGTGGGGCTTGAGGGTGGAGGACAGGGTTAGGGTGCTCGAGAACTCCGGTCTAGGACTGTCGCTCTGATACCATGTTGGGAAAATGAGAAAACTTGTTTGTTCCATCCGCCCTAGGCTCTCTTATATAGGAGAGCAGCCTATGGGTAAAATACACAAAGAGTCCAACAGAAAATAAAAATATAAGAAAAGTACAGAAGTGAATAATATATCTCTACAGAGACCAATGGAAAATCCTCAAGAAGATCCACAAAATCAAGAAAGCGATCAATAGGTGAATGCAACAAACAATTCTGTGGTGTTATTTAGAATCCGACGTAACCATCTATACTATATATTAAAGCTGGGTTTTTCCAACTTTTTCTTTCATGACGACATGTGGCTCTCTCCCATCTCATCCCTCATTTGCTCTCAACCCAACACATGGTTCTCCCCGGTCTCCCTCCGGTACACCCCTATCCCTCTCCTACCGTTTCTCTTCTCCCCAATCGAGAACCGAGCTTCTCTCTCTCGTAATATCTCTCCCCCTTCCCTCGCCACCCCCCTCCACCCTCCCCGATGCCCTCCCCATTCGCCCACTCCCCCGACTCCCCTTCAAGTGTAGGCTCTCACAGATCCTCGCAACAACTTGCTACTTCAAGTTCTTAGGGCGTATCATGCTGACGTTCGTCGAGGCCTCTCTTTGTGTTCTGTGTTGGATGATCTTCTCGTTGGTTTTAAAGATATGAATCTCAATCTTAGGGTGAGTGTTTTTCCAAAGCAAACGAGCAGTCTTTAAATCTGTATGAAGCATCTTCGGCTCTTCTCCCACAAGCGTTAGCCAGTGGAGGTCCGTACCCCAGCAGCTGCCTCTACACCGCATCGGACCACCAATCATCCTCCACCCTCACCCCCACCTTGAACCACTGGCAGAAATTGCAGTAGATAGTCTTCCATGCTCGATTGGGGTTCGATCTTCGACGATAATGGTCGGATCGCGATGGTGCACGTCCCAGTCCTCCACGAGGTACCGATGCAATCACTGAGATTATGATATTCCTGCCTTTTGCGCGCCATGCCCTCCAGCTATTTTCTCTACATTGCAGCCCCGAGCATGCTCTCAAACTCATATTGAAGACCATCGAGCGTCGAGTTCATCGTGGCTTGATCTGAAGCTCTTCCAGGATGATCGAGCGTCAAACCATCCCCTTGAACGAAGATCTGAGGATTATCGCATAACCACGTCTTGAAGCAGTATCGAGATCCGCCGCTTGGAATTTTCATTGTTGGGGAAGAACAAGGTGTTGAATCAAAACGTACAGATATCGTCTGATCACATAAAGCAAAAGCACCATCAACGGCAGGGATCCAATGCACCGCTTAATCTTCACCAATGGCTAACTAAGTGAATCACGTGATCTGCAATATTGGGACAATTACACCATACTCCATGATATTATTGGTATTCCGTACATGTACTCGACGAATTGACTCCTGTGAATTGCCACGTGAGCAATTGTGGATTTTATAACGAACGTAACCAAATTTTGTGATACTGCAAAAAAGGTCCCGTCGGACCAGCCTACACGTTAAACGTTGATGCTTATTGAGCATATGTTATTTATTTGGCTTAGACTCTAATTTGTGGGTTGAAATGGAACTAAAAGCATTTTTGATGAAATTTGAGAGGAAAGGATACGTTGAAGTTGACAAACTCTGTTTTGAGATAGTATGTCCCTAATCTTCAATTTTTTACTTTTAACATAATTTTCCATCTTGGAAGCTTGAGATTATGTCCAACCTCTTCATGTAATAATAATGATGTATTAACTTAATTCAAGCATGGAAGGACATATCGATATCGATATCGTTTCGATATCGTGTCGATATCGATATATCAGCGATATATCGCCGATATATCGCCGATATATCGCTATATCTAGGAATCTTTCTGAAGAAAATGCCTGAAATCGGATATATCGATATATCGATTTTGATATCGGTCCCATGTCGATATCGATATATCGGCGATATATCGCCGATATATCGGGATACAGCCTTCCATGAATTCAAGTGATTTCTAGATTTTTTAAAAAGCCACGAGCACCATCACCCTCCGTAATTCCTTATATTACGTGCACATGAATTATATTACCAAATTACAAAAATTCCCATGTACGCAGCACAGTAAAAGAAATATTGTATTAATTGCGTATTAAATCAAATTCCTAATATAATATTAGAGCTACGACGGACTGAATATCAAATCGAGTTGTGCATAGCTGACATCATCGCATGGAATACTATGCAATTTGCCAGAGAACGAAGAACTCATACTCAGCTCTAGATCAAAGAATCATCATTTGACCTGTTGAAAAAATAAAATGAAATAAATTGTAACAGTTAGATTACATCGAATCGATCAATAGGAATGAGTTGCTATTATCCGTTAGATCCATTCATCTTTCAGTCGTTCGATTGTAGCGTTTAATACTTCAGGCTACGACATGTTAACGTACTTGCAGTGTTTGATATAAGTTGACTACTTAATCTAAGCCGTAAGCCGTTGAAGCCAAAGCATATGCTCCTCACGTGTTTGTTGTCTTTTACAACACTCAAAAAGATCCCTTCATCTTTCATCTGTTCGATTGTTAGCTAGGGATAAAAACATATCAGATATGGATCGGATGTGCCTATTTCCATATCCACATTCGCTTCATCTCTATTGAATACAAATACGGATACAGATATGATTCGAATATATATTACGAAAACCGTATTATTAAAAATACGGATTGAAATTTGAATAAGATATTTTTTGAATCTGACTACACATGGAATCAAAAGGGAAACTGAATACAGATCGAATAAAGAGCAAATCCAATTTAGCATATCCATATTCGTATCCGGAAATTTTTTACAACTATATCCATATTCAACTAAAATTTGGATACATATTTCCGTATTCAATTAATTTTTTAATACAAGAAGCGGATATTCAGAATTATTCATAGTCGTTAGGCTGAGGCAAATCAGGATTGCACCAGACTGCCGATCTTGCCCTAGGAAGATGAGGTTACGAGGCACCATGCATCCTTGGGATGAGACATAAGCAGAGGATGAATGCCATGCGCTAAAACGAGAAAATGAGAGCCCCTCTTGAAATAGGTCATCCTCTTGTGCGAGATGTCACAGATCAAGACGGGCATCTGCCACCTCCATGTGCTCTGATCCTGCAAGAGCAAGCAAAGCCTCTCGCTTTCACGCATGATCATACCTTACGGGCGTACATGCAACACTTGATTTAAGTCGACTCCTTAATCGAAGCTGTAAGCCATCGATGCCAAAACACATGTTCCTCACATGTTTGTTGACTTTTATGAACAAACACTTGAAACTCCTTATTTTTACATTTAGGTTCGCTTCGTTGGGATCGTATAAAGTGCCACATGTGTGCTGGGCTTTTCACATATTCATCTCACGAAGTTTTGCTAATTCATGTGCGCTATTATAATTTTCCATTATTACATATTTTCTCTCTATATTGATAACAATTGAATATAGTATAAAGTATATATTATATATATAAATAAAAAATAGCATTACATACATATTAATATATCCAATACTATATCAATCAATTCTGAAAATTAAAAATGTTTTCAATTTTTAATAAATAAAATTGTGCATAAAGCTATAATCAGCTTTAAAAATCCTTAAAAGTTCCAATAAATAAGTAAAATTTCCAAAAAAATATTAGATAGATGTTATAGTATATTAAAACAATTCCAAAATAAAACAAAATTATAAAGTAAAAATCTTAAAAATACAAATATAGTCCACAACTTATAAAAATAATGAAAAATTGCATAAATATGATAAAAGTAAGCACCATGTGTCATTTGAAAAGTTTTATAATTCTTTACATATTAAAAAATATAAAAATGTTTTATATATCTGACATATTTTTCTTTTCTCCTATTTGTATCTCATATATTCTTGCTTCTTATGTAATAATATCCTTTATATTTATAGTTATAACTATATAATTATATCTAATAATAGTTACATTTATAGATTGTACATTTCATTATAATTATGTGTGTACCTCATAATACACAAGTCTAAATTGTTTCTTCAAACTAAAAGGTAACTACGATCATAACAGAATTACATGAACTTATCTATTATCTGAATAATTAAATAATGGTAATTGTAATCAATTAATTCAATAAATAATATTTTAAAACAACGTTCTTCCAAACCGCTGCGTAGCGCGGATATAAACACTAGTAATCTCCAAAGCCAAGTCATTACCAAATTCAATAATGAAACACGACTCTATTTACCAAAATCAATGTAAAATACAAGAAATTTTCTTCTTAAAGAAAACATACTCTGACAGCAGAACCCAGCTCAGCTTCATGTACGGGGATATAATTCCTACTGACCATGACAAAACATGATGTGCTGGCCATTGCTTGAGTTTCTGCACAATAAATATAGACAAGTCTAACTACTGCTATCCGGAAATAAATACAGGTGTTCTTGAAATGCAGCTGACGAGTTGATCAATGGATATTCTCTCAAGAAAAGTCGGAAAATACATAGCTAAAAAGGTCCACATCGTCGCTAAACCAACGGGAATTTACTGAGCATTCAAAATTTAACTAATCAATACAAGATACTGCTAAAGTGGCCAGTAGATTATACGCAAATGTATATAACAAAATATGCAGCTGAAAGTAAAGAGAAACTTTTCAAAAGATGTGCACAGCTCCAACCCACGTGACTCTCGACCAAAGAAGACACTGCCAAAATTACTATCCATTTCTGAAATCTATATATGTCACATAGAAAAAAAACATGTAACAATGTGATTTGCACACAGAAAGGGGCATGTTATAATGTATCCTTAAAATGCAAATAATTTGTTTAGGTTGGGAGCTGCAGGTAGTTTACAGTTAATCTTAGCTTTTCATTGGTAGTCGATCATAAATGATGCACTAAAATTGTAGTCACGAGTTCCGAATGTGGGAAGAGAGCAAAAAGGAATATGCAGCATGTGTGCAAAAAATTTATCGTGTGTGCTCACTGTGTAGTTTTGTGGTTTTGGGAAAAAGAAAAGAAAAAAAGAAAAGTGGCAATATTTATTTTATAGTTGATCTCATTTTATTAAGATTTGATGCATATGATTAATTTTCGGCAGCATAAAGTTCATGATCGACTAAACATATGATAAAATGCAGCAAAAACAATTAGTAAAATGTAGATAGATGGATGTGTGCATAAATTAGCAAGCAAGGTACTACATAAGATCATAAGAAAAGGGAATGAGTGTTATGTCTCTCGACCAATTGTGGGGTCAAACAAGCAGAGATTAAGGGCTAAAATCCACAAGGATGGATGTTAGAAAATAGGAATGCAGAAGCGGAATAATAAACAGAGCATTAAGAATATAAAGATAAAACATGAACTCAGAGATTTTTACGTGAAACCTTACTCCCTATGGAGCATAATGGAACCACGGAGAACGTCTCTAAGGGCCGATAGTCTATTGCTTTTCTCATCTGAATACAATGGATGTAGGGGTCTATATATAGCCTCCACTGAGTTTCCACATCCCACAACTGGTAGATGTGGGACTAAACTCTGAATGAGGTACCCATCTCCCACATAAGTGACACATAACCAAATACTCCAACACTCCCCCTCAAGTTGGAGTATGCAATGCTTAGCTTGGACAAAAAGAAAGAAATCTCAACTCACAATACAAGACACTACAGACAATATCAACTCAACGCGTACAACTGTCAGTTGTTGTCGAGGATGTTGCTTCGCATGTCATGCAGGTGAGGAGGACGAACGGGCTGGAGTGTGAGTCAAACTGAATCTCATCGTTGGAGAGCATGTGCTATGTACTACACTAGTTAAAGTCACTGCAACTGAATGAGTCTCCACTTGGAGAACTCTGGTCTGCCAGAATATTGTGGACAACTGATCCATCTCTGAAAGGGTCGAACTGAAAAGGCCATGGAGTGCAATCTTCGTCGGAGTCCACAGTCGCTGGAGAATGGAGTCTGAAGAAGTCTCCTCGTCGAAGAACTGGAACTCTCCCCATCTGGCTCAGAAAATGGGATCTCTGCTCTTGAGTCCCTATGAAACCACATGAAAACCCTAGCCAACATGGCATAGGGAATGGAATCTCTATTCTAGAGTCCCTATGGATCACATGAAAACCCTGACCGACAAAACAAGAATGATGGGGACCACAAAAATATGATGGCATACATGTGCACATCTGAAAAAGACCGCATATATGTGTGTGTCTGAAACTGTAAGACACGGAACCAATCCGACGTCGAGTCTGAATATCTGACAACTGTAAAGTCTAGAGAATCTGAATCTGGAATCTGGATCCGACCTATGACTCTACACAATACTCCCCCTCTCATATTGGTCGGATTGAAAACATCAACCAAGTTGGGAGAAGACAAGATAGGTTCTTTACATTTTTTCTCGGCTTTTCTACATCATTTTCCCTTGTTTACTTCATCATTTTTTTAATAGCCATCACAACAATTTTTTTAAATAAGCCATTCATTTTTTTACGGCTTTTCCTCTCAATTTTTTTGAATCAATTTTTTTCTTTTGCGTACGGCTTTTTATTGTACGCACCATTTTCAAAAGAAATCCCCCCACCCTTTTTTTAACACGGACCAATTGGCCTGGAATATGCAGCGGCCCATTTTTTAACTGATGCCCACTTGGGCCCATAAGAGCAGCCCCCCTTTTATTTCCGAGGCCCCTTTCCACCTTTTTTATGAAATAGAAAAGAAGCTTGATTAGGGCTCTAAGATGGGTGTTAGGGTTCCTTCATGGGAACACAACCCTCGCTACCCCCGATAGGACTTCACCTGTCATTGATGCTTGCATGAGAGAGGATGGCGGCCATTGCCACCTGCTCTCATGAAATGCCGCCGCCTTTTGGGGAACTGGGGACCCTCTTCAAAGACTGGATGGAGGGCGCGAGGAGGAGCCCCGCCACCTGCAGGGAAGGATGAGACCTCCGTCTGCGGAGGTTGAGAATGAAAAGAGATTCCTCTAGGAGGAGCCACACCGTCGAGGGTTCACAGGAGGTGCACCTTCGCGATAAGAGGCGCCACAACAAGGGAAAGGAGCGGCACGCTGTTGAAGGGGGAGCTTCTGTCGCCGCCTGCGCATGGCTTTCGAAGGAGAGGAGGGCGGGGTGCTCCGTCGCCCACGCCAGTGTCTGTGGCTAAGGTGCGGTGCTCGAAGGGGCTCGCTGTCGCTGGGAGGGGTCACTGCCGCCATTGATGGTCAGGTGCTTGGCTGTGGACGAGAGAGAACACCCGGTGCTTGGTTGCGGCATGTGGCTTGGCTACGGCCAGATGCTTGGTTGCGGCCTGGTGCTTTGACTGGAGGAGGAAGGCGCTCCTGTGGGATATCGGCAGGAAGGTGCCGTGAGCATGCTCTGGAGATGATCTCGTGTGCTTCGAAGGCATGATTAGGATTTTCAACGAAACCCTAGAAATCAGACTGCAGAACCTCCTTGGATGAATCACAACTCTTGAATGCAAAAATAATCTTTACAAACTAATCTTCAACATAAAAAATGAATCTCGAACAGAAATAAGAACTTGAAATCCTCGAGAATCGACCCGCTCTGTTAGCTTGTTAGAAAATAGCAAGGTTGCAAAAGTCGGTAGTCGGTACTCGGTCGGTTGGGTCACTGACTAAGGATTAATCGTCAGTCGGACGACTAATCGGATTTAGTCGGACTTTAATCGGCTTTGAATTTTATGATTATTTTAAATATATATAACTCATTTTTATACATATATTTACATAGATTTTGTATATTTTTATACTATCATAATAAAATAAAAAAAATATTTGAATTTAAATAAAACACTAAGCATATTATAATAAGTTTGCTTGTAAAAAAAGCAAAACATATAAGAATATGGTATCTTTAAGCAAAAAATTGATCGACTAGTGTACCTAGTCGAAATTAGTCGGTACTCGGTCGGCCACCCCACTGACTAGACTAGTCGGACCTACTAGTCGGGCCAGTCGGGTGACTTTTACAACCTTGGAAAATAGGAAGGTGGAAGCGGAATAATAAACAGAGCATTAAGAACATAAAGATAAAACATGAACTCAGAGATTTTTACGTGGAACCCTACTCCCTAAGGAGAGGGATGAAACCAAGGGAGAACGTCTCAAAGGGTTGATAGTCTATTGCTTTTCTCATCTGAATACAATGGGTTTGGGGGTCTATATATAGCCCCCACTGAGTCTCCACATTTCACAACTGGTAGAAGTGGGACTAAACTCTGGATGAGGTAAATGGATCCTTTACCCATCTCCCACATAAGTGACGCATAACCAAATACTCCGACAATGGAGAAAGCAGAACCTTGAGATAGCGAGGGGGAGATGAGATGGAGGTGGCTTTCCGCTCATTGGATTATCTTTTATCCTCATCACGAAACCCTAATTGGTGCGAACAACCTCTCTGTTGTTATTTGGAATGATGAGGGTGTACAAGGAAGATGAACGGGATCTATACAGACCATTCCACTTTGGATGTGTTGATACATCCCGACCAATTCTCACCCAATATGAAATTATTTAATATGTATAGGAATAAGCATGGGTTGAGCTTGGGTTGGACCCTATATTGGCCCAAGCCCAAACTCGTTTAACAAATTGGGCTTTGGCCAGGCCGAGGCGCATCTAATTTGTTTTTGGTCAGCTTAAGCACAAGCCCAAACCAATTTTTATGGGTCGGACTTGGGCCGGGCTGGCCCTTATATACGATGGGCATTAAAAAAACTGCAACAAATGCGGCATGCAATATATTGTTGCATTAAGCATTTACATCACCTGCAATCACTCAAAGAAATTTCTACTCAAGTTCAAGTTGCACATCAGTTGATCTAGGCAAAGTCCGATCTTATATATTTTCACACATTATTTAATATTTACCCATTTGGGTATGGTTTGTACAAATCTGCTTTGTTCATCAATCTCTTGAACAGAAGCAAACCCACGAACATATCGATAGGTGGTTGATAAATAGAGTCAATGCATATCAACAAAAGGTATCGATTTATACTGAAGTTCCGGGCTCAACTTTGTTGCAGATCTAACGTGCATGGCATCTTCTTACAGAATAGATCGCCCATATATATTTATTTTACAATAGACAAATGATATGTTCAGTTTTTTATCCTAGTTGGTAAGAGATGAGGGAAATTCATTTCCCATGCTACATGACCCATCATAAATTCAACACTAAACAACATCCACATCTCCAACTAAGATGACCAACTATAATCCACAAGGTCCCTGGACATAAATTGACTGTAAGGTTAACAGGATAAGACAAGATTAATTCCTTTCTCCGAGTCTAACTTGTGCACAAAAACATGCAGCACAGAATCTGCACAAAAACTGTAGTTCCACGGTATTCTTGTACGGCTTGGAGTTCAGCAGCCACCCCCCTCAAAGCTCCCCCTCCCCCATCGGCAATTTGAGTAAAACCTTCACTCCACTTAAAAAAAGGTTAAAACTCGGCATCCATTCCACTTTTTGATGTGTCCAAATTCACGTGCTTTTTCCAAATGGATGGATGAAGCTTCATCCCAGTTTATAGCACTTTTAATTCAAATTGCATATGCCATCAGCTCATAACAGATAACATTTTGGGACGAGACCAACGGGATGAACTGACAGCAACTTGTCCCGGGCAAGATACTGATGACGCAGGCCCTTCTTCTTCCTCCTCTTCTCCTCCAAGACCACTGACGACAGCCCCGAAACGCAGGCTCAGGCCCAGCCCCCCTTCTTCCTCCCTCCGCCCCAGCCGCCCTCTCCAACCACGCCTAACCCCCTCCCTCAATGAGTCCCCGACCTCCCCCTCCTCGACGGGGACCCCTCTCTGGACCATGCCAACACCTCTCTCGAACCCGAATAGCCGGAAAATGCAGCATTAGAGACAAAGGGAAGCCCACATACCCGGTGCGGACGAGCTTCGGGGAAGGTGACCACCGAGAGGACGACGTCCGCCAACCTGCGGCGTCGTCTGGAGTCGGAAGGTCGGGCAGTCCGCCGCCGTGGACGGGTGAGGCACGAATTTGGGAAGTTAGCAAAAAAAATTAAACCCGATTAGGACTGGATCATTAATTTAAACTTGGTCCTTTATTTGTTATTCAAGCTCTAACTGAAAATCTATGTAAAGATCAATCTATGATTTGAGAATCTACTTTAATTTGAGAACTTATGTAAAGATCAATCTTTTTTTATTTACCCAAAAACATTATCATATATGCACTACGCAGTTTTGTGATTTTGAGGAAAAATGGAAAAAAAACGGAAAATAGCAATAATTATTGTATAGTTGATAGAATTTTATTAAAAATTAATGTATATGATTAAGTTTGGACAGCATAAAGTTCGTGCTCGGCTAAATATGTGATAAAATGCAGCAAAAATAATTAGGAAAATGTAGATAGATTGATATTGAGACAAGCAACGTGCTACATAAGATCAAAAGAAAATGGAATATGTGTCGTGTCTCTCAACCAGATGTGGAGTCAAGCAAACAGATAATAAGGTTTAAAGCTCACGGTGATGGAGAAAGGAGAACCTTGGGATAGGGATGTGAGAGGGAGTTGGCTTTTCGCTCGTCGAGTGTATCTTTTATCCTCACCACGAATCTCCGATTGGTGAGAACGACCTCTCTGTTGTTATTGTGAATGACGAGGGCAAACAAGGAAGGTGGGCAGGATCTAGACACATCATCCCATTCTTTATGTGTTGATACATCCTGACCACTTCTCAGCCGGTGCGAAACTATTTAATATGTTACATGTATTTTATAAAAAGTCATTCTTAAGGTAGACTATGGATGGAGGGTTCTCTTGTAGATGAAACCCTCACAATTTTTGTGTGTTTTGGTGTTTGAATGGAGGGTTTGTTGTAGTGTCATGTTACTGAAGTTTGAAAAAAAGTGATTAGATGTTGAGTATTTTGTAATTCTTATATGACAAGATAGATGTCATGCTGTAATATTTTTTTTCTTAAATGGAAGAAAGATAAATGGGATACTTGATATATTGAGAGAGAAAGAAAAGTGTTGTCACGGGGTTCCTACAAGAAATAGAATAAAATTTAGTTAGTAGGCCATGTGTGGTAGAAAGGTAGTGTTTGGATGGAAACGCTAGGGAAGGCCTGGAGGTTTTTTTTGAGGGGGGAGGGGGGCAGGAATTCCCTTGGGTTTTCCTCCATCTGAACGCCCTAAATCTTTGAAATACAAATATATATTACATACTAAAGTTATGTGTCACTCCTTTCCATCACTCGCCTCTCAGGTCCTCTTTCGTCTCGGTTATCTCCTTTCCAAAGCTAGTCACATGATATTCATTCACGACAGCTTCCACCTTCTTTGCTGCCAAAGGCATTCCACTTTCTCTGTTCCTGGAGGCATCAAGACTTATATCTCCAAATGTCATTTTTTTGTCTGCACATGTTACTCTACTTCAAATGGCACTTTACTCTGTATCCTTGTGAATACATCTAGTCTTATCTCTCCAGATGTTGTTCTCTTCTCTTTTGCCGACACATGTTAGACATGACTCAAAAAGATGGTATTAATTTCCTCTTGGCATCTTTTACTATGATGCCTTTCCGCTTTCTTTCTTTCTTTTTCCACTTTATTTATCTTTACAATCGCTAAAATAAACCTTCTTCATGGTCCTTATGCAGGCGATCGATTGCAGCGATGCCTTATCCGTTATATAAATGACATCTCTTTCTTACAAATGCATTATCCACTTTCTTCGTCTTCACAACAATCACGATAAGACATCACTCTCCCTGTATAGGGCAGTCAGTCGTAACCGTGCTAGCTTCACCCTCTTCGTTCTAGCGATTAGTTGTTTTACGATGTCATATAATCTCTATGTCTCGATGATCTAACACTTTGAGCACGGTTGATGAAGGTGAGGGCTCTAACCTTATATGTTTGTTGTCTTTTGTAAGTGTTTTTTTTGTTCGATTACATTTTGTTATTTGAGAACCATTCTAATTTAGATCCCCACTTATGAACCCTTTTTTGCTTCTTTTGTGAGATCCTCTCGCCAATCTCTTGTACATCTATAACCTCATCGTCGACTGAATCCCACCATCTCCATCTCTTCAACCTTCCTCACGTCACATTCCATGGTCGATGCCAATCCATCATGTGAAACTACACGTGTTTACCCAAACCTGAAACACTCATGACCCTTGTGATCTTCTCCATCCAGTCCCATCGCCACCCCCTTCAATCCAACCCTCATTAAGAACCCATTGTTGAATCAGGATGCCACGGAGGCTGTCATGTGCATTCACAAGGCGAGTTGCACAGTCGTTGTGCTGACCGATCACGACAGCCAACTAACTCAGACAACAATAAACCCACAACAAATAATAAGGCGGTCAATGCAAAGTGGATCAAAGTTTATCATAAACCATACAAATAAAAGTGTATAGTGTACAAATATGAATATGGTGCCGAACACAGGGAACAAGCTTGTGTAGCAGGTATTATTATTTATCTCTAAATAATAATGCATGTTTTGTATATATTAAGTTGCATAATATTTACTTAATATTTTTGTGGTTTTTTTAATTATTTATTTTTTTGAATTTTTTATATTATATTTTTAATTTTTTTAAAATTTTATTTTCCTTTTATTTTTTCCGTGATCTTCAACTTCCTTTTCTTTTTAATATATAAAAGTGTATATATATGTAATATGCAATAATATGTATAATATATGATATATGTGTAATATATATAATGTATAAAAATCAAAATACCAACAAGAATAATACTTTTTATTTTTTAAAATGTTAAAATTATATTTATAGTTTTTATAAAAATTAATAATAATAAGTGTATTATATATATATGTATGTATGAGCTATATATGATATTATATTTATAAATATATATAGTAAAAATATAAAATAAAATTTTTTTATGTTTTTCAAATATTCTTCTATTTTTATGAATTTTTGGGAAATTTTTTCTAATTCATGTCTATAAAGTCCAAAATATATAAAATCAGGGACTATTTAAATAAGTTAATTTGTTTTGAGATTTAAAAATATAAAATAGATCAAAAAATTTTCAAAAATATTTTTTAAGTACAGTAATATATAAAAATTATAAGTCAGAAAATTATTTGGGGGGAGGTTAAAATATTTTATAGTTTTTTAGGGTTAGTAGGGGTTTGTGATTTTTGGGTTTTTCTTTTATACTTTTTATTTTTGATTTGTAGTGATAAAATACAATAATAATATTGAGATATTTTTTTGGAATTTTTAATGAAGGGTGTATACTTTTTGTATTTTTAAGTCAAAACAGGGAATAAAAGTGCTCTTTTTATTTTTAATAAATAGTAAATATAAGAAAAATGCTAAATTAAAATATGGCATGAATAAGCATTTAATCAGGCATTTATCCATATGTTTGCATACTTTTTGGAGCACACGAGC
This sequence comes from Ottelia alismoides, assembly GCA_037367405.1. Taxonomy (NCBI): domain Eukaryota; kingdom Viridiplantae; phylum Streptophyta; class Magnoliopsida; order Alismatales; family Hydrocharitaceae; genus Ottelia; species Ottelia alismoides. The sequence goes on from JAZKJV010002162.1 coordinate 95,585, forward strand.
TATTTATAGAAAGTAGAAAAAATAAAAACTAATAAGCTAACAAGGGTGTATTTGCAATTAAATAAAGGTGAGGAGTTACATACAAAATACTTAGAACTTTTGAACATAAATTTGATTTTTAAATATTAAATAATAATCGTAGAAAATGGAGAGGCGTACATTAAATTTATCCACTCACATGGGGACCCACGTGAGGCGACCTCGCATTGGATCAATATGCAATATTTAATAATCACAAGGGTTCCTTAGCAATTTTCCCAAAAAGTTAACGCTTAAATATCTACAGGGCTCTAATAAATACAAAAAAGGTGGATGGGGTTTGTGCTACTTACACCACTTACCAGTCCTTCATCCAACCACTCGCTTGATTATGTGTGGCAGATCATGGGCTCGAGGGAGGGCGACGCTTCGACTGGCTGGGACGGACGAGATTAGAACTGGCAATCTGTTCTTGATCCGACAACGTTTAAGGGCATTGGAAGAAAACCCAAGAACACGAGTGGGCTGAGCTTTGATCGCTCTGTGCTCGTGCCTCTAGCATCTTCTCTGATCTCCAATGGTGGCTTCGACTTACTGTTGTTCCTCCGCACGTGGAGGTACCCTACGATGAGGCTCGGATGGTGGCGATGATGATTCGGAGTGATGGTTGTTCAGGCTTGACTCATATCCATAATGGATTTGGGTTGAATAGGTAAGGGAAAATGCGAAGAACACGTAGGGGTCTGAAATGAGGTGGAAATCAGGTCGATGGACAGTCGGACACGATCAGATTTTGTCCTGGAGCTCAAGCTCCAAGTCAGAAAGGGGTTTTGGATTAATCCTAGATTATGAGCAAAGAGCAGAAAGTAAATGCGGGAAATGGAGATTAAACCTAAGATTTGCCTAATATGGAAAAAGAAATGGCCTCAACTTGGCGGGGGGCAAGGAAGCAGGACTTGTCTGCGGTGCTTCGACGGTGAAGTTGGATCGCCTCCTCCGTGACTCCTCCTCGTTACAGCTCAACCAATCCTCCTGTTGTCACCAAGTGGATGCAACATATCGGAACTGAGGGGCTAAATCGAAGAAGAGGGATGATTAAATTTAGAAAAATGGAGGAAGGACTTTATTTATATACAGAGGGAGGAGGGAAGTTGCGGTCAAAAAATCTCACAAATCAATGAAGATCGATTTGATCTTAAGCTTGGGCGTGAATTAAGGAGATCAAATCTCCACAATTCGCACAACACGCCAATGTAGATCATGATTGAGTCGAGCGGTAAAAAGGGATGAAAAGAGGGGGATTCGACATTTTGTCATGTCAGAAGGAAAAAGAGGGGCAATTGACCTGGGTCAACACTCGAATGAATCGGGATGGTCTACGTGGACCAACCAGATAATTCTAAGGTATGCCTTGTAAAATCATTTAAAATAATAAATGGATTAACTATTTTTTGTTAAAACATAAAAATATTTCTACTTTAATGTAGTATTTAGTGCCTGTTTTTTTATTTTTTTACAAGTTTAATTACTATAGTTAATATTAACATATATGAATATAGGTAAATATATCGGTATTTTGATATTTTTTATTTTTAATTTGTATTATATATATTGTTATATATAGATATTTTCTATATTTTTAATTTATTTAAATACATATTTAGATATTTTTGTTGTATTTTTTTGAATTTATCTGTATATCTAATCAATTATGTACTTATATTTTATAGGTATATACAAGTATATTTTATCTATGTATTGGAATACATTATTTATTTTCTTTTCTTTTCTTTTTAATAGTTTTATTTTATTATAATTATGTACATATCTTTGAATAATATTTATAATTTTATAAAAATAAACGAAAGTGGAAAATACAAAGACTAAATATATTGAATATAATATACATGTATATTGCACGATGGGGGTCCAAAATCTAACTTTTGCATCTTAACTCCAAATTGAATGAAATCACCTTCATTAAATAGTTTATTTGCTTTTATGAATAATAAATGTGAGTTTTGATAATTTTTGAATCTGTATGGAGAAGACATAGGTCTGCAAGATTTTCTTTGCTGCTTTTGATTTTGTATGTCTCGAGCACAATATGCATTGTTTTTAAGTAAACTCAACTTCGATTTTTTTTCTTTGTATTTTTATGTACTATATTCGTGTTGAGGGTTTTATTATTTGAGGTATAAAAATAACAGAATAAAATAGGTCTCAAATTGTAATTATAAATGAATTTAAAATTAGAGTTTTTGTTTATTTATGTACTATCTATCTATCCTATATCTCCTTACTTTATTCCTTGTCGGCCAAGTCATCATGACGACTGAGTCTTAGGGTCTAGGGTCACTCAGTGTCTTTGATACTTCTTTCTTTTTCTTTTCTTTCCTTTTTGAATTAAATACATTATTTATACAATATTTTGTATAGAATTTTATACAATTTACAGAGTGTTATTTCTTATAAATTAATGATATATACATGTATTTAGCTAAGGATTTAAGGCCAAAATGAAAGAATAAAGGTGATGAAATGGAGATTCATCACCCCTTGTACTTGCCTTTGCCAATCCCTAGCATAGACTTATGCCTATAAGTGCAGAAAAGAAAGTAAAGAAAAGAAAAAGAAAGGAATTGGATTGATTTTACATCTTAAACTTATCTTCATAAAATCAAAGTTTAGAGCTCAGTTGGACCTTTAAAATTTAGGATTGGTTGGAACCTTATTCGGAATTAGACTTGAAATATAACAACCTCTAAGAACCACAAAACTCTGCTCAATCTTCTCAAAAGGCAGGTCAGAACAAGTTGGTGTCATACGCAGTCCCATATGACTATGAGTCTATCTTGTACAGTATGAGTGATATGTTGCTTCTCTCGGCTGAAGCGGTAAAATACATGCTTCTCTAACATGGTGACCCTAATTCTCCAATCCAGCAACTCTTTCCTCAAAAAACGGGGCATTCCCTTCTAAGTTCAAGTGCAACCAGCTCGAGAAGAGGAGGTAGAGAAGAGAATGGATGGTAGCCAATGTAACTATCTTTCCCGGGATGCTTGACCAGTATAGCCAAGTCATCTGGTTGCAGGTTCGCATGTATCTTTGACTTTGAACCTCATGCTTGCTTATTAAATACATATATACCTACTCCAACGAGAATTGATTTTTCTTTGATTTTCGCCCATCTAATTTTTTTGGAGTTTTTTGATTTTTTTCGAACATTATATGCAATAACATTTACATAAAGACTTTTCCTCTTGAGCTAGTAGATTATCCCTCTTTTGAAGCATTATTGCAATCCACAACAACATGTCATTGGACCTCATGGCTACTAGATCTGGTTGGGGCATGATGGACATGGACTCATGACTCCATATTTTTCCATTCGCTTGTCTCTCCTACCGGTAAATCCAGCCCTATACCACTTCAACTGAGTTGAACAAGGTGTCAGGTGCAGTTGTGCAAGTTAGGTCACTATCGATAAAAAGTCATGCATTGTCTCAAAATATTTTACTTAGGTAGTCAAGACAACACTGGACCTAGTCTGGTCTCAAAGAATTAAGTTTAGTAGACCTGAAGTGCCTCAATTCCGGTTCCTATAAGGTTCCTATGATTAAGTGGATTAAGATCCAACCAAGCTCCAATCTTCGGATTTTATCTAGACTAGTTCAATCATCAGTATCAATCCGAAAAATACAAAAATGCTATGTACAATGTAAGAAAATACTTTTTTTGAGAAGTAATTTGCTAATTTTGAATTTTTTATGGATTTTTGAAAAAGTTTTGCAAAATTCTATGCAAGTTTGTGAAAATATTTTGTAATTTTTTATGTGTTTTCGAATTTTGCAAATTTTTAGAAGTTTTCAAAAACAAGAATGTTAGTAAATAATTATGTGCAGGTATTTTACAGGAGTGCTTCTGTATTTACAAGAATTAGGTGAAGAATTCACATTGGTTGTTTACAGGTTTATATACACTATTTGTAAAAAAAATTTCTTAAGTTATGTACACGGTTCTCAAAATAATTTGAAAATATTTTGACAAACATTTTGAAAACTTTGTTTTTGCAAATAAGTTGAATAATAATTTTTACAAACATTTATAAAAATTGAAAATCATTTTGTAAAGAATTTTCAAACAGTATCTATAGATTATTCAAAGTATTTTTGCAGCCATTTTCTAAATCGTCAACACATAAATTTTCAAAACATTTTATTCAAACAGATGAAAAAAATTACAAACAAAATATTTTTACAAAAGTTTGAAAATAGTTTACAAACTATTTTTCAAATAGTTTCAAAAGATTTTTCGAAGTTATTTTCAACCATTTTGCAAAATATTTTTAACCGATTTATTAATCAGTATATACAAAGAATTTGATGTGTGTTTAGTTTTTATTAGTTAGTCATATTATTGAAAATACGAAAGTACGAGTTATGGCTAAAGTATATACAATGTATGCACGACCCCCCAATACTTAGCTTAAGCTATGTTTGCATAGCTCAGATAGAAAAAGGAAGACATGACTCATGCTAAGGATAGAAAAGTATATACTACAACGATTGAATAAAGGATGAGAAGTCGACCATCCTCCCTATACTTTGGATCAATTAATCATAAGTTTAGCAGACTATGTACAAAGTAGGGAGGGTTGAGGGTGAAAATGAATATATCATCTACTCGGCATGTCTCCCCCTATACTTAGAGTAACCCTAAGTGTATACATAATATCAAGAGTTGAGGAGACATGCAAGGGATCAAAGAATGAATACCTCTATACACTCTTCCACCCATACTTAGGATGAGGCATATCCTAAGTATAACAATGATGAATGGAATGAGTGAAACTTTCAGAAGAATGAAATAATGGAATTAAAAAAGAAGAAAAGAAGACAAATATCACATAATCAAAAAATGTTTTTGTATGCTCGTCTGAATCTGTTGATGCTGCGACTTGAAGTTCAATTTGGTAGACCACCTATATTGAATCCACAACAGCTCACTCATCCACTCCAATCTCTGACCATCTCCGAAGTTCACCCACACATTGAGCACCTCCACCTGCCACTCCGCTCATGCTCTCCTTCTTCTGAAACCTCCCTCCACTCCAGGCCATCTCCTCCGCTGAAGCCGGAGGAGATCTCACTAATGGCACCACCTGCTACGCTTCGACGCCCTCTTTTCACCCTCACTTCACTCACTCGCACGCACGCATGCCTGGCTTACTTCTTAACCCCTGATGGTACTCAATGGCCGGACTTCGCGCTTGATCTCTAATCTCATGGTTCGTCCCCGACAGTGCGGCGTTGGATGCCATCTACGGGTAGCATGGGAGTGTCTTCGATACAACTGCTAGCATCTCTTTTTTGGTGACTGTATATTATTCTGAGCTTCATCTAGTATCTTGCTAACATGGTGAATCACAAATGGTACTGTCTCTCCTCTGTCCCAAAATCGCTCCAATGATGTAATCAGAAGCATCTGTCATGATCTCAAATGGTAGAGACCAATGTGGCAGTTGAAGGATAGGAGATTGAGTGATTAATTTTTTTAACTGATCGAAGGCTTGTAGTACTCTGGCATCTACAATGAAATCTGCCTCCTTGCCTAGAAGCTTAATCAATGGTTGGGCAATTTTGCTGAAGTCTTTTATGAATCTTTGATAGAATCCCACATGTCCAATGAATGACTAGACTTGCTTCAAATTTATAGGTGGCTCGATCTAAATATAAAAGGCACTAATCAAAGCTGTCGTCGTAGACCGAGAAGTTGTCCATGAAAACCTCGATAAAACTACCAACCATATATGCGAATACTACCAACATTCATCGTTGGAATGTTGATGGAGCATTGCACAAATCGAATGACATTATGCGAAAAGCATGTGTCCCAAATGGAAAGGTGAAGGTGTCTTTCTCTTGATCTTTAGGAGCAATTGCGACCTAATTGTAGCCAACATTTCCGTCCAACAAACAGAAATATTCCTTCGTGACCAGTCTTTTGATTAACTGGTCGATGAAGGGGAGTATAAAGTGATCCTTCTTGGTCGCTATATTCAGGCACCTGTAATCCACACAGATGCGCCAAGAAGTTGGAACTGTGGTTGCAATCTCCTCTCCTTTATCATTCTTCACGATGGTGATTCCTGATTTCCTGCGCACTACATGCAGGGGACTCACCCATTTTGAGTCGGAGATGGGATATATGAATCTCGCATCACACCATTTAGTGATTTCATTCATAACTACCTCCCAGAGATTGGGGTTCAATCTACACTGAAATTCTCAGGATGGCTTGCTATCTTCCTCAAGGTAGATGTGATGGGAAAACAATGAAGGATTAATTCCATGGAGATTAGAAATTTTCCATCCTATGACCTTGCGATTTCTCTCTAGAACCTCAAGTAGACGAGATTCTTGTTCCTTGGTCGGCTATGAGTTGATAATGAATGGGAACATATTCTGTGCATCCCCAAGAAAAGCATATTTCATGTTTGCTGGAAGTAGTTTTAGCCTAGGTGGAGTCTGAATCATTTCAGTGGCTACTTCACCAACTATGCAGGACGGTGGTGTCAGTTCCATCAACTGTACACTGCCTACCATAGGCATTTCGAATTCCGAATTCAATTTTGAATACAAAGTTTCAATGATTTCATCTTGTTCACAAAAATCTTCTATAATTTCCTCTTGTAATACTAAAGACGGGTGACCAACAATCAGTTCTTCTAGCAAATCAGCAAGGATCTCATCTTCGAAGACAGGAGAATTCGACTGTGATGTCCATTCCTTCCTCAGTGGATAGGAATTCATTGGTCTCAATATCATCCACGAACAGATTTGTATCTCTGATTTATGCTAGAAAGTCACAGTTTTTTGTTCTCTATTTTATAGGCTCATTCGCATCTGATGCATACTCTGACGATTTCGGCACTTGGATCATCTCGATAGGCACCTTGTCACTGCTGGAACGAAATGTGATATGTCTGATGCCGTAGTCCACCACTGCTTCGGTTGTTCAAAGGAACGACCGTTCAAGTATGAACGGTATATGCAGTAAAGGAGTTGATGTGTCCATGTGTGACGCCCCTAGGATCCGGGTACTCGACAAGCAAAATCTATGCACACACATTCCACATTCGAATACTTAACATACACATAAATAGGAGAAATGGCACAACACATTGGAGTTTAAAACTTTTGCTTCTCATTCATCATGATCATATCCACATTCCATTCGTTGCACTTCCACTATCCATCCATGTTCACAATATATAAATGTATGCATACTTAAAAGATGTGTCACAACATACATATTACATGCCATGTCTCTCAGTAAAAATGATACAAGTAAAGAAGGATAGTAAAACTACCAACAACTGTACCACAAAAAATGTCATGAAGCTGCACAAAAAGGTGACTCCAAGCTGCTTACTGCTGAGGACCTACGGATCCACACGTAGGTACATTATGAGCAAAGTTACCTAATACGAATTAAACAAAACTATACAACAACAAGCAGGATATAATTTAAATGTGTGCAAAAGAACAACTATATAACTGGTCTCACGATAATTACATCTTTATTATTATTATTTGATCTGAATATGGATATGAGTAACCAAGCTTCGTGGATAGTCTGTGGTCTTGGTATGGATGAGACCTCACACTATGAATCTAAGGTAAAAGAAAATAACTTAGGGTTGGGGTGACTCCGTAGGCATGAGGTGGAGCACAATACATCCTAACTAAGTTCCCAACACGATAATTGTACTTTCGGTTCACAAGTTAGTTGCCAACCCGCGAATCATCATGACAACCCAATCCTCCTTATGCACAATAGAGTGATATCCCATTCCGAACTCATTAACCTCATTTCCCGGAACTCCCCTCTTAGCGCTCCCACTAGGAATACCGACCAATGTGGCTTACATTGGCATGAACACGAGTGTTAACTCTAAGTGACAAGCGAAGCATTATTAAACCAACCATGACTACTTGGCCCGCGCTCGAGCACCAGGCTAAAGCATGCAAGTGCTGAGGTCAACACCGTCAGACTAACACCTTGGTGTGTCAAGCAACATGTCCCCCAATCATTACAACTACACTAACAGTTGGGATCGCGGTCATCTAGGCTTCTACCCGAGTCCCCAAGGGTGCATGCCCAATCCCTTGTGGCACCTAAGTCTATCTACATGTATATCACGAAATCTCATCCCCATGACAATAATCACCTTGAATGAGATCGATGCTAGCTCCTGATAAAAAACAAAGTTGAATTTATTGGACTCACAATCTTCTAAAATAGTGGATGCTCAAGTGCAATAAGTTGCTACGATCCAAATGCCTATACCATATTTCAAAAAGTGGAATTATTTGGCCAGCAATTGAGATTAATAACTAAATATTTCAAGACATATAAGTTAAGTGTATCAAATGTAGAATATGTCCATGTTACAAGGTCACTTCTATTTTCATGATCACAAGCATGTTCTGAACAATGGACTCTTTGTTTTATATCATCGATAAAAATTTCTCTGCATAGTACACAGATCAGGAAATTCCATGGCCTCATTTTTTCCTCCTATAAGTTGCAATCACTAATAGACATTATAGAACTATAACAATATACACCTCTAAGCAGTGGATGCATTGCAAAGTTTTATAAAAAAAATCCATACAGAATATTGTCATCAACTTTCGTTACTCTGATTTGGCTATTATTAGCTACATCTTTTTGCTCAAGAATAATACTTAGACTTTCATTAAAGCACTTCCATACAACACCTGCTTGTATAGATATGCATATCCTCACACGAGCACATATGGATATGCATGTTTTTGCTGAAGAGGCATCGTCCCATGGTACTTGGGTGCTATTTTTTTCCTCAAACACATGCACACAAATATATGCAAAGACGTGCATGTTGTGTAAAACAGTATGGTTTATAATTTTGATGTTGAAAATTAAAGATAAGTATTATAAATCCAACGATATGTGAGCTCATTCTTTTGGATGATTTCTATTCAATGACCTTATCTCCAGTCAAACAACAACACGAAGACATAGAGGGATGCCCCAAATGTACACCAAATTTCATGGTACACCAAATTTCATGGTCTAGGACTATGAGTACACAGAGAATCTAACCTTCACGATTCAACTCTGTGATGTTTCAAGCAAACAAATTCAACAAAAACGTGTAGATCCGGCAACAAGAGGAAGGGGAACAATGTACCTCAAGAAAACGAGCTACCCTGTTTTCTTCACCCGCAAGGAACGTCGTGATTGGTGCTACGATGATGACGCACACCGCACATGGGGTGCCTTGGGCCTTCTCTACACGATTTTGGTTTCGGATCGTCGATCCGAGGTGCTCCGGCAACCCTTGGTGAAGGAGAGGGAGGATGAAGGGGCTGGAGGTCAAAGGGGGAAGATTTGGGGGCGTTCTGGGCGAGATTTCACGAAGAGGGAGGGCTGGGTATATGGGTCCAACCCAGATTCGGATCCGAATGTGACTTGTACCCCTCATCGCAAAAATGGCCATAACTCGGGCTTTTGCAGTCGGATTTTTGTGTTCTTATACTCGTTGGAAAGCCAACGACGACCTCTACGCAATGGACTACTCAAAAAAAATTTTGGACACTGGAACAAAATTAGATTTGCAATTAAGTCCAGATCCAGCTAGATTTTTGCAGTTAAGTCCCTGCTCGGGTTTTGAGATTTCACATCATAAAAATCTCAAAGGAAGTATCGTCCCCGAGACTTAAGATGATCCTGGTTGGTTTCGATACCCGAACCTCATAAAAATTCCAAAGAGAGCGAAACCCATAAAAATCTCAGAGGGGACTTGACTGCGGTTTCAATTCGATAATTGTAAACAATTGAGGGTATTTCTCCCTCATGTCCGCCTCAGGTTCCCACGTCGCCTACTCGACGTCTTGACTTCGCCATAGGACTTTGACTAACGGGATCTCCTTCTGCCTCAGCTTCTTAACTGTGTGATCTAATATCTGCACCGGCTCTTCTAGGAAGGAGAGGTTTGGCTCCACCGTCAAGTCCTCGTAGGTGATCACATGTCGAGGATCTTGGATGTAATTCCTGAGATTCGACACGTGGAACATGTCATGGATGCCCTCGAGGTGTGGGGAAGGGCCACCCTGTAGGCCACTTTCCCAACACGAGCCAAAATCTCGAATGGCCCCACAAAATGCGGTGCTAGCTTGCCTTTTGCACCGAAACGTTGTATGCCCCTCATTGGGGACACACGTAAGAACACGAGTCCCCGACCTGTGATCATGAGAAACGCTTAGTCACACTAGATTGGCTAAGAACTATACCCCTTAGGGTACAAATGTAGGATAACATACCTGAAACTCAAGGTTTCTGTGCTGCCGGTCGACGTAACTCTTCTGATGGCTTTGTGCTGTCAACAACTTCCTCTTAGCAGTCCTCACCACCTTGGAGGTCTCCTCAATGATCTGTGGGGTGAACATGGTATTGTCACCCACTTGCTGCCAATACAAGGGAGTGGTGCACCGCCTCCCGTACAATGCCTCAAATGGCACCATGCCTATACCGGCATGGTAGCTATTGTTGTATGTAAACTCAATCATTGGGAGGTGATCTTTCCAAGATCCCTTCCACTCAACTGCGCAGGCTCGTAGTAGATCCTCCAAGGTCTGAATGGTTCTCTCAGACTGCCCATCTGTCTGTGAGTGGTGGGCTGAACTCATATGTAGCTCTATCCTCAAGGCTCTCATGAACTCTCCCTGATAGTGTGATGTGAAATGAGAATCTCTGTCTGACACTACTTCCTTGGGTATCCCATGCACTGAATGATGTGCTAAACATATAACTTGGCTAGCTGTACTGGTGTATATGTCATGTTGACCGGGATGAAATGGGCTGACTTGGTCAACCGGTCAACGATGACCCATATCACATCAAGCCCTCCAAGGGTGTGTGGCAATAATGTGACAAAATCCATGGAGATGCTCTCCCATTTCCACACCGGGATGGGAAGAGGCTGCAGTAAACCAGGAGGCCTATGGTGTTCTGCCTTCACCGTTTGGCAGGTAAGACATCTGCTAACATGGTTGACTATGTCCTTCTTCATGCCTTCCCACCAAAAGTATTGGCAAAGGTCCCTGTACATCTCGGTGCCACCTGGATGTATGGAAAGTCTCGAGCTATGCACCTCATCCAGGACCTCTTTCCTCAGCTCCTCATCATCTGGGACACACACACATGGTCCCCCTTCCATACGACGGATTCACAGACTTGAAATCCGTCAAATTCATCCTTCAAGCATCTGCGGTACAAGTCTTGGATCTGTCTGTTGCCCTTGGACGATCCTGTCCCACAAGCTGCTATACTTGGCTGGCACTGTCACAGCATCGGATGTGCCATCAAATAGATGCCACTCACTAAGTGTAGTGAGTACATCCCAAGTCTGCAACTGGGCTGTCGAACCCTCAGTGGATGGTCGCCTACTCAAGACATATGCTACCACATTCCCCTTACCAGGATGCTAGAAGATGGTACAATCATAATCTGTTAGCAGTTCCATCCACCGCCTTTGCCTCATATCCAGCTCCTTCTGATCAAAAATGTATTTGAGGTTCTTGTGGTCTGTGAAGATCTCAAATGTCTCCCCTTACAAATAGTGACGGCATATCTTTAATGCAAAGACTACGGCTGCCAACTTTAAGTCATGAATGGGGTAGTTGCGTTCATGGTTCTTCGGCTGTCGTGACGTGTATGCCACAACCTGTCCACACTGCATTATCATTGCACCCAAGCCCTCTTTGGAAGCATCTGTGTACACGGTGAAGTCTAAGGTACTGGAAGGAAGGGTGAGGATGGGCGTAGAAGTCAATCGCTCCTTGAGCGTTCGGAAGCTCAACTCACATTTGTCGCTCCAAACAAATGGGACATCCTTCTGCATCAACCAGGTGAGGGGTAGAGCCAACTGAGAGAACCCTCTAAAAAACCTCCTGTAGTACCCGACGAGGCCAAGGAAGCTGCGAATCTCCATAACCATCTTAGGCCTCTCCCAAGATACCACTGCCTCTATCTTGGCGGGGTTAACTGACACCTCCATCCCTGAGACCACGTGGCCAAGAAAAGTCACCTCAGAAGGCTAAAACTCGCACTTGTTGTATTTAGCATACACTGATGCTTTCGGAGCGTCTCTAGTACGGTGCGAAGACGAGACTCATGCTCATATTCATCATGAGAGTAGACTAGAACATCGTCAATAAACACGATCATAAATCTATCCAAATGCAGACGAAAGACCCGGTTCATCAATTCCATGAATGTGAGAGGTGCATTCATAAGCCCAAACGACATCACCACGAACTCATAGTGGTCATATCTAGTACGGAATGCAGACTTCATTACATCGACTTCCTGGATCCTCAACTGATGATATCCCAACAGCAGGTCAATCTTAGAGAACACTGCTGCTCCCTGCAACTGGTCAAATAGATCATCTATCTTGGGAAGTGGGTAACGATTCTTGACCGTTCTTTTGTTCAACTGCATATAGTCTATACATAGCCTTAGGGATCCATCATTCTTCCTCACGAAGAGGATTGGGGCTCCCCATGGAGACGCACTTGGGCGGATGAATCCCTTCTCCAACAACTCTTGCAACTGTACCTTGAGCTCAGCTGGTGCCAACCTATATGGAGGGATAGAGATCAGCTGTGTATCTGGTAATAGTATGATCTTAAAGTCTATCTCTCGTGCTGGCGGTAATCCAGGAAGTTCGTCTGGAAATATATCAGGGAACTTATGCACCACTCTGACATCCTCTATCATTTGGTCATATGCCGCTGAGTCTACTACATAGGCAAGGTAGCCTACGCAACCCTGGGTAAGAAACTGTTCTGCCTTCAAGGCGGAGATTCACTCAATCCCGCCATCAGATGTGCATCCATTGAACTGAAACAGTGGCACTCCAGGTAAGTGGAAGACCACTATTTTCCCAAAATAGTCCAGGCACACGTGGTGCCTCTCTAATCAGTCCATACCGAGGAAGATATCAAAATCCTCCAACTGTATCAACAACAAGAACACATGCATCTCATGCCCACCTATCTGCACATCCACATCCTCCACTGCATGGCAAATAATGAACAATTGGCCTCCTGGGTCCTTGATGTAGTATGGGGAAGCAACCTCCATCACTGACTTGCCCAATGTAGGCACCATACAATGTGCAAGGAAGGAATGTGTGGTCCCTGAATCAAACAATGCATGTAAAGAAATCCCATGGGCTGAAATCATACCTCTGACGATCGATCCAGAAGCATGAGCTTACTCCTGTGTCATTGCATTCAGCTACCCTCGTGGCGGGGCAATAGATTTTGCAGCACTGACTGTCTGTTGTGGGGCTCGCTGAAAGTTATGACCACCTCAGCGGGATACCGATCTCTGAAACTGGCTGCAAGACCTAGTTGGTCTTCCTCTCTGCTGCTGATGTGTGCCTGAGCTACTGGTACGTAAAAGGCATTGGGCCTTGAAGTGGCCCGACTGTCTACAAAGTTAATAAGTACAATTGTCTACCTGTAACAAGCTCCGACCAGAAGTGGAACTGCTGCCCCCCCAAGTCCACGGTTCTGTGTCTACGTAGGGGTGCGAGAAGAAACTGAACTGCGTCCTGCCAAGGCCTGTCCCAAGGTAGGTGTGAACCAGCTGACAGGTGCTTCTGTCGCTGTCGGGTGGTGGCAGCGGTCTCTACGGAACTGAGAGAAGTCCCGTCTCACATCCCTGCTAGGCTGAGGGGGAGGTAACTGTGGCATGCCTTCATGTACGTGGCGTTGTGTCTCCTCCCACTTTGTCGCTTTCTCTGTGGCCTCCTTAATGGGGTGAGGTCCAGGGTAGATAGCCGCTCATATACCTCCTCGCGCATTCCCCAGATGAACTTCTACAAGTTATCCTGGGGTAGGTTGTCGTAGCGAGGGAATGGCGAGAGAGCTCTGTGTATTGGATTAGGTACTCTTGGGACATCATCGACCCCTGTCTCAACTCAGCAAACTGCCTTCTCTGATCTTCCACCCAATGGTCTGGGTAGAACTCTGCACGAAACTCATCAAAGAAGTTCTCCCACGTGATGGGTCCTGTCAAGTGCTCCTTGGTGGCATTCCACCACCGCTCCGCATATCCAGCCAGTGAGTACTCTGCAAATGACACCCAAGTGTCCTCGGGTGCTTGTATCATTCTCAAAACTTTGGCAACCTGTGACATCCATAGCTCATCGTCGTCAGGAGTGGTGGTACCAAGGAACTATGGTACCACTGCCCGCTGGTATGCGACGTAAGTGCTCTGATGCTTCTGCAAGGCATCTGCATACTTTGGCTGCTCAAACTCCAAGGAAAACGATAAGTTGACACTCTCCTCCCCGTCGTGAGAGAGACGGTAGGAGGGGCCATCCTGTCGCTGGAGCCGTTGCTCCAGCGTCTCTTGGCGTTGCTGGATCTCCTGTACCACATGTACAAGGAGAGCCAACTGCTGCACCACATCTGGATCCACGTGAGGCGGTATGGTTATGCAAAAAGAACCAAGGCATCAATACTTATTTTTTTAAGAGAGACATTATGAGAGACAGGTGGACATGGATGCAATCATGTTGTTCTCCTATGGACTCGTGTTGGGTCAGAAGGCTTTCACACTATCCAGTACTCGAACACCAATGAGGAATGATATGTGTGGAATGGAATGGAGTACCACTGCTTTGATACCATGCTGTGATGCCCCGAGGATCCGAGTACTCGGCAAGCCCAATCCATACACACACATTCCACATTCGAATAGTTAACATACACATAAACAAGAGAAATGGCAAAACACCTTGGAATTTAAAACTTTTGCTTCTCATTCATCATGCTCACATCCACATTCCATTCATTGCACTTCCATTATCCATCCACGTTCATAAAATATACATGTATGCATACTTAAAAGATGTGTCCCGACATACATATTACATGCCATGTCTCTCAACAAAAATGATACAAGTAAAGAAGGATAGTAAAACTACCAACAACTGTACCGCAAAAAGTGTCGTGAAGCTGCATAAAAAGGTGACTCCAAGCTGCTAACTACTGAGGACCTGCGGATCCACACGTAGGTACGTTATGAGAAACTTTTCCCAATACGAATTAAACAAACTATACAACAACAAACAATTTAAATGTGTGCAAAAGAACAACTATTTAATTGGTAGAACAAGAATTACATCTTTATTATTATTGTTATTTGATCTGAATATGGATATGAGTAACTAAGCTTCGTGGATAGTCTGTGGTCTTGGTTTGGATGAGACCTCATACTATGACTCTATGGTAAAAGAAAACAACTTAAGATTGGGGTGCCTCCGTAGGCATGCGGTGGGGTACAATGCATCCTAACTAAGTTCCCAACACGTCCACTTAGCTCACCTTCACAATTGTACTTTCAATTCACAAGTAAGTTGCCAATCCGCGAATCATCGTGACAACCCAATCCTCCTTATGCATAGGAGACGGATATCCCATTCTCAACTTCATTAACCATATTTTCCGGAACTCCCCTCTTAGCGCTCCCACTCGGAATACCGACCAATGTGGCCTACATTGGCCTATACACGAGTGTTAACTCTAGGTGACAAGCAAAGCACTAGTAAACCAACCATGACTACTTGGCCCGCGCTCGAGCACCGGGCTAAAGCACGCAAGTGCCGAGGCCAACACCGTCAGATTATTACCTCGGTGTGCCAAGAAACATGTCCCCCAACCATCACAGCTACATTAACAATTGGGGTCGCGGTCATCTAGTCTTCTACCCGGGTCCCCAAGGGTGCATGCACAATCCGTTGTGGCACCTAACTCCATCTGCCTGTACATCATGAAATCTCATCCTTATGACAATAATCACCTTGAACGAGATCGATGCTAGCTCTTGATAAAAAGCAAAGTTGAATTTATTGGACTCATAATCTTCTAAAATAGTGGATGCTCAAGTGCAACAAGTTGCAACAGTCCAAATGCCTATACCATATTTCAAAAAGTGGATTTATTTGGGCAGCAATTGAGATTAATAACTAAATATTTCATGACAGATAAGTTAAGTATATCAAATGTAGAATATGCCCATGTTACAAGGTCACTTCTATTTTCATGATCACAAGCATCGTTCTGAACAATGGACTCTTTATTTTATATCATCGATAATATTTTTTCTGCATAGTACGCAGACCAAGAAATTCCAAGGCCTCATTGTTTTCCTCCTGTAAGTTGCAATCACTAATAGACTTTATAAAACTGTAACAATATACACCTCTAAGCAGGGGATGCATTGCAAAAGTTTTATAAAAAATCCATACAGAATATTGTCATCTTCTTTCGTTACTCTGATTTGGCTATTATTAGCTACATCTTTTTGCTCACGAATAATACTTAGACTTTCATTAAAGCACTTCCATACAACACCTGCTTGTATAGATACGCATATCCACACACGAGCACATACGGATATGCATATTTTTGCTGAAGAGGCATCATTCCGTGGTACTTGGATACTATTTTTTTCCTCAAATACAACCACACAAAATATATGCGAAGACCTGCGTGCTGTATAAAACAGTACTGTTTATAATTCTGATGTTGAAAATGAAAGATAAGTACTATAAATCCAATGATTTGTGAGCTCGTTCTTTTGGATGATTTCTATTCAATGACCTTATCTCCAGTCAAACAACAACATGAAGACATAGAGGGAGGCCCCAAAGGCATACCAAATTTCATGGTCTAGGACTATGAGTACACAGAGAATCTAACCTTCACGATTCAGCTCTATGATGTTTCAAGCAAACAAATTCGGCAAAAACGTGTAGATCCTGCAGCAAGAGGAAGGGGAACAACATACCTCAAGAAAACAAGCTACCTCGTTTTCTTCACCCGTGAGGGACGTCGTGATTCGTGCTCCGATGACGACGCACACCGCACACGGGGATGCCTTGGGCATTCTCTACAGATAGTCTATCCGAGGTGCTCCGACAACCCTTAATGTAGGAGAGGGAGGAGGAAGGGACCGGAGGTTGAAGTGGGAAGATTTGGGGGCGTTATGGGTGAGGTTTCACGAAGGGGGAAGGCCGTATATGGGTTCGGGTTCAGATCCGAATGCGACTTGTACCCCTCCTTGCTAATGGTCATAATTCAGGCTCCCACAGTCAGATTTTTGCGTTCTTGGACTCGTTGGAAAGCTAATGACGAGTTCTACGCAATGAACTACTCAAATAAATTTTTTATCTCTGGAACAAAAGCAGATTTGTAATTAAGCCTAGATCCAGCTGGATTTTTGTAGTTAAGTCTCTGCTCGGGTTTTGGGATTTCACACCATGTCCAATATAATGAAGTCTACTGGGACTTGCATCCCTTGAATTGTGACAGTGACATCCTCCAGAATGCCCCTAAGCTGCTTGATGGATGTATCTGCAAACTGCATAATCATTCTGGTGTACTTGAGAGGGCCCAATCCAAATTCTTTCGGCAAGGAAACAAGTATCAGATTGATGGACGAGTCACTGTCAAGAAGTGTTCGATCAAACTCTTGGTTGAACATCCGGCATCTGATGAGAGGAACTCCCATGTCTTCCTTTTTACTTGGGAGATTGCTGATTGCGTTGATTGTTTCAGCAGTCAAAATGTCCTTCGCATTTCTTTCTCTAGATCGACGTGGCTTTCTCTTTAAAGTACATGATTCCTTCAGTCCTTTCTTGATATTTGACATGTAGTTAATGGCCTTTAGTAGAGGTATCTCAAAAACACAATTCTGAGTTATTTCGACCACATCAGAGTCAGAGAAGGCAGTTTTCAAATTTCTATTTTTTTGAATTTTTGCATAGCTTCAGGTTATTGAATATTTACAGGATCAAAAGCATTGCTGTTATTTACTTCAAAATCAATGTACACATCTTATTGTACGAATGGATGGTAAAAAAGGAGTGTCTTCATCTATAAGAGGTGGGCATACCAGAAACACAGACGAGGCTCCATCGGCTGGCACTGGATTGGCTGCAGATGCGGTCATCTCCATTGCTTGCACGGCGTCTCTCCCACTGCTGCTATATTTTTATTCTTTTTGGTTTTATTGATTTTTTTTGGATTTTTATTTCTGGTGATTCTCCTCCTCCTCCTCCTTCTTCCTCACCTGACACGACTGCTAGATCGACTGATGCAGAAGATGATGATTCACCCGTAGAAGCTCTATTCTCCCCTTCATGGTGGCAGACGACTGCAGAATTCTATTGCTCCTGGAGAGTGAAAAAAATTATATAAAAACATATCAAGCACATCTGAGTCTGCTACATCAGATGGAACACCGCATACTACATGTTCTCTTTTCTGAAATATTGGGATTGGCCTCCACTTGTGCTGAAATAGGAGTTTTGGCAGCGGTGAGGTCCATCTAGCTTCTGGCTCATTTCTGCGAGTCTCTTCACTAACTGAGCCAAGCAATCCAAAGCGGGGTTCATAATAGCAACCTCGGATGGTTCAATATGTTGTCCACACCGAGACTGTGAATGATGTGAAGGTTGCTAGTAGGAATAGTGAGAATTATACTAGGGAGAAGGATATTGATGGTGTTCAGGAGGGTGTTGTTGATATAGAGAAACACGTACTGCTGATATGGTTGGTTCTAACGTTACGATGGTTTGCTGGTACTGACCCTGTCTCCAGTGTTGTGAAACGGCAGAGACAGTTGGTGCTAAGGTTTGGTTATTCTGGAAAAAATCTTCCCTCCTTGATGTGGGGAATGGGCGAGAAGCTGGATACTGACCCTGCTGATGTCCGCCTAGATGGGCCAGTTGTGCATCATTGGACCATACGCCATTCACCTCCTGAATGAGAGGTGGAGGTAGACAAGATGAATCATGAATGATCTGAAGCTCAAGCTTGTATACAACCAACTGTTGGTGCGACTGCTGTGTCGATGTTGGCTGAGGGCTTGCATGTAGTACACATGCTGGACCGCTAGCTGCACTGGACTCTGCTGAGGAGGCTAATGCAGTGATGGAACCGTCTCGACAAAAGTCGTGACTGATGCAAAAACCGACTGGCAATAGCTAATTGTGCTCACCAGCAGCTCCAGCTGCTTGGTGATTTAATCCGATTTGTCCAGATTTTAAGTCCTATGTTCGATCACAACTAATTTATCAAGGTCATGTGATCGTTTCTCAATAATGCCCACTTTGGACAGGTGTCTCCCTATGATGCTCAGGTTGGAGCTCTCGTGCATGTCCGGATCATGAGATGCCGCCATATGAACTAGCTTTTGGTGAATCTGTAGATGTCGTTGATATGCTCGAGATGATGACAAGGCAACCTCTCTTTCGACCATCTCCTCGAAGATCTTCCAAATGACATTTTTGTCTTTGTTAAAATGCAACCCCCACAAGCAACATCTACGAGCCTTTAGCCCTCGAAAGTAAGTCTCCCAAAGAAGGGTTGGACTAGGATGGTTCAAGGAATATCATGGTCGGGACACTTCTCCTATAAAATTTGTGAAACGCTCCCAAGCTTCATGGATGGATTTGTGCATGGCTTGAGAGAAATTGGCAATTCTGGCTCGAATCTGATTGAACCAACCAAGAGGGTAGAATTTATGGAGAAATGTTGACTTGAGCTCCTCCCAAGTCTTGCGACCTTCCCCCGATGATTGATCTAGTGAAGAACCTTATCTTGAAGGCTGAATGAAAACACTGTCATCTTGACTATGCCTAATGGTACGTTAGGGTAGTGTGTGGTTCCGCAGATGCGAGCAAATTGTTGCAGATGGATATAAGGTTCTTCATTTGCGTTCTCGTAGAATGTGGGAAGAAGTGCCAAGAACTGAGGCTTAAGCTCTAAATGTGCATGGACCGATGGATCTTGGATCCACTCAGTCATCTGGTTTGTGCTAGGGTGGCATATCTCCTTGCTAGTAGGCTTGGGTCTCTCTCCTATTGGCTCATCTACTGGACTTCCACACGATCCATCTTCTCATTCTTTCTCAAATCCTCCTCCTCCTCTTTCTCCTTAGTTTTCTCTTCCTCTCCTCAGATCATTGAGCATCTCTTGGAAGGCAACTTGGGCTAATGGTTGGTCAGTGAGTTGATGCTGAATTGCATGAATGGAGGCAAGAAGCTGGGCATTCACTGCATTCTAATCCAGCTCCTAGCCTTGTTGTGGTTGTGGATGCTGAGGTCCCTTCCCTTTTCCTGTAGGAACCATGTCTGAATCTGAATATAAAAGTATCTTTGGCTCTAGATGGGTCTCTTGGTCTGCACATAGAATAATACCTCGATTAGTCTGAATTGAAGCACCATATGTAGAGAAGTGTTCTGTGTTAAGTTCGACACATAACTTCATTAATGACGGAGATGTGTATGGAGTGAAATCTATTTCCATCCAAATGGGTAGAGTTCAGGACAAGAGTGATCTCAGATTATTGAATAATGCAGGGAGTCTGGAAAGCGGTTAGCAAACTCCGAACCGAATTCTCGAGAATTACCCCCAAATTATTGGTGATGTCAGCTACATGGAATCTATATGGGTGTCAACGAAGTCCCGACTAAGCCATCACCATCTCAAAGATCAAAATGGAGATCATGAATGGATGAATGATACTACGTTGAACAAGGAATAAAAGGAGTGTAAAGTAGTATACTAACTCAAAGTGAGAGGGGGTTAAAGATGAAAAAAACAGATGGAATGAAAATGGCAAAAATGTGCAGAACTGATCTTTGATCTTAATCTAAATCAACTAAACACCAAACAACTTTTGGATTCAGCAACTGTTGATGCGTATTTTCGAGGGTTTATGTACCCGATTTTTACGTCGAATAGTCGTTGCGAACCCACAAGAATACACTTCGAACAAATAAATAACCGGACTTAGCTATATTATGAGCAATGCAATGTATAGGGTAAGTCAGGGTCGAATCCACATGGACAGGAAGATTACGTACTTTATTTTGCAAATAAAAATACTTTATAAATTGATGAGTTTGTTGCAAAATGTTTGAACAACAAAAATTGAAATGAAAATTAGAAAAGACAACAGTGCAGGTCGGCAAGTGATGATCACTCCCCTTCTATGCGGCAACCTCCAATTGGACTCGTACGCGTTAACTCTTTATGAAATTATATATCCCGGCGAGGCGAGTTGGATGTGATTACAACCACGAATCGAGATCGAACCTCGTGTCACATCCCAGTTCTCCAAGAGTCGAGGATAATCACTGTTAGATACAGATCTTCGTGATAGTCTTGACGAATAACTGTACGAAAGAGAAGATAACACAATAAGACGGATATAAAAATATAAAGTAATAAAATAAAAGCGATATAAAATATGATGATTGGCGGCTCGGGAGGAAGCTTCTGGAGTCGGATTCGCAGAGGGTCCGAGGAAATGATGGTTGGCAGATGTCTATGGTGCTGGATGATTTTTAGCGGCACTCGGGGTGGAGCCTCAGGAGTCGGATTCACTGGGAGAACCGAATGCACAAGTTGACGAAATCACTTCGATTCTCGTCAACAATTAAGATGGATTATAAGAATAGATGAGGTAATTATGAGGAGAGCGAAAGCTAGAGACTAGGAAGTGTTGGACACCAATTGTTCCATAATGGAATCAGATGGTGATGGAATGATCCCCCAAAGTCCCTCCCATGTGGTATTTATACACAAACTGTAGCCATTCCTACCAAGGGATGCATCTTTTCAAATTTAACGTAAGCACCTCTTAATATTGGTATTGCACCTCTTGATAAAAGCACCAATTAACTTGGCACGTCTTCATATTGGCATTGCACCTCTTCATAAAAGCAACAACTAATTTGGCATCTCTTCATATTGATGTTGCATCTCTTGATATGAGCAACAACTAATTTGGCATTTTTTTCATATTGACATCTCTTCATCAAGGCATCTCATACCTTTTAACATTAATGCATCAGTTGTCCTTTTTTAATTCCCCACCAACGTTCCCCCCTTTCACCATTTCCATTTTTATATCATTATTAAAATAAAAATAAAAATATGGTGCCACTATTTTTTGACAACATTAGCTATTCCAATTAATTTCAGCTCATGACGCAAGTTCACTATATAATAATTTCTAAGATATAAATTGAGAGTCAAGCTTCAAGGCAATGCTAAAAAGTACTCGAGGGCAAGGAACACAAAAAAGGTTGCTAATAATGTATGTTGCGTACAAGAGTCATGAAATATCTAATACATGATACAGATAATGCACTTCCCTTGATTTATTTCATGGCATAAAATATGTGTTTAAGGTTGTGTACATGTGTGATAGTGACTCAATAATGTAATGAATCGAAGATTCATCACCAACTCAACTCAAATAAAGCCATAAAGGTTCAATTTTTTTATCTTTTCTATTTTATTTTTGTTTTGCAGACAAAATCTTTTAACGGGTCCTTAGAGGGCTAACCATAGAGGTGAGTATGTACTATCAGGAAAGTACCCTGCATTTGTTCCACCTCCTTTGTAACTTGTGATCTACATACTTAGAGTCCTTGGTCTTGTGCATGGGGGACTACTCAACCGAAGAAATAGAGAAAGGAAGCCAATAGAAGAAACTGACACTTCCCTCACAAGTGAGGTACTCGGACGTAAGACGATGAGACAGACATACCTGAGAGGACGTGGCCTATGCTCAATACTTCAGACCAAGTCGGATGCTCCACACAAGGTGGGAACACCATTGTCGACAAGTCCCTACTCGCATATGTACGATAGAAGTGCCAATACTTCACCTTCCAAGGTGATTATCAAGGCTTCCACAAATCGAGATTTGGGCTCCAATCTTTAGGGGTCACACCTCACTCGGTCTGAAGGGTACTTGAAAATAGCGAGGGCTTTATGTATCCAAAACAATGATGTCCACTAAGAATTTTAATTAAGCTCAAAGTGTTATTAGTAGTCCCCGTGTTTTATTTTTTGATTTTCACTTTTTTGAATATTTTCAATAAAATGTACATAATGATTTTTTTGTATTTTATTTTTTATCCAAAGTGATATATAATAGAAGGAGATAGCGGAAAAGCCGTGCAAGTTGATACCAAGGTGGAAATCTCACCCTCGTATCAAATAATGCATGCAAAGTAAGAGGACTTATAGTGCTTCAGAACTCTCTCAATGCGTGATGCAAAACAATGTGTAAATATTTACACTACATGAATGATACACAACCGATGAAAGCACCCTAAACATGAATCGCATTTATCGTGAAGAACCAGATGCTAATTATCTAGAAATAAAACTCAAAAGTCCTGTCTTGGAGACTCCTTGGTACCTGCCACAACGGGTCCTTCTAGAGCTATATGGAGTCTCTCAGGGCGCTCAGTTCAAATCCAAATAATCAACAATTAATTTTGGCCAAGCCCAGGCAAAGAGACTATAGGTGCATGAATCTAATTAAGTTGTGGAACTAGTTACCGATTCAAGCGATCCTAAATCTAGGTGCTCAACAACATAAAATAAAGAAAATAAGGTGAAAAGCTCAAAACTCGTGAAACAAAATAAAAGAGAGGCGGTGAAAACATGAAAAACCTGATGAGGCCCTCGGGTAAACTGACACCCGGGCAATGGACCTCATGAAGTAGTGGTGTCTGAAGTCCAAAATTATTATAATTATTAAATAAATAGACATCGCCAATTGGCACACAAGAAGAAGCATCAATCTCCTCGCATGTAAAGTGCATCCACCCCCTAAGAAATAGGCATCGCCATGCAATCCCTCGTAAGGAATTCAAAAAAGATTGGATGGGTCAAAAGCAGATAAAATATTTATCAAAAATAAATAATGAGAAAAACAAAGAGAAATAATGTAAAAGTATAAAATATACACAACTAAATATAACACTCCATTTCTCCTCGACAACTGCACCATTTGTTAAATCAAAAGACCAAAGAAGAAGTCATGTGCACTGACAAACCCGGAATTTGGCCCTTTAATAGTGTTAAATTAGCACTTCTGATATCATTGTAGTCGGGCCGAATCGGATCGATCAAAGACAATCTAATTAAATTAACAATCGAATCAAATGGTCAATTTATATTTTACTTTTGCAAGCCCAAGGTCGAACTCAGGGACACGAACCTCTCTCGTATTATTTGGATTCAAATTATCTATATTAAGTGTTGGATTAGTGAATCGCAAGTCAAAGAGTGCATCGAGGCATAATGCATAAATAAACATGAACAATATGCATTTTTATCATGCACATAGATGCGGTGAAATGCAATGCAAAAAAAATGCCCTAGTTATCGAAAAACTTGAGTCATTTAATCATAAGTCAAATCAGGGTCAATTAATGAGCTATATTCATTTATGTAAAAATGAAGCATGTGAAGCGTTACACTAAAGACACTTAGCTAATAAAATAATACATCAAAACTCGTTAAATCTGAAATATAAGCATGCCATCAAGAAGACAATGAAACGAGCTTCAAAATGCCACTGAAATCGACTCAATTGGAGCTAGGATGCTCAAGATATGCAAGAGTGAAGACAGGGGCATAAATGCAAGAAAACATAAACGATAAATTGCAAACAGGTCCCCGAGAGGGACTAAAATGCAAATAAAACAAAGTTCGGGACCTTCCCTGTAAATAACCCACACGCGCGGGGGTATTTTTTGCAATTATTAAAACCCGCAGGGGCATAAGTGCAAAATACCCCAGGCGCACATGGTATACGCGTGACTCCAGGACCTGGGTGCAATATGAAGAAGGAGGTGGGCCTCCCTGCAATTTACCCAGAATCCACGCGACCTACATGTGCGCTCTAGGCTCGGCGAAGAAGCATGCTCAATGGAGGCTCGGAAAAGCTTCGGTTAGGTTCGGAGAAGCTTCGGGTGCCTGGTGCTTCGACGGTGGCTCGGGAGCAGCTTCGAGTGCCCTGAGCTTGGAGGTACGGAGCTGAGGCCCGGAGCTGCTCGGCGCATGACACGTGGACGTCCAAGGATCGTCAGATCTCGAAAAATCCGATGGCCCCTGCTGCTGTAGAAGGTGTCGACGTGGTCGAATGTGGGCCGTTGGATGAACACCGAAGAGGTGCATCCAACGGCCCCTATAGCTTCTGATTCTTCTCCTCCGCCATGGAAGGTGGCGGCATTCTTGGGTCTCCGGTGAAAGGCTTCTGGCTCCGCCTCCATCTTTCTCCTGATCTGCTGTGCTATGGAGACATCTGAAGGTGCAACAACCATCGCCTAAGCTTGGGGAAGACACCTGAGCTCCTGAGGAAGGTCATCACTGCTCGTATGCCGGAGTAGGGTCTTGTGGAATCAGCTTCGATGGAGCTCCGTTCATTGAAGACTCGAGCACCTGTATGGTCAGATCTATAGCCGAAGCGTGTAGTGCAAAGTGCGTGTGTGGAGTAGAGCGAGATGGATGGTCGTGAGTGGGCTGAAGAACGCAATGGCTGATTTCCTTCTCCGGCGAGCCCGAAGGAGGGGGATCGAATTGGATTGAGGTTATGGAGGAAGGAGAAGGGGATCTACGGGTAGCTCGTGAATGGGGAAGGTGTGGCAAAGCTAACGAGGCGATTAGTGGAGGATGAAGTGATATGGAAGAGGTAATTAAATTAGAGAAGAAGGATGAATATACAAGAAAGAGTATCGGGGATCTTACCTTTGATAGGCGGAGCGGAGTGCCTGTGCGCGAGCTCCGACGAGGGGCTCTGGTCGTCGCTGAACCTCCTCGGCAACTGGAGGCAGCTCAAGCGGAAGCGAAGCCGTCGCATCACCGCCAAGGACGACGAGGGGTCTCATCGAGGACGTAGGTCATCTTCGCTCGATCCTACCACCTCCCCCTGTCACAAGGAGGTGGAGGAGGGTTGGACCCCGCCCTTCGTGAAGGTGGGTCCTTGTGAAGTGGGCAGAGGCAGGTTATTTGAAGGTGGAGCATGGCGGTTCAGATGGTGGAGGTTGTGGATTGAGTGAGTGTCGTGGAATGTAGGAGAGGGGATCGTGGGTAGCGTATATGCCCGCAAGGAAGAGGGTGGATAGGACTAAGTCGTGGGGAAGTTATCGAGTGGTGGAGATGGCTGAGAAGGTGGTAAAATTTGAGAGGAGGCGACGAGTTGGCAAGCTGGAGATCGTAGGAGAGAGACGACCGAAGGAAGGGGACGATGCCTCAGCCATTGGATCTCGTGATCCAACGGCTGAGATATAGGCACTACTGAGTGGACCCGATCATTCGATGGTTGGTGGATTGAAGGGCTCTGGAAGAGCCATGTGGCGAGGCGACAGAAAGGCATGAATGGAGGGTTGTGACGGAGTCCATGTCTTGACTGGAAGGTGGAGATAAAAGCGCGGATGAGCGGCTGAGATGGAGACCTCTCGAAGTCGATCATGCGGCTAGAAGAGTTACACGTGGCACGAGGAGAGAACAACGCTAACGAACGACCACGATGAGATCCTTAGCTTGATCGAAGGGTTGACATTGGTTGCGGGAAAGCACGGCTGGGATTGAATACTCCAGACAACAATCCAACGGTTGATGGACCAGGGCACATGGCATGAAGAGGCGCGGCCATGTGGCTTAACCAGAAAGAGCCACGTGGCCCAATCATATTATTCAGAGAATAAAATTAAGATAAGAGGAAGAAGGAGGCCGAATCTGAAAAAAATCAAAGCATGAAAGTTGTAGATCTCGATGAGATCTACAAGTTTTATGTTGACCAAAAACAGAGTTGAGGTCAAACAAAGATATAAAATATTTTTGAGAGCATTTTTTAGGTTAAAACACCATGAATTTTAATTTTACCATTTTTTGTATTTTTAATTTATTCAACGACTCTGATATTTACAGGGATTTGTTTGGTTCTTATTGACACATAGGCCAAGCTAGGGGGTTAATTTCAACGAATTAAGAGCATGAAACATGGTTTCATCAACCTCCCATACTTAAACTATGCTCGACCCCGAGCATTAAAGAAAATGAATGAGCTGGATTAACCCCCTTATGCATGTGCATTCATGATCTGATCTATTCAAGCCCTCTCAAATTTAGAGATCCAAAATATTAGAGCTCAACCCATCCTTAATCAAGAGGCATCCAATTCCTCTAGTTTTTCCAGACTCTCTCTGATATACATATAAACTAATTATATTACATGTAGTGTTGACTGCATTCATGAGAGTAGAGCCAAAATGTCACCTAAGGTCCTGGTCCAAGAAATTCTCCTAAGGACCCAATCCTCAACTCTAGAGAATAAATCGGATATTGCGTTCAATCCACCGTATCTTTAGTTGTCAGACTTAGAAGTGTAGATGGCAGGCCAGATGATGGAAGGATTTAGGATTGTGTCATTTTTTCTCTCCCTCTCATTGGAACAAGGATTCTCTCTAGTGCCTTATTACGCAACACATATTTTTGATGCTGATCAGTGCGTCCGTCAAGAGAAGTTGGAGCCGTCTGCACTTGTTTTTCTGGGAGTACACCGTGGTGTGCCTTTTTTGAGTACCTATCGTACCTTCTACACCCGGACTTGTAGCACTTACGATGCAGAGCCCTTTTTTGGTGCAAGCCCGACTCTAGGTCCTAATAGCGGTGGTCCAAGTGGACACTTTGAAATGGTTGGGAGCGCTCTCCTTTGGTGGAATCTCTTGTTGAAATTTGACTTTGTGTGGAATGAGAGCTTTTCTTTGACATTTCATTGCTTTGTAATATTTTTGGCTAGCTTCATCGGCTTTTACCAAGAGTTGGCGCACACTGATCAACATTTTTATTTATTTCACACCCTGGCACTTAGGTCAATGTCAAGAGATTAGTATAAGAACCAAGTTCTCATACTGGCTAAAGATGCTGACACTCAGGTTTCGTGAAGCCTTCATTGATTTTATACCATCCTCGAGCATCACTAGATCAAGTCCAGACTTGAATCCCTCATCCCAATCCTCAAGTGAAATTCCAACTCATCTCATGAAACCACAGTCGTGCATGTGGTGTGCTGATCATATTCTTATGGTCGGAGACTAAGCATGCAATATAGCTTGCAAATCTAGAAACCTAGGGAAATGTGGATGATTAAGTCTAAGACCCTGATGGCTAAGGCTGGTTAACCTGAAATCTCAAGACCTCATAAACAAAGTTTCCTTGAGCATTTTTTATCCTGGGTGGAAGTGTAGAGGATTTAATCCAACTCCTTCATTCAATTTTTTTTTCAAATTTTAAGAAGACTTTAAAAGACAAAAATGACTGCCTAAACTCAAATGAGTAGATGCATCTGCATTCAACCAGTATAGCTAGAAGTACAGACCGGAGCCCGTTGCTTGAGGATGGAGCCTTAAGTGATGTCCTCTAAACCACCTACTCTGCTAAGGGCGAACCCTCATTGAACGCGGCTACTTATTTGGGTTTAGTAGTCACTATTGACTCTTAAAGGATTTTTTGATTTTTTTCATTTTTATGGATTTTGGAATGAAGTTAGAACGAAGGTTAGACTCAACTTTTCTTGACGAAAATAATTTTCCAAACCATGTCACACAAATAAAGATTTTGAAAACATTTTCAAAGGAATTTTCAAAACAAGAGAAACTCATTTCAAATCATTTTCGAAGATATTTTTCTTGAAAAGTAATGTAACATAATGTAGAATAAGCCTTTAATTCAAGAGTTATACTTTAGCCAAAAAGTTTTAAATTTTTCAATTTTTTTCAAAATTTAGCTAAAGTACAAATACTGTATACATGTTATACCTCCATATACTTAAACTTTGCTATGTCCTCATAGAACTAGATGATACAAGGGCAAAGTTCTATTTAAGTATAGAAAAATATACGGGAACTAAGGTATCTCCCCCTATACTTAGGTTAGAAATAACCTAAGTAGTGAGGCAAGGAAAGATGAGTAGAAAAAATCACGGGGACTCAGGTCCCCCTATTCTTAGGCTGAGAGTAGCCTAAGTATAAAGATGGATAATTTATGTTGGGAGGGACTTGAGGTGAATGAAGAAGGCAGATGGATATACAGATGAGCGAATGAATCTTCTGACATTAATGGAGTATCCAAGGTCTAAGGAGGGGTGTCGTAGCAACCAAGGCTAAAACAATCATGCAAAACCCTTTGATTTCACCAACTCACTCGTGAAACCAACAAATGTTGGTTGATTATATTGTCGATTTTATTGGTGATTGAAAACATTCTAGTTTACATGGGAAAATTTCAATTAAAACCAACTGCGTAAATACGGGTATTGCTCTCCCAAAACAAGATTTTACTCCGTTTTTAGGTTGACTTGCAATTAACAGTCCAAATTATTTTGCTTAAGGTTATCACTCATTAAAATGAGCACATAAGCCAAGCAGTCATCGTCTACCACACATTCCCATTTCCATAAACCTAGGTGATCAAGCTAGGAGGGGGAGTCGACAAAAGCCATGTAGTCGATAAAAATCATGATCTAGGCTAAGCAAGAAAACATGCAATGCCTTAGCAAAATACGTGAATACTCAGACTGAATTGAAAACCAAAATCATATGTATGCAAGCCGGTGAAAAAACCACACCTAACATGCTTCTATTAACGAGGAAAATCGTCTTGTAAATTTGACTAAGTGAAGCGATGCTTATGCACGTCTATTATTAAAATGTGTCCTACCTACGAGCAAGCACATAAAATAAAAATGTGAAATAAGCTCGAAGAGCCGCATGCCTGGTCCTAGGTCGACACTCAAGTGGGGACGATCCCCACACAACCACATATAAGTTGTTCATTTACAAGCACGAGTCTTCGATCGAAGACCGCTGTAAAGGCGATTATTGCATGCATATGAAATGAAATAAAATGCGAGAAACATTTTTTTTTCTAATCATCTCCAAAATTGCTTCTGTGGCTCCTCGTAACGGGGAAATACCTGCTCCTCGCCTCCTTGAACATCAAGAGCCCTACCACAAAAGCAAAGGTTAGATATCAATCGAAAAGAATTTTTTTTATGATGCAAGACAAATGAACAAATTGACCTATGTATAGAAAACACTTAATTAAATAAATAAAAATCTAAACAAGATAAAAGATGAGTCGTATCCCCGGCAACGACGCCATTGACAAACCCGGAATTCAGCACTATTATAGTGTTAAATTAGAACTTTTGATATCATTGTAGTCGGGCCGAATCGGATCGATCAAAGACCATCTAATAAAATTAACAATCGAATCAAATGATCAATTGATATTTTACTTAGGCAAGCCAAATGTTGAACTCAGGGATACGAGCCTCTCTCGTATTATTTGGATTCAAATTATCTAAATTAAGTGTTGGATTAGTGAATCATAAGTCAAAGAGTGTATGGAGGCATAATGCATAAATAAACATGAACAATATGCATTTTTTATCATGCAAATAGATGCGATGAAATGCAATGCAAAAAAATATGCCCTAATTATTGACAAACTTGAGTCATTTAATCATAAGTCAAATCAGGGTCAATTAATGAAGCTATATTCATTTATGTAAAAATCAGGCATGTGAAGCATTACACTAAAGACACTTAGCTAATAAAATAATACATTAAAACTCATAGTGTCAAATCTGAAATATAAGCATGCCATCAAGAAGACAATGAAACGAGCTTCAAAACACCACTGAAATCGACTCAATCGGAGCTAGGATGCTCAAGATATGCAAGAGTGAAGACACGGGCATAAATGCAAGAAAACATAAAAGATAAATAGCAAACAGGTCTCTGGGAGGGACTAAAATGCAAATAAAACAAAGTTCGGGACCTTCCCTGTAAATAACCCACACGCACGGGGGTATTTTTTTGCAATTATTAAAACCCGTGTGGGTATAAGTACAAAATACCCCATGTGCACGTGGTATGCGCATGACTCCAGGACCTGGGTGCAATATGAAGAAGTTGGTGGGCCTCCCTGCAATTTACCCAGACTCCACGTGACCTGCACGTGCGCTCTAGGCTCGGTGAAGAAGCAGGCTCGATGGAGGATCGGAAAAGCTTCGACTAGGTTCGGAGAAGCTTCGGGTGCTTGGTGCTTCGACGGTGGCTCAGGAGTAGCTTTGAGTGCCCCGAGCCTGTAGGTACGGAGCTGAGGCCCGGAGCTGCTCGACGCCTGACATGTGGACGCCCAACGACCGTCAGATCTCGAAAAATCCGTCGGCTGCTGCTGCTGCTGTAGAAGGCGTCAACGTGGTCGAATGTGGGCCGTTGGATGAACACCAGATAGGTGCATCCAACGACCCCTGTAGCTTCTGATTCTTCTCCTCCGCCATGGAAGGTAGCGGTGTTCTTGGGTCTCCGGTGAAAGGCTCCTGGCTCCGCCTCCATCTTTCTCCTGATCTATTGTGCTATGGAGATATCTGAAGGTGCAACATCCATCACCTAAGCTTGGGGAAGACACCTGAGCTCCTGAGGAAGGTCATCAATGCTTGTACGTCGGAGTAGGGTCTTGCGGAATCAGCTCTGATGGATCTCTGTTCATTGAAAACGTGGGCACCTGTATGGTCAGATCTATAGCCGAAGCGTGTAGTGCGAAGTGCGTGTGTGGAGTGGAGCGAGATGGACGATCGTGAGTGGGCTAAAGAACGCGGTAGTCGATTTCCTTCTCTAGCGATCCCGGAGGAGGGGGATCGGATTGGATTGAGGTTATGGAGGAAGGAGAAGGGGATCTACGGGTAGCGCGTGAATGGGGAAGGTGTGGCGAAGCTAACGAGGCCATTGATGGAGGATGAAGTGATACAGAGGAGGCTAATTAAATTAGAGAAGAAGGATGAATATACAAGAAAGAGGATCAAGGAGCTTACCTGGGATAGGCAGAGCGGAGTGCCTATGCGCGAGCTCCGGCGAGGGGCTCTGGTCGTCGTTGAACCTCCTCGGCAACTGAGGCAGCTCAAGCGGAAGCGGAGCCGCCGCGTCACCGCCATGGACGATGGCGGGTCTCACCGAGGACATAGGTCATCTTCGCTCGATCCTACCACCTCCCCCTGTCACAGGGAGGTGGAGGAGGGCTGGGCCTCGCTCCTCGTGAAGGTGGACCCTTATTAAGTGGGCAGAGGCAGGTTATTTTGAAGGTGGAGCATGGCGGTTCAGATGGTGGAGGTTGTGGATTGAGTGAGTGTCGTGGAATGTAGGAGAGGGGATCGTGGGTAGCGTGTATGCCCACGAGGAAGAGGGTGGATAGGGCTAAGTCGTGGGGAAGTTATCGAGTGGTGGAGATGGCTGAGAAGGTGGTAAAAATTGAGAGGAGGCAACGAGTTGGCAAGATGGAGATCGTGGGAGAGAGACGACCGGAGGAAGGGGACGATGCCTCAACCGTTGGATCTCGTGATCCAACGGTTGAGATATAGGCGCTGTGAGTGGATCCGATCATTTGATGGTTGATGGATCGAAGGGCTCTAGAAGAGCCATGTGGCGAGGTGAGAGAAAGGTAGGAATGGAGGGCTGTGATGGAGTCCATGTCTTGACCGGATGGTGGAGACCAAAGCACGGATGAGCGGCTGAGATGGAGACCTCTCGAAGTCGATCGTGCGGCTAGAAGAGTTACACATGGCACGAGGAGAGAACAGTGCTAACGAACGGCCACGATGAGATCCTTAGCTTAATCAAAGGGTTGACGTTGGTTGCGGGAAAGCACGACTGGGATTGAATACTCCAGACAACAATCCAATGGCTGATGGACCAGGGCGCGTGGCGTGAAGAGATGCAGCCAGGAGGCTCAACCAGAAAGAGCCACGTGGCCCAATCATATTATTCAGAGAATACAATTAAGATAAGAGGAAGAAGGAGGTCGAATCTTAAAAACTCAAAACATGAAAGTTGTAGATCATTATGTTGACCAAAAATGGAGATGAGATCAAACAAAGGTAGAAAATATTTTTGAGAGCATTTTTAAGGTTAAAAACACCATAAATTTAATTTTACCATTTTTTGTATTTTTAATTTATTCAATGACTCTGATATTTACAGGGATTTATCTGTTCTTATTGACACTTAGGCCAAGCTAGGGGGTTAATTTCAGCGAATTAAGATCATGAAACATGGTTTCATCATGCACTCGTAAGGTGAGGTGCGCAGTCGCTGTGATGACTGATGAACGTCAAATTTGCCTCTTTAATAGTCAGGGAATGTCGTAACATAGGAGGCAAATTTGGTTCAGTAAAAACCATAATCCTTGAACGTTGTGGAATATTTTTACTTGGCTAGTCTACCAAGGTCGTACATAGGGACACGAGATATTATAATGTATTTGTCAAATTTTGTTTTATGTGTGATTATCTTCTCATTTTCAGGTCTTCATTCATATGCACAACAAAATGCAGATTAAATTGATGCGTGCATTTTTTGTTTGATTTTATGATGCAATTATATGAGTATGCATGAACACAAGACATGAATGAATGCAAGGGATAAACATGCAAATAATGGATTACAAATATACCTTAGAGAAAATAAGCATAATATATGATTCAGATTCAGAGTCAATTTGAGCATAAAATCACGTGCAAACACCTATTTAATGACAAGGCAATTGAGAAAGGGACACAATATAACATAAAAAATTCATCATATTTCATTTGAGTCAGATGAGAAAATTAACTATGTCATTAGGTAGATGATGAAATAAAGAAAAAAATGACACTGAAATCGTGCAATTTAGATCTACGATGCTCAAGTTATGAAAGAAACAATGCAGGGGCATAAATGTAATAAAAACATGAGGAATAAAAGGATAAATAACCACAAATAGATCCCTGGAGGGACTTATTTGCAATATGGCAAAACTGGCAAGGGTCCTTTGCAATTTCTCCATTGCGCGCAGGGACCTGGATGTAAATATTTGTAAATATCAAAATTCGTCTAGATATTTATACAAAATTCCCAGGAGTGCAAGTGAGGCACGCGCCTAGGGACCAAAATGCAATAATCAAAACTTCTAGGATCTTTCTTGAAAATCACCCAGCCATCACGTGCCATGCACACGTGGGGCTAGGCTCGGGAGACATGGCATCTTCTGGCAATTGGCGTGCTCGTTTGCTTCAGATAGTGGCTCGGTATGAGGCTCAGTGGACCCGAGCCTGGAGGCTAGGCATGAGGCTCAGCCAGGCCACATGGCATGGTCTTGTTCTTCGAATCTTAGAATGGGCCACCCGAGCCTGTAGGTTCAGCATGGAGGCTCGGGTGGTCGACGTGGCTTCATCTGGACTGTCTGATCGTGAGGATCAGACGGTGCTTGCTCGTTGAGTTCCTCAGCCCCGTCGCCTCCTGCGGCGGAGTTGGCGGGGCTTCAACGAGCTAGTAATTCCTCCACTGTGCTCCTCTGTGTACGCAAAAGGTCCTGAGACCTTCGTGGCCACTCAACGAAGATGGTGGTCAGTCGAGGATGCAGCAAGGGTCGCTGGAGTTGTCGGAGGACGATAAGTCGTCAGAGACGACAC
Source organism: Ottelia alismoides (assembly GCA_037367405.1). NCBI lineage: Eukaryota > Viridiplantae > Streptophyta > Magnoliopsida > Alismatales > Hydrocharitaceae > Ottelia > Ottelia alismoides. The sequence continues at coordinate 130,025 of JAZKJV010002162.1, forward strand.
TCTAGATCAGAGAAGGAGAGCGATGTCCAACCATTAAGAATTGGAGCACCTGTAAGTGTTAGAATGGCAGCCGAGGCATGCGTGATGAGTGTGCGGGTGCAATGGGGAGAATGGAGGGCCGTGGGTGACGGGAGGTGGAGACCCTTTGGCTTCTTCTATAGTGGAGCAGGGAAGAAGAGGGTGGGGGGGGGAGGTTGTGGAGAAAGGGGAAAGGCGAGTGGAGGTGTTGGCGAAGGTGATGGTGGAATTACAAAGATCAGATGATGGTCAGGGGACGGTGAACGATGTTGTGTGCGACAGGAAAAATTCAAGAAACACGAAGGAATGAAAAGAGTGCAAGTACTTGATCGGAGAGAAGAATTGATGGAGGAGATGGCCTGGGTTGGGCCTCGGAGGAAGCCCAGGGTCGTCGCCCAATGTGCGCGACCGGTGCACGGAGCTCGGCGGAGGTGGAGCGACCGCAACACATCCAGGGCGGTCATGGGTCGACACCAGGTCAGAGGGCCATGATGGCCCCTCATCCTCCTCCGTCTATCACAGGGAGCAGGAGAGTGGCTAGGTCTTAGACCGTGGAATGGTGGATGAGGCTGAATGGTGGCGAATTGAGGGTTTTATAGGGACGGTATCCGGCCGTTACAGGTGAGGTTTTAGTGACTCACGAGGGGGAGTGAAGTGATGGCAGAGTGCAATGATGAGGACACGAGGATGTCGGAGGAACGGACGACGTGTATGTGGCATTACGTGGTCGGTTGGAGGAGATGAGCGGCGACTAAAAATGGAAGGGGCAGAGTTGAACACATGCGTAATGCCTGGGCTGAGGGTGTTAAGAGGTAGACGACGACTCAGAGCCGTTGAATCATGTGATCCAACGGTTCTGATTAGAGCGGGGCCGGAAGGCCTAGATTAGATCAGAGCTGATCTAGCGGTTGTGGATGAGGCGGTAAGCGACGTTGGAGATGAATTTTTGGAAGCTCATCAACGGTTACTAAAGGAGGGCTGACGTGGCGTGTTCTGGTGCCTAGGATGTGCATGGAATCAGGTGGCTGAGAAGAAGGAGTGAGACGACAATGGTGATTAGATCAGGGGGCTGATCTGATGGCTGGATTGGATGCGCGAATGAAGGGCTAGGATGAAGGTTGGGAATGAAGATCCAAGGGCGTACAGAGCAATAGGTGGCGTGATGAGGAGCAACCACATGGGGGACCCAGAGGGCGCCACATGGCGGCACCCGAAAAAACAGAAAATGAAAAATTAAAGAAAAATAAAAAAGAATTAGTTCAAGGTAAAATTAGGGAAAAGTCAAAACATGAAAGTTGTATATCTCGATGATATCTACAATTTCATGCTGGACAAAAAGGCAAAAGAGCTCATTTGTACAAAAGTGTATTTTTGAGGATATTTTAATGGGTTAAAAAATGATTTTTAGCTTTGAGATTTTTTGTATTTTTTATTTCTTTTGAAGGTCAGTTCTAATATAGACAATTACTTAATATAATTTCTAAGGGAAAATAATTACAATAAATATAAGTTAATTACACAGTTTATGTACCATATAATACAAGATAAAATGAACAAATTATCAATGACTTTTATTGGATTATTTAAGCAAGGAGTTCAATATGTCGATTTCAACATGATGAATACAAGATTCATCATACCCCCATACTTAAACTATGCTCGTCCTCGAGCATCTAAAGAATGAAGGAGTCAGATTAATTCCTGATAGTGCATGTGAATGTTTCAAGGCTCAATTCTTTCGAAGACCCTTAATTTAAGTGATCCTAAAATTCCGAGCTCAACCATGCTCTAGTCAGAAGGAATCCAACTTTTCTAATTATCACTCTCTTTTTGTACATAAAATATAAGGATATGAAATTTAGTGTACTGCATTCATGAGAGTCGAGTCGAGGCATCATCCAATTTCCACTCCAGGAGACTCTCCTCTAGACCTAATCCTCAATACTAGAGAATAAGTCTACTCTTGCTTCAGTCAACCATCTCATTAGTTTGTCAGACTTGAAAATGTATATGGACGACCATATGATGGAGGGCATAGGTTTGTGTCTATTTTTCTCTCCTTCTCATTGGAACAAGGGGCCTCTCGAGTGCCTTATTACTCAACACATGTAGATTTTTTAGCTTGTTGATCAATCTGTCCGTCAAGAGAATTCGGAGTCGTCTGCACTTGTTTTCTGGGAGTACACCGGGGTGTGTCTCTTTTGAGTATCTAAGATACCTTCGACACCCAGACTTGTATCACTATACGATGCAGAGCCCTTTTATGTTGCTAGCCCGACTCCTTGGTCCTAATAAGCGTTGGTCCAAGTGGACACTTCGAAAATGTTTGAGAGCGCTCACCATTGGTGGAAGCTCATTTGTAAATTTGACTTTTGGAGGATAGAGCTTTTCTTTGAACATTTCGTTCTTTTCTTTTTGGCTAGCTCCACTGCTTTTACCAAAAGTTGACACACACTGATCAATAATTATTTATGTTTCATCACACACTGGAATATAGGTAAATATCAAACGGTAACATATGAACTTGTTCACATACTGGCTAGGATTTTGCTGACACTCAGGTTTCTTGAAGCCATCATTAACTTTATCCCATCCTCGAGCATCATTAGATCAGGTCTAGACTCAAATCTTCGGTCCCAGTTCCTCAAGTGATAACTCAACTCATCTCATCAATCATGCAGTTGTGAATGTGTTGTGCTGATTATATTCTTTAGAGGGTAGAGATGAAGAGTGCAATATAGCTCTCAAATCTTTCATACTAGGGAAGTGTGTATAATTAAGTTCAAAAACCCTAATGACTAAGGCTGGCTAACTCAGACTCTCAAGATCACATAAATCAAGTGCCCTCAAAATCCTTAAGCCTTGAGTGAATGTGAATGTGTCTGGAATATACCAACTCCTTGGTTAGCGAATATTTTTGTGTGATTTGTGTCTTTTATGATTTTTTATGGAATTTAATTTTTCATTTTTTAATTCCTTTGAAAGACAATGAATGGCCCATGCTCATATGAATAGTTACACCCACTCTCACCCAATATGGGTGCAAGTATGGACCGTTAGATGGAATCGTGTTACTTGAGGACGCAGCCATATACAGTGTCCTCTAAACGACCCACTCTGCTAAGGAAGAACGAAGTTCCCTCACTGAGAGTAGCTACTCATTTTTAAGCCCCTCTTAAAGAAAAGGTTTTAATTTTTCAGATTTTTATGGATTTTTTGAAAAAGTTTGTTTTTACAAAAATTTAATTTTTACAAAAGTTATTTTTTTACGAAAATTAACCCCTTAATTTAAAAACATTTTTACAAGATTTTTACAAAACTTAGTTCACAAGTCAACTTAATCCCAAAAGATTTTTTTTCAAAAATTTAAAAATATACGAGCTATGGCTAAAGTAGATATACAGTAATATACGATATACCCCCTATACTTAACCTTTGCTATGTCCTCATAGCACAAGTGATATGAAGCCATGGCTGCAGTTAAATATAGGGTGATATAACGGAACTGGGGAGGATGGTCCCCCTATACTTAGGTAAAAAATGATCTAGTACAAGAAGACAGAGCGAGGGAGGAATGATGGGTCGGGTCCCCTCTATACTTAGGCTGAAATAGCCTAGGTAAGGGATCTAGAATTTAGGTTGGGGGGCCCGATGATGTTTAGGGTTAAGATGGGTTTTAATACAGAGTATACATGGAGAGGGGAGGGGTGAGTTTTTACAGATGAAGAATATGCGGAAGGGGGTGAGTGTATGTGTATTTTTACAGATTAAGATGGAGGAGGGATGAGTGTGTGTGTGAAATAACAGAGAATGTACGGGGGGAGGGTGAGGTTAGTGTATATGTATGAGTGTGTGAAGGGGGGGTGTAGATATACTCCCCCCTTTTTTACATAAACGAGCCCTCGAACGAGGACTACTAAAAAATGCACATGATACAATTTTTTTTACAATATGAAAATGCATGTAGAGTTGACTAGTCTTCCTTGAGCTCTTCATCTTTTCTTCTGCAGCATTCTCAGCTGGAGCTCCCAACTCCACGCCTCCATGGAGATCAAGTCTCCTCGATCTTCGTGGGCCCCTACCACAAAAGAAAAATGTTAGAAAAATATCACGGAAAATAGTGAACAAAAATTATGCAAAAATGCATGATGAGAAGACCTGCAATTTTGAAAATATTCAACATAAAAAATATATCAAAAGTCGATGAATAAATAAAGATGACTCGTGTTCTGGCAACAACACTATTTGATGAACGTCAAATTTGCCTCTTTAATAGTCAGGGAATGTCGTAGCATAGGAGAAAAATTTGATTCAACAAAACCACAATATTTGAATGTTGTGGAATATTTTAACTTGGCAAGTCTACCAAGGTCGAACACATGGAGGTGCTACTTTAATGTATTTGTCAAATTTTATTTTATGTATGATTATCTTCTCATTTTCAGGTCTTCATGCATATGCAAAACAAAATGCAGATTAAAGTGATGCATGCATTTTTTTGTTTGATTTTATGATGCAATTATATGAGTATGAATGAGCACAAGATATGAACGAATGCAATGGATAAACATGCAAATAATGGATTACAAATATACCTTAGAGAAAATGAGCATAAAATATGATCCAGATTCAGAGCAATTTGAGCATAAATTTACGTACAAACACTTATTTAATGATAAGGCAATTTAGCAAGAGACAATACATAACATAAAAAATTCATCATATTTCATTTGGTGTTAGATGAGAAAATAACTATGCCATTAGGTGGATGATGAAATAAAGAACAAAATGACATTGAAATCATGCAATTTGTATCTATGATGCTCAAGTTATGAAAGAAACAATGCATGAGCATAAATGCAATAAAAATACGAGGAATAAAAGGATAAATAATCACAAATAGGTCCCTGGAGGGACCAATTTGCAATCTGGCAAAACCGACATGGGTCCTTTATAATTTCTCCATTGCACGTAGGGGCCTGGAAGTAAATATCAAAATCCGACTGGATATTTGTGCAAAATTCCCAGGCGCGCACGTGACGCACGTGCCTAGGGACCAAAATGCAATAATCAAAACTTCCAGGGTCTTTCTTGCAAATCACCCAGCCCACTACATGCCATGGACATACAGGGTTAGGCTCGGGAGGCATGGCAGCTTCGGGCCATGTGGCATGCTCGTGTGCTTCAGATAGTGGCTCGATGTGAGGCTTGGTGGACCCGAGCCTGGAGGCTAGGCGTGAGGCTCGGCCAGGCCACGTGGCGTGGTCTTGTGCTTTGAATCTTGGCAAGGGCCATCCGAGCCTGTAGGTTTAGCATGGAGGCTCGAGTGGTCGACGTAGCTTCATCTGGACCGTCTGATTGTGAGGATCAGACAATGCCTACTCGTTGAGTTCCTCAGCCCTGCAGCCTCCTGCGGCGTAGTTGGCGGGGCTCCGACGAGCCCATAATTCCTCCACTGTTCTCCTCTGTGTACGCAAAAGGTCCTGAGACCTCCGTGGCCACCCAACGAAGATGGTGGTCGGTCAAGGATGCGACAAGGGTGGCTGGAGTTATCGGAGGATGATGCGTCGTCGGAGACGACACTCTAGATCGGAGAAGGAGAGAGACGTCCGACCATTGAGAATTGGAGCATCTGCAAGTGTTAGAATGGTAGCCGAGGTGTGCGTGAAGAGTGTGCGGGTGAAATGGGGTGAATGGAGGGTTGTGGGGCGATGGGAGGTGGAGACCCTTTGGCTTCTTCTCCGGCAGAGCAGGGAAGAAGGGGGTGGGGCAGGGGAGGTTCTGGAGAAAGGGGAAAGGTGAGTGGAGGTGTTGGAGAAGATGACGGTGGAGTTGTGGAGATCAGAAGATGGTTAGGGGACGGTGAACGACATTGTGTGCAGCGGGAAAAATTCGAGAAACACGAAGGAATGAGAAGAGAGAAAGGACATGATCGGAGAGAAGAATTGATGGAGGAGGCGGCCTGGGCTAGGCTTCAGAGGAAGGTCGGGATCGTCGCCCAGCTTGCGCGGTCTGTGCACAACGCTCGGCGGAGGCAGTGCCGCCGCAACACGACCATGGCGGCCGTGGATCGACACCAGGTCGGAGGTCCATGATGGCCCCTCATCCTCCTCCGTCTATCACAGGGAGGAGGAGAGGGGCTAGGTCTTGGACCATGGAATGGTGGACAGGGCTGAACGGTGGCAGGTTGAGGGTTTTATAGGGATGGTCTCCGACCATTACAAGCAAGGTTTTACTGGCTCACGAGAGGGTGTGGAGTGATGGTGGAGTGCAGTGATGAGGTGCACGAGGATGTCGGAGGAACGGGCGATGTGTGGGTGGCGTTACGTGGTCTATGGGAGGAGATGAGTCTTTTTCTTTCCTCTCCTTTATTCTTTTATTTCGGAATTAAATACATTATTTATACAGTATTTTGTACAGTATTTTATACAATTTATAGAGTATTATTTCTCATAAATTAATGATATACACATGCAATTAGCTAGTGATTTAAGGCCAAAATAAAATAATAAAGTTGATTAAATGGAGATTGATCATCCATCAAAGCCTCCATTGAAGGGCTTATTTGCCCTTCAATGGATATACCTTTTTGCATGAACAATGATCTCACAACATGCATACATCTGTGCTACGCAGTTTTGGGTAAGGATACATGATGCTGCCTAACTGGCAAGAGGACTTATTACTAGTATTATTTTTATTTTGGGTTAAAAGTATGGCAAGAGGACTTATTACTAGTATTATTTTTATTTTGGGTTAAAAGTAAAATGTAGAGAAAGAACGCATGCAAGTCTAGTGATTGTGAACTTTATACGTAGCTAGTCATATAGTTCTTTCACGAGAAGTATAACACATACTTCTTGAAGACTATTTCTATTCATATGGCATGTACCTCTTAAAGAGAATTCCCACATATTAACTTTTTGTGAAATTGTATTCTTTAATTGTCGTACAATCATTGCAATAAATCACCTAAAATAAGTTTGAAAGATGTGTACATTGTCAGAATCCAAACATTCGAAATTTTGCAGTGGGAGTTATGATCATTTTAGTGAAGAAGGGTCAACTCTAAAATTGGCAACGTGAATTTGGGCACGATTTGCATAAGGTCGCGCCCCAACCCACTTTGGATATTATAAACTTTGATTGTGCTCTCTTCTCTATTTGATAACCTAGGTACAGCAGGCTTAACACCACCATCTATTGTCACTAGAGACAACCACGATGCCATCGAACTCTGCTAGAGTGGGGATCGCCACGACCTTTGGAGAGGAGCTTAACTGATTGGCATGAGGTGATGAAGGAGGGGATTGTAGGACATATTAGCCGAAGAGGGGGGGGGGACTTGGAGGTGGCGAATGCTTGTGGGAAGGAAACTAAGTCTATGTTGTTTGATCGGATGGCTAAGGCGAAGATACGTAAAGGGTCAAGATAAATGAGAGGAAATGGTCTCAATCAATGGATCGAAAAGCGATCCCATGGATCTATCTGCCATGGCTATTAAAAAAGGGCGTGACCTGGACAATTGGCTCAAATTTGATCCTATAGTCAAGAAGAACGGCGGGTTGGAAGAGGTGGGAAATGACACGTGGAGGATCCGAAACCCAGCACGTGTTTCCATAAGAAAATAAAAATAAAAAATAGAACAAAAGTCAAATAAAATACTAAACAACCTCGAAATGAAAAACTTCATTCACAAAAGTTGTTTGTCTCGAAGATATTATAATTCTCTGAAGGGATCAGACTCAAAAGACATGTATGAAAAAGTAGCATTTTTTGTTGTATTTTATTTACATGATTGTGTGCATTTATTATTTTTTAAAAACTATATACAAAACAAAATAGACGTATTTAAACAATAATTTTTAGGATTTTTAATAACTAAGAAAGGTCAAGTAAAAAATAAAGAAATGGAAGCTATATACAGTATATGTAAAGTCACATCACACCATTTTCTTTGATTTTTATATTTTTAGATTATATTTTTTGTTAATTTTATTAAAAAAATATAAAGAAAATAAATGAAAAAATAATTAAATAAAAAATAATTATTTATGTGTATAAGATAATAATGTCTAGTTAAGTAGTGTACATAATGTACAATTTGGTCCCCAAACCCATGTTTCACATATGAATTTCGGCTCTCTTAAATCTAGTCTTAATATATATATATATATATATATATATTTAAATGTACATTAATTCAAAAGTGTGTATGGTTCTTGGGAGACTATATGTGAAAAATTTTCGACTTTATGGTATTTTGCTCTCAAAATAGAGTCTGGATTTATTACATGTAGTTACAAGTCAGTATTTTTCTAGTATTTTTTATCAATGTTTGTGATATTGATGAATACCCATTCATCACTCTTTATTCTTTTATTTTAGCTACAAAACCCATGCAAAACACATGTATATTCCTGTAAATACCAATAATTGTCAAATAGCATGCATTGTTTAAAAATGAATAATTAGCATGTTTTTATGCATAAATAAAAGAATAAAGAAATAAAAGAAAAAGAGGGAGATATTTAGAATAAATATTGAGCAATCGAATCCCAAGGGAGGGCTCAGCATGGGCCTGACCGCATAAATACCCAAGTAGAGAGAGATAAGGAAGCTCATGTATGTACATATATACCTGTATATAAATAAAAATATTTTCCTCTAAATAAAAATAAAAATGGATTTGTATTTATATGTATGTATTTGTAAATATAAAATTAAAACGAAAATGAGAAAATTAAAAAGGAATTAAAAATCCCTCCATCATTGTAGATATTCACCATGTATATAGAAACCACTTATGTATTTATTTCACCTTGTAAATAAATCAATAAAATTCCACAAAAATTTGTACATATTCCTTATTCTATAATGTAAATAAATAAAATAAAAATTACAAAAACAAAAATAAAATAAAAAGAAATAAAAATAAAAATCAAGACCTACATTGTATATATACCATGTATGTATATAAATAAAAGGATTTACTTCACCCTTGTAAATAAATAATAAAAATAAAATAAAAATATCATAATATTCCAAATTTTACTTTATAAAAAAATAAAATATAAAATTGGAATAAAATGTACAAAAATAAATAATTAAAAATTAAAAATTAAAAATGTATAGTGTATATACCTATATATAATAATCATATTTTATAAATACCTAATTTTTATTTCAAAAAAATAAATAAAAATCACAAAAAATAGTTTATAAATAAATAAACATTTTTTATGTTTTAACTTTTTCCAAATTCGGCCATTTACTATTTTATATATAATTTCCAAATCTTTAATGCGTGGCCGCACCTGATTGGTCCACCAACCCGCGGATCTGAGTTATCAACCTGATTTCGCCCATTTATCTAAACCAGATCCGAGCCCCAAATAACTAAGCCCCGGGTCCTGATTAAAGATGAATCAACCAAGATCCACGCCCGGTGGTCTTTCCTCGGGGTCCGAGCTCCGATATCCATGACCGACTTCTTCTTCTCGAACCCCTAGCCATATAAAGCTTCTGCTCCGCCGCACAATTCCTCTCATCTTTGGCTCTGCCTTCCCATCCCAGGAGCTTCACTACCTTACCTAGAGTGACAGCTAGCCGCGGGTCGTGTTGCTGTGAGGAGGAGGTGTCCCAGCCACTGATCCGGCAGCTCATCGCCGCCATGCGCCGCCCAGGAGCAACGCTCGAGCCTCGGGCCTCGACGACCCTCGAGGCGAAGACCAGGAGCTCCAGGAGCTCTTTCCCAGTCGAATCCACCCATTTGGTAAGCCTAGTTCTTTCTATTTGTCTCGAATTTCCATTTACGCCCAAATCACACGTTCGCCGTCTTCCATCGATTCCGATCACTCTGTCCACCTATCTCATCGATTGACCCGACCATCATCTCCGCCTCACTCCTCTGCACGTTCTACGCCCATTCATCCAACCTAGTTCGCCCCGGAACTGGGAGTCGATCTCCTTCGCCGTCGCATCGCCGGAGATCCTTTGCCCCGACGCACCGACCACCCACCTCGCCTCTAACCGGGTCGAGGCACTTTGCCCTCGACCCAGCAAGCTTCCTGTGTCATTTTCTAGGTCAAAAGGGCCTCATCTGGAGGTCTTCACGTTCATCTCAGGAGCTCCAGCTCCTCCTTCGGCGCCAGACCTCCTCGGAGCCTCCCGACATCATCGGAGGAGCTCGTCAGCTGCAGAGCGTCACAACGGACCTGTTTCGCATTGTAGCAGCAGCAGAGGATGCCTACCGCGCAAGTATCGGGCCGGCGAAGTTCGCCGGCCACCTGTTCTTGGAGGACCTTCCAGATCCGTCCGATCCTTCTCTCCGCTCCAGTTGTGATCCACGCCGTCCATTTGAGGAGCAGCCGACACCGTTGACCTATTTGGGGAGTTGATCAGGACCGTCCGTTGCAGAGGAGAGGTGCCATTAATCCATGACCGTCAGATCCTCCACGTGGCGAGCCCTCCACCGTCCGATCATCGCCGAGGTCCTTCGTTGAGGAGAAGCGCCCTGCAGCCGTTGGATACACCACGTGGTGCACCCTCAACCCTCGGATCATAAGTGGGGTAATTTCACTTAGGCCCCTCCTATTTTGCATTTTTGTTTTAGTCCTGTAAATGTTTTCCATAGTTATTTTTAGTTTGGTAAAATTGCATAGAGGACCTGGTAGTTTATTTTAATTGCATTTCTACCCCTGTATATGTTGGACACGTGCATCGTCACGTGATGTTTTGGTAAATTTGCAATACATGGGCATGTGGTTCTGATGTTTTATTGAATGATATATCTTTTTTGTTATTTGCACTTATGCCCCTGCGAATGTTTTTATTGAACATGTGATGAATTGTTTGGGCTTTTTACAACTTAGCCCCTGGACTTTTAGCACCAGTCGCTAATAAGTCCGGGGACTTAAGTTATTTACATTTGGGTCCTTCTGTGCCCAGCACACGTCTCACGTGTGTGGGAACCTGGTGAAATTGCACGAAGACCAGCTGCACTTCTGATTGTGTTACTTTTTGGCCCCAGAAGATATTTTTATTACGAACAGGTCCCTGTGGACTGTGGGTTCTTGTTTGTTTTAAATAAAATATCAAATTTCATCTAAATTGAGTGAAAATTGGACACATGGCTCCTGCCACTGTGTAGAATTTTCACCAATTTTTGGGAAAATTTTTGAGCCATTTTATTATTTCTAAAAATTCAAAAACCCTAAATTTTCTGCCTGTTAAGATTTAAAATTCATAAAAAAAATATAAAAACCTCTTTAAAAATTACAAAAAAATTAGATTTTGTGTGTTTTTGTGTGTTTGATTTTCTGACCAGTTTTGGTTGTTTTTAGATTTATAAAAACCATAAAAACTAAAAAACCTTAAAAAACTCATAAAAATTCCAATAAATCATAGAAAATTCAAAAATTCAAAATTTCTTTTTCTGAATTTTCCTTTTTGTTCATACTTTGCATGAAAAATCTTCCAGGCCTTGAAAAGACCATTTAGTATTTTTAATTGGTCTTTGAAGCCTGGCTGGACAGCATTATAGTCTTTTTGCCTTCTTTTATTTGTAGAAAATTTTCTAAAATTCAGAAAATTCTCAAAAATTCACTAAAAATAGTAAAAAATATAAAAATCATAAAAACATTTTGTTGGAATTTTTAGAGCATTTTTGAGTCATTAAATAATTTCTTGAAGTTGTGTATATTTGCATTTTTATTGTTTTCTTCATAATTAAAAATCCCCAAAAAATATAAAAATATTAAAAACCACCAAAAAATATTTGTTTTATTTTCTTTCTTCTTAGACTACTTCATAGGCCGCAATACTGTCTCGTGCTCCTCAAGTTCGACCCTGGGTGCTATACCAGGTTAATATCATAGCGAGACCGCTATTTTGATTTTCATCGATTTTTCTCTCTGATTGGTGGTCTGATTTTTGTTTCTTGATTGAGCTCTGAGTCCCGAGTGACTGAGGTCACAACGACCTTAGTGACACCTGATTTACCTTAGTCGCTCGGGCGGCGCACATCAGAATGGCGTCGTTGCCAGGGAGCACGATTTAGTACTCACTTCTATTTTCATTTTATTTTATTTTCTTTTTCACGGCTTTCTGCGGCTTTTTCGTTGTCCGCGACTTTTCGCGGCTTTTTATTTTTCTTTTATTTTCATTTTCTTTTCTTTTTATTTCTTTTCTTTTATTTTTGTTTTTGATTGTTTTTGCTTGTTTATTTTATTTCCATTTTTGCATATATACCCTGTTTTCTTTTTCTTATTTTATCTGCTTTATTTTTATCTGGTTTGACACTTTGTTGTTTTCTTGCGAGGGTCCGTGGACCAAGGCGGTGACTTTCGAGGAGTCGGCGTAACCGCGGCAATCGGAGGCGGCTCCCTTCTGCACGGAGCCGCAGGAGCGCGAGGAGGCAGCCGAGTGCGGGCGTAGTTCAGACTTAGAGTAGTTTTTATTTCTTGCAGTATTTGAACTGTTGTATAATACAGGGACAGAACACTCAGCCGAATACTTAGACTTTCGGGGTCTGTTTCGCCGAGCACCAGTGTGCTCGGGGGACCCCTCGGCTTTTTCCTCGGTTTTACGTGGTTTTCTTTGCGGTTTTCTTTTATTTTCCTGCCTATTCGGTTTCTCGCGGTTTTCAGCCCCTAGCCTTAGGATTTTTGCTTCACTGTGACGTAAATAACTAGATCCACACACATTAATAACTCTGCCTGTACCTATAGATCGATTAATTGGACCAATAATAAAAATCTAATAAAAATAATCGATCCACTACCTTCGAGCCTACGCCGCGAGCCCACCTCGCCAAGCGCTGCTCCTGAACTCGATTTGTCGAGTGGAGGAGGGGTGAGCCTAGACCGGACTCTTGGATTGAAGGTTGGTGGTAGACTAACCGTTCTTTCGAGTAGAACTGCTTGCTTAGGGCTCGGATTTCTGCATGCATCATTTAGGTAGTTTTATTTCAGTCTTTAAATTCTGCGCGGATCATTTTGCATGTAGACTGCTGGAGTCAGGTATACATCTCTTACTCTGCATGCATCATTAATTTTCTCACGCATCGGCTTTTCGACTTCTCCTCCCGTTTTTGGACTTAATAACCAGGAGAATCGAAAAATTCGTTAGGCGATTTGTTTGATTATTTGAAAAATACCTAAAAATTCGAAACATAAAATTGGGACTGGTTAACTCTACTTGACCCTGAAAGACATTCACCCTAAAAATCTGTCTTGGGGAGAGCAACCCCCTCCTTGTCTGGTTTGCTTGCACGAGAGAGTGACCCGCACACTAGGCTAGAGCCATATCCGAGCTCCGATCAGACTACCGGCCTTTTATACGGGACAGTCTGGTTGGCGGATTGGATTCCCAACATGTCACGTTAATCACTCTGCTATCCTGACTTGATCACCTAATAAAATTGACAAGATAATTGACCGAACCTTTACGGTTTTCAGCTCGCGTTACGTAGGTGAATCAGGGGTTTGCTTGTGATCATTGTTATTACCAGATCTCATCTGCCTGACTCGCCAGATCAAGATGATGGGCATAAGGTCTCTTAGGAAGCCTCTGGCTGCACTGCTTCCCAGCACTTCTGCCTGCTCATCTAGGTTGGTTCATGAGAGCCGAGACCCGCTCTCCGAACCCGAGTTCGACTCCACCATGTTCCCCCTCGACCCCCTTCTTTCAGTTCCGAGATACCAGTGCTAGAGGAGAGACCGTCAGATGATTTATCGGTACCTGAGTTTGGGTCCTTTGCTTTTGCAGAGACCATGGCTGGCAGCAGTGACGACCGCACCACATGTCCCCAGCCCCAGCAGACATTCATTATGGACCAGGGTGCGATCAACTTCACCCTGATCGCCTCCTCGAGATAGTTCAACAGCAGTTGAGGGATTAGGGAGCTTTCATGATAGAGATGAGACGTGAATTGGAGCAGTTGAGAGCCGCCCGCGACCAGCGCGACCTAGGAGACGGGCCGAGGATACCCGATGATGCGGCAGCAGCAGCAGCAGCAGCAGCCGCAGAGCCACCGAGACTGATGCGGGAGTTACACAACCCCAGATCGACTTTGACGCATCATTGGGTCATTCTTCCAGCCATCGTGGGGGACTTCAAGTTCCCCCGAACACTTTGCAGCTTCTCCCCCGATTCCATGGGCTCGCCGCAGAGGAGCCCCATCTCCACCTTCAGGAGTTCTTGATGATCTGCAGCACAATCCACGACAGACAGGTGGACCAGGATACCTTCCGCATGATTGCCTTCCCCTTCTCACTAGCAGACAGAGCAGCCACCTGGCTGAAGCACTTGGGGAAGTTTGTCTACACCTGGGAGCAGCTCCGCACCGAGTACTTGAACAAGTACTACCCACTCAGGCGGACGAATGCCGCGAGGGCCCTGATCAGTAACTTCTCCATGAATGAGCAATTTCACGAGGCATGGGAGAGGTTCAGAGAGTTGACAGATAGATGCCCGCACCATGACATCTCGAAGCCGAACCTAGTTCAGAGCTTCTTCAGTGGGTTTGACACCAGAGCTACAGGGCCTGGTGAGTGCTTCTTGTGGCGGGTCCTATTTCGCCAAGGATCACGATCAGGTCTGGGCCATCTACGAGGAGATGGCAGAGAACTACATGGTGATGTCCCAGACCCGACTCTACACACAGGGACACCCTCAGCCACAGATCGTGCAGTACCAAAGGATAGCACGGGGTGACGCCGGTCCTTCCAGTTCGTCAGCAGCAGCAGCACAGGCCAGTCTACAGCCGCTGACATGGGCATCATCAACGAGAAGCTGGACCGAATGGAGATTATCAAGAAGAAGCAGTACCAGGCATCACGTAGATGGAGCAGATGGCACAGACTCTGAGTGACCTGAAGACACAGCTCATATGTCTCTAGGAGGCAAAGACGGCTTCCCAGCCCCGTCTTCAGGCACGAGGCGATCCGAGTAGAAGCAGCAGCTCGTTCCAGCGCTCCAGCCACCAGCAGCCTAGACAAGTTCACCTTGTACAGGCGGAGCCGTACCAGCAGCCGCAACCCACTTACCAGTCACCGCCATCTCCAGACACACAGATGGTGCTATACCAGTCGGATCAGCCTCTGGCAGTACTCCCGCCAGCCCCTTATGAGTCAGAGCCGTTGATGGATGTCAACGGGATTTGGTACGACCGACCCCCAGCCCGGTATCCGACGAGACCATCCCAGATTCCGTTGGTCGGCCGAAGGTTCCAGCTCCCAGCAGCAGCCGTCAGGACAGGGTGGCCAGTACAGCCATCAGAGAGATCACCACCAGCAGCAACCCCCGGTGTACCAGCAACAGCAGCAGCAGTCACAACAGTATGGTCCTCGTCCCTATCAGCAGGGACAGTCTTGGAGGCGTGATCAGCCTCAGCCGTAGTATCATCCCCAGTCATACCCCTCTCACCAGCAGCACCAGCCACAGCAACCTCAGTACCAGCGAGGCCACCCGTCAGGTTCTCATGGGCCATCCTATGAGAGCCCCGCCTTAGATGACATAGCCCGCCTCCTTACCGATCAACAGGCTACATTCAGATGGGAGATGGATGAGTTCCGCCAGGAGATACGGGACATTGTGAGAGGGAAGGCCGCTATCCCTGCCCAGATCGAGCCCAATCCGAACAACCTCAAGAGGAAATCTGAGCAGGTAGATTTCACAGAGTATGCCACTCCTAGTGATACATTTGGAGATATGTCTGCATATTTGTTTGATACTGATTTTGTCACACTTAGGAGCGGTAGGATGCCAGCAGGTGGCGCCTCGTCTAAGAGACACCCCGAGGCCACTTCCAAAGTGCCAGCGAGCAGGAGAGCGGTGCTGATGCCGCTAGAGATGATGACGGTGGTACTGATGTCACCACGGATGCTGATCCCACCGACGGTACTGAGGCCGTCGTTTCACCAGATGGAGGAGGTGGTACTGAGGCCACCGATGTTGCCGAGCCAGAGCGCGGTACTGATGCCGCACGTCTACCAGCCGAGGGTGGTGCTGATGCCACCATTTTCACTTCTGAGAGTCCTGTAGTTTTCCCCTCTATGCATGTATCTCAGAACTCTTCTGGCAATAAAGGAAAGGGTTTATTTTCTTCTGGTCCACCTGTGGTGCTTGATGTATGTGTGGATCCTACCGTCAAGCAGCTTAGACCCTCTCCTAGTCCTTCATATGAGAAGGACCCTGTGATCCCCTTCCCTAGAGCTCTTCACATGGGGAAGGGGAAGAAAATAGAAAATCCCAAAAAGAGGCAGCAGGAAGAGTTCAACCAGCAGATGATCAACTGCTTCCACATTCAGCTGACTCTTCAGGAGGCTTTGCAGCACATCCCTCTACTCTAGCATTCACTCAGAGACGGGACCACAGTTAGGAGGAAGAGGAGGAATCACCAGTCCGAGATCCATGTGCTGACCAGAGCCACTTGTTTCACGATCCAGAACCGTCTGTCGGCCAAGAGGCCAGACTCAGGGGCCCCGTATATCAGATGCCACATCAGAGAGCAGAGGTTCGACCGTACTCTATTAGACAACGGTTCATCGATCAACCTACTTCCGGCAGCCCTTCTCGACCGCTTCGAGTTGGGCACTCTTCGACAGAGCAGGACAGTCCTTCAGTTTGCTGACCGATCTGTCAAGAGGCCGAAGGGGTTGCTGAGGGACGTTGTCGTCATGATTCAGGGCCTGCAATTCCCCGTGGACTTCGTAGTGTTGGACATGGAGATCCCTGAGTTAGTGACCAATACCCCCATCATTCTCGGTTGCCCGTTCTTGGCCACAACCAAGGCAGTGACCGACCAGGATAGCGGGAAGGTATACTTTCGTGTCAAGGGTGAGAGTGTACAAATAGAGATGATCGAGGACATCAGAGCCAGAGACACAGCATGCTCAGAGACTACTTCTGATACTGAGCAGATGACAGATGCAGGGCTAAACATCCACCGGGACTACGATTTTGTGATCACAGATGACGAGGCAGTTTGGGCAGACCTAGATGCACATGCCATCCTCTCACCTTCAGAGTCCGCTGATGCAGAGAAGCCAACAGAGGAGAGTTTGGAGAGCGCATTCCTGGTCCAGGATACCGTTCAGTCGGCAGAGCCGGTTCTCGACCGTGAGACAGATTTGTTTTGTGATGCCGGTGGTACTGAGGCCACCATTGATGATACAGATCCCTCGGAGTCAGATTTTGATTGGGCATAGTTTGAGGATTTTATACCAGATCTGACTTCTACTGAGCCTGCAGCTAGGGAGGAGGTAGATGCCGAGCAGAGCAGAGACAGTCCAGCAGGGTAGCCTTCTCCAGATTCAGAGTGTGATCGAGAGTTTCAGTTCTCCCATGCGGATTTGGCAGCGTTCACTCAGAGTTTTCAGAGGCCAGATCCACCAGCACCCAGTTGTCCAGAGCTGAAACCACTTCCTGCGTCGCTGAAGTATAGGTTCCTTGCGGGTGAGCATGAGATGTACCCAGTCATTATCTCCGTCGATTTGACTGGAGAGCAGGAATCCCGTCTGATGGGGGTTCTTGAAAAGAACCTCAAGGCGATAAGATGGAGCGTAGCCGATCTCCAGGGGATAAGTCCTACCCTATGCTCCCACCATATCTATCTCGAGGAGGAGGCGAAGCCGTCGCGTGAGTTCCAGCAGTGGCTGAACCCGAATCTGAGAGAGGTTGTCATGAAGGAGATTTCGAAATGGTGGAGCGTCGATTTTATCTAGTACCCCATCTCCGACTCCAAGTGAGTCAGCCCGTTGCATGTGGTGCCCAAGAAGACGGGCATCACTACTGTAGTCAGCGAGTCTGGAGAGGAGATTGCTACCCAGGTACCCACTTCTTGGCGAGTCTGCGTGGATTACAGACGACTCAACCAGGCCACCAAGAAGGATCATTTCCCTATGCCCTTTATAGATCAGATCATTGAGAGACTGGCAGGGAAGAGCCATTACTGTTTTCTGGATGGGTACTCCGGCTACAACCAAGTGGCCATCGCTCCCGAGGACCAGGACTAGACTACCTTCACATGTCCCTTCGGCACATATGCCTTCAGACGCATGCCATTCGGGCTATGCAATGCCCCTGCGACTTTTCAGAGATGCATGCTGTCGATCTTTTCGGACATGGTGCGGGAGTGCTTGGAGTTCTTCATGGATAATTTCTCGGTTTACGGTGACGGATTTGACTCCTGTCTTGACTGCCTAGACCGAGTCCTTCAGCGATGCATTGAGGTTCACCTTGTGCTATCTTGGGAGAAGAGTCACTTCATGGTGACTCAAGGGACGGTGCTTGGCCATATCATCTCCAACAGGGGCATGGAGGTTGATCCGGCCAAGGTAGATGTCATTAGAAAACTCGCACCGTCGTCCAACTTGTGGCAGTTACGGTCTTTTCTGGGGCATGTCGGTTTCTACCGACGCTTCATTCATGATTTCAGTAGGATTGCCCGACCGTTGACTGATCTACTAATGAAAGACACCGAGTTCCTAGTCGATGACAAGTGTCTTTCGTCGTTTCGAGACTCTCAAGAGATGTGTTGTTGAGGCTCCTGTTTTCCAGCCGCCTGATTGGTCTCTCCAATTCGAGATCATGACGGATGCCTCCGATTTTGCCGTAGGGGCCGTGCTGGGACAGAGGAGGGATGGAGTCCCATTTGCCATTCACTATGCTAGCTGTACATTAGATTCCGTGCATCGGAACTACACAATCACTGAGAAGGAGATGCTAGTCGTAGTTTTTGCCCTGGATAAGTTCAGATCGTACATTATTGGATCTAGAGTGACTTTATACACTGATCATACCGCCATCAGATGCCTCATGGCAAAGAAGGATGCCAAAGCCAGATTGACCAGATGGATCCTTCTACTCCAGGAGTTTGGCATAGAGATTAAGGATAAGCCTGGAGTCAAGAATGTGGTGGCGGATCATCTCTCCCGATTAGAGCATCTTGAGGATTCTGAGCAGACTGATCCTATATGTGAGACCTTCCCAAATGAGGCGATCCTTGCTATCGCCTCTCTCCTGTGGTACGCCGATATTGTGAACTTTCTTGTTGCTAAGAAAGTTCCACAAGATTGGCCCAGGCAGAGGCTTGAGACCTTCCTCGCGAAGGCCAAGTCTTATCACTGGGAGGATCCCATCCTTTATCATGAAGGAGGGGATAGCGTCTGGCGTAGGTGCATTCCTCAGGAGGAGCACCATAGCGTCCTCACTTACTGCCACAAGCTTGAGGCAAGAGGACATCACTCTGGGAGGAGAACGACACAGAAAGTGTTCCAATCCGACCTATGGTGGCCAACCCTCTTCAAGGACTCTGATGAGTTCGTGAAGAGGTGTACTGACCGTCAGAGGATGGGCACTTGTGGACAGCGTGATATGATGCCGATGCAGCCCCATTCACTTCTGTGAGGTTTTTGACGCATGAGGCATCGATTTCATGGGTCCATTCCCTAAGAGTCAGGGATTCAAGTACATTCTGTTGGCCGTTGATTATGTGAGTCGTTGGGTTGAGGCCATCCCCGCCCGAACCGCATATGCTAGGACTGTTTGCAGATTTTTGAGGAAGCATATCATTTCACGGTTCGGGGTACCTCGAGTGTTGATATCTGACGGGGGGTCTCATTTCGTCAACGACCAGGTGAAGGCCCTTGCTAGCGAGTTCGGCATAGACCATCGAGTTGCCACTCCATACCACCCTCAGACGAATGGTCTAGCCGAAGTGTCGAACATGGAGATCAAGACTATATTGCAGAAAGTCGTCCGCACTGACTGAAAGGATTGGTCACAACTTTTGGACTCGGTCTTGTGGGCATATAGGACGTCTTTCAAGACACCTTTGGGCACATCTCCCTTTCTCCTCGTTTATGGCAAGCCATGCCATTTACCTGTTGAGTTGAGACACAGGTCACTTGGGGCTGTCACTGATATACTTTTGGATCCAGATAGTGTAAGAGATCAGAGGAGGGCAGAGTTAGCAGCCTTGGAAGAGCTTCGTGATACTGCCTTCTCAAACAGCCTACAATACAAGGAGAGAGTGAAGGAGTGGCATGATTCTCACATCAGCCACAAGCATTTTGAGCCTGGGCAGAGAGTATGGCTGTTTGATGCTAGGCTTCGTTTATTTCCAGGGAAGCTACAGAGCAAATGGAAGGGACCGTATTTAGTGAGAAAGGTACACGACAATGGGAGCATTGATATATCTGAGTTGTCTTCTGAGTACCTTTCGAGTGAACGGCCAACGGCTCAAGCCATTTCTAGATCATGAGCCGCGAGTCATTGATGTTGCCCCTATTCACTTTGCGTGAGATGTGGTCTCTTGACTCACATCTATTGCATCTCACGCCTGATTATCACTGTTCTCCCGACTTGTATAGATCCAGTTGTCCATATCATTCCATTCTTTAGTCCCACATCCCTTTCTTCATCTTTTGATTATGCTATACTTAGGGTGTACTTGACCCTAAGTATAGGGGGGATGTAGGACTCTCGGGTATTTCTTTTGATTCATTCTACCACTGTTTTTGATGCCTATACTTAGGGATATTTTACCCTAAGTGTGGGGGGGTAGACCCTGTACATTCTTCACTCGGTTTTCCTTTTGTGTACAGCCTGCTATACTTAGGATTATTTGATCCTAAGTATAGGGGGAAAAGCCGAGATCCTTTTCACTTCCCTATACTAAGCACGAGTTATGTCATCTTCATCGCTCTTGACTCTGAGGACATCGTTCGAGCTAAGTATAGGGGGGTGTGTATATATTTCATATATACTTTAGCCATAACTCGTACTTTGTGTGAGTGTGTAAATAAATAAAAATGGCCAAAAACCCAAAAAAATCCATAAAAATTAAAAATTTTCCCTGTAAATAATCATTCTTTTATTTGCACATACATAGCTATTGTACAAATTATTTTTGTAAAAAGTTTTCAAAAACTTTTTGTGTAAAGTTTGTATAAATATATGTATATCAAAATTATGTATATAGTACAAAATTTTTCCAAAATGTTTTGAAATCAAAAGTTTGCAAAACCTTATGTAAATTTGTGTAAATATTTTGCAAAACTTGCATTCATGCATTCATCCATGATTTCAAAACATTTTTCAAAAATTTTGCATGTTTGTAAATATTGTGTAAATAGCATCCTTGTATATATTTGTATAGTTTTTCCTGGATTATAGTTGACATTTAAACTAGCCTGGAATTAAATTGGGAAATGGAGCTTGATTAAGATCTTAATCCACCTAATTCTAAGAGGAACCTTATAGGGCTTAGAGTTAAGGCTTTTCAGGTCCATGGTGATTAATTCTTTGAGTCCACTAGGCTATGATCACATGTCATCTCAATAAGCCTAAGTAGAGCACTTAACAACACACACATGACTCATATAGACAATGACTTTACTTGGACCTGCACTTTACACCGAGCTCTCTACGGATGAGGTGGTGAGGAGGCAGTCTTCCTTGACTTGGGGTAGCATATGAGGGTAGTACTTCTAGGCGGAACTTCTCTTCTTCTTTTAGTGAAGGAAATGCGTCTCAATTTGGTCTGGTTGCCATGAGGTCTAACGACAGGAGTTGTGGGTTGTAATAATGCTTCAAAAGAGGGATAGTCTACTGGCTCAAGAGGAAAAACTCCTTATGTATATGTGTTGCACATTGTAGATATGTTGTATAGATGCACTTGAAAAAAAATGCAAAAAGAAAATAACTCCAAAAAAGTGGTGGGTCTGATAGAAAATGATAATCCCACCGGAGTATGTATATAGTGCAAATAAGCAAAGCTTGAGATTCATGTCCCACCTTATGTAGCTTGCAGCAAGGAGACTTAGTTACACTGGTTGAGCTCCCAAGGATACATGGCTACACTGGCCATGGTCCATTCTCTTCTTCCCCCTCTTCTTGAGCCGGTTGAACTTGAACTTAGAAGGGAATACCCCGCTCCTCGAGGAAAGAGTGGCCAGACTAGGGTCATAGAGTTACCTTGTTGGGGAGGGTTGTCAAGTTACTACTTCTGAGGTGGAGAGCTATACCTCACATACACTGTACAAGGAAAGATTCATAGTCTTCAGGGTTTGTGTATGTAGACTTGTTCTGATCTGGATTGTTGAGGAGTCTTGATTATAGATTAGTGGATCTTAGAGGCTGTTGAGTTTTAAACTTAAGTCCAAATAAGGTTCCAACACATTAATAACCCAAAGATCTGATCGAGCTCCATATTTCAATTTAATGAAGGCAAGTTTAATATTCAGCAGTGATCCATGCATTTTCTCCTCTTTTTCTTTTCTTTTTCACTTCTTTTTCAAATAAGTGTTTGCTAAGGGACTAGCAAAGTTAAGTATAGGGGGGTGATGAATACCCATTCATCACTCTTTATTCTTTTATTTTAGATACAAAAGCCATGCAAAACACATGTATATTCCTGTAAATACCAATAATTGTCAAATAACATGCATTGTTTAAAAATGAATAATTAGCATGTTTTTGTGCATAAATAAAAGAATAAAGAAATAAAAGAAAAAGAGGGAGATATTTAGAATAAATATTGAGCGACCTAATCCCAAGGGAGGGCTCAGCATGGGCTTGACCGCATAAAAACCCAAGTAGAGAGAGATAAGGAAGCTCATGTGTGTACATATATACCTGTATATAAATAAAAATATTCTCCTCTAAATAAAAATAAAAATGGGTTTCTATTTATATGTATATATTTGTAAATATAAAATTAAAACAAAAATGAGAAAATTAAAAAGGAATTAAAAATCCCTCCATCATTGTAGATATTCACCATGTATATAGAAACCACTTATGTATTTATTTCATCTTGTAAATAAATCAATAAAATTCCACAAAAAATTGTACATATTCGTTATTCCATAATGTAAATAAATAAAATAAAAATTACAAAAACAAAAATAAAATAAAAAGAAATAAAAATAAAAATCAAAACCTACATTGTATATATACCATGTATGTATATAAATAAAAGGTTTTATTTCACCCTTGTAAATAAATAATAAAAATAAAATAAAAATATCATAATATTCCAAATTTTACTCTATAAATAAATAAAATATAAAATTGGAATAAAATGTACAAAAATAAATAATTAAAAATTAAAAATTAAAAATGTATAGTGTACATACCTGTATATAATAATCATATTTTATAAATACCTAATTTTTATTTCAAAAAAATAAATAAAAATCACAAAAAATAGTTTATAAATAAATAAACATTTTTTATGTTTTAGCTTTTTCCAAATTCGGCCATTTACTATTTTATATTTAATTTCCAATTCTTTAATGCGTGGCCGCACCTGATTGGTCCACGGGGGATGTTGACCCCCGGTCAACTCCCCCCCTTGGACCACCAACCCGCGGATCTGAGTTATCAACCCGATTTCACCCATTTATCTAAACCAGATCCGAGCCCCAAATAACTAAACCCCGAGTCCTGATTAAAGATGAATCAACCAAGATCCACGCCCGGTGGTCTTTCTTCGGGGTCCGAGCTCCGATATCCATGACCGACCCCTTCTTCTCGGACCCCTAGCCATATAAATCTTCTACTCCGCCGCACAATTCCTCTCACTTTGGCTCCGCCTTCCCATCCCAGGATCTCCACTACCTTCCCTAGAGTGACAGCTAGCCGCAGGTCGTGTTGCAGTGAGGAGGAGGTGTCCCAGCCACTGATCCGACAGCTCATCGCCGCCGTGCGCTGCCTAGGAGTAGCGCTCGAGCCTCGGGCCTCGACGACCCTCGAGGTGAAGACCAGGAGCTCCAGGAGCTCGTTCCCAGTCGAATCCACCCATTTGGTAAGCCTAGTTCTTTCTATTTGTCTCGAATTTCCATTTACGCCCAAATCACACGTTCGCCGTCTTCCATCCATTCCGATGTATTCTCCAAGGGGTTTGACATGAAATTGATCTTTTTCCGCGCCTCCTCCAAGTCTTGAGTCAATAATCAGTCCCATTCCTCCGTCTTGCAAAAGGTTCTGGTTCTACTATTGGATTTAGCCCTAATTATATACTAGTTGGGGAATTTCCTCTTGTTCCCAAGCCAAGGGTCTGCTGCTTTGTCTGTTCTAGCAATAAGAGGCCAAGATAGATAGTCCAGACAGGCAAGGAAGATGGAAGGGCTAGGAGTTCTGATTGACCCGACCATCATCTCTGTCTCACTCCTCTGCACGTTCTACGCCCATTCATCTAACCCAGTTCGCCCCAGAATTGGGAGTCGATCTCCTTCGCCGTCGCATCGCCGGAGATCCTTCGCCCCGACGCGCCGACCACCCACCTCGCCTCTAACCGGGTCGAGGCACTTTGCCCTCGACCCAACAAGCTTTCTGTGTCATTTTCTAGGTCAGAAGGGCCTCATCTGGAGGTCTTCACGTTCAACACAGGAGCTCCAGCTCCGCCTTCATTGCCGGACCTCCTCGGAGCCTCCCGGCGTCATCGGAGGAGCTCGTTAGCTGCGGAGCGTCACGGCGGACCTGTTCCGCATTGTAGCAGCAACACCGCGCGAATATCGGGCCGACGAACTGTTCTTGGAGGACCTTCCAGATCCGTCCAATCCTTCTCGCCGCTCCAGTTGTGATCCACGCCGTCCATTTGAGGAGCAGCCGACACCGTTGACCTATTTGGGGAGTTGATTAGGACCGTCCGTTGCAGAGGAGAGGTGCCATTAATCCACGACCGTCAGATCCTCCACGTGGCGAGCCCTCCACCGTCCGATCATCGCCGAGGTCCTTCGTTGAGGAGAAGCGCCCTGCAGCCGTTGGATACACCACATGGCGCACCCTCCACCCTCGGATCATAAGTGGGGTAATTTCACTTAGGCCCCCTCCTGTTTTGCATTTTTGTTTTAGTACTGTAAATATTTTCCGTAGTTATTTTTAGTTTGGTAAAATTGCATAGAGGACCTGGCAGTTTATTTTAATTGCATTTCTACCCCTGTATATGTTGGACACGTGCATCGTCACGTGATGTTTTGGTAAATTTGCAATACATGGGCATGTGGTTCTGATGTTTTATTGAATGATATATCTTTTTTGTTATTTGCACTTATGCCCCTGCGAATGTTTTTATTGAACATGTGTTGAATTGTTTGGGCTTTTTACAACTTAGCCCCTAGACTTTTAGCACCTGTCGCTAATAAGTCCGGGGACTTAAGTTATTTACATTTGGGTCCTTCTGTGCCCAGCACACGTCCCGCGCGTGTGGGAACCTGGTGAAATTGCACGAAGACCCCCTGCACTTCTGATTGTGTTACTTTTTGGCCCCAGAAGATATTTTTATTACGAACAGGTCCCTGTGCACTGTGGGCTCTTGTTTGTTTTAAATAAAATATCAAATTTCATCCAAATTGAGTGAAAATTGGATACATGGCTCCTGCCACTGTGTAGAATTTTCATCAATTTTTGGGAAAATTTTTGAGCCCTTTTATTATTTTTAAAAATTCAAAAACACTTGATTTTCTGCCTATTCAGATTTAAAATTCATAAAAAATATAAAACCTCTCTAAAAATTACAAAAAAATCAGATTTTGTGTGTTTTTGTGTGTTTGATTTTCTGACCAGTTTTGGTTATTTTTAGATTTATAAAAACCATAAAAACTAAAAAACCTTGAAAAACTCATAAAAACTCCAATAAATCATAGAAAATTCAAAAATTCAAAATTTCTTTTTCTGAATTTTCCTTTTTGTTCATACTTTGCATGAAAAATACTCCAGGTCTTGAAAAGACCATTTACTATTTTTAATTGGTCTTTGAAGCCTGGCTGGACAGTAGCATAATCTTTTTGCCTTCTTTTATTTTTAGAAAATTCCATAAAAATCAGAAAATTCTCAAAAATTAACTAAAAACAGTAAAAAAAATATAAAAATCATAAAAATGTTTTTGTTGGAATTTTTAGAGCATTTTTGAGTCATTAAATAATTTCTTGAAGTTGTGTATATTTGCCTTTTTATTGTTTTCTTCATAATTAAAAATACCAAAAAAATATAAAAATATTAAAAACCACCAAAAAAATATTTGTTTTATTTTCTTTCTTCTTAGACTACTTCGTAGGCCGCAAGGCCATCTCGTGCTCCTCGAGTTCAACCCTGGGTGCTATACCAGGTTAATATCATAGCGAGACCGCTATTTTGATTTTCATCGATTTTTCTCTCTGATTGGTGGTCTGATTTTTGTTTCTTGATTGAGCTCTGAGTCTCGAGTGACTGAGGTCACAACGACCTTAGTGACACCTGATTTACCTTAGTCGCTCGGGCGGCGCACATCAGATATCTACATAAAAGAATTGATTTTATTTAAATTGGACTTAGTGTGCTATTAGAAATATGTGAAGTTTAGCTAATATACAAATGAATATATACGACATTTTCAACTCCTTGTTTACACGAAACATCAATGCTAATTTATGCTTCTTGTCTACGCGTTTATGATTGCTAATTATGCAATATAAACACATAAATGTAGCTATTTAGATGGTAACAAAGCTCTATATTTAGATGTTAGAGTCATGAATCAATAATTCATCAACTTCTCGTTTGGCACCCTCTGTTAAATCGGGGTTTAACTTATGCTTAAATTCCTTGGAAGGCTTGTTGCCATCATCTAAATAGATATGATGCAAACAAAGAGCCATGCTAATACCACAAAGATTCGACATACTCCAACCAATATCCTTGTGGTTCTTCTCTATATTCTATAACATACGAGACTCTTGCTCATTGGTCAAATGTGAATTGATAATGACTAGAAACCGACAATGTTCACTCGTAAACACATATTTTAGATTCGAAGGTATTGCCCTTAATTCGTGTGTTTGAAAATCTGTTATCGATGCTTCAAACAACAATGCAACTGACATCACAAAAAATATTGACCTAAACATCAAAGTAGACAACTTAATTAAATATTAAAGTCTAACTAATCATGAGGATGGCACTGTTGTCGGGGACAAAGCTTCATCTTCGTGATTAGTTAGATTCTGATATTTAATTAAGTTGTTTATTTTGATGTTTAGGTCGATATGTTTTGTGATGCCATTTGAATTATTTGTTTCATTGTTTATTATTTCTTTTGATAAAATATCTAACTATCATCTTTTGTGGCAGGAGCCGCAGTGACCGAGGACGCTCGAGAGACATGGCGGCGAGGAGTTAGGAACTCTCGTTGCGAGGAGTCGTAGAATGAATTGTTGAAGATTCAGTAGATTTAACTAAGCAATTTTGTTGTATTTATTTATTGTAAATATGAGTGTAATAAAGCATTTGCAACGGTCCTTGCTTGAGGACTCACGACTGTAATCATGAACTGGACATTTATGTTGTGTGTGGAGCCTAAATTTCAACCCTACCTGGGTTGGGTTCCACTTGAGTGTTCGATCTAGGATAGGCATGCTGCTCTTTGAGTGATTTATTCCATATCATTTTGTGCTAGATCGTAGCTAGGACACATAAATAAGCATCTATGATATTCCCATAATCTCAGTGGATTCACGAGACGTGCATAAACATCACCTTACTTAAACAAAACCAACTCAATTCTTCCCGCTAATAGCAACATGTTCAAGATGTGGCTTTTTTTCGACTTGCGTGCATGATTAATGATAGATTTAAAATTCACTCTTGCACTTGTATGAAGAGCGTCAGAGGCACTGTGAGTACTTCTCTTGAGCATGCAACATGTTTTCTTGCATCGATTTTTCTTGATTTCCAAACTTGATTTGCAAATTAGAGTTTAAAGAATCAGGACTAGTTGTTAGATGTGATTTCTTGCTTGCTCACACATTAATCTCAGTGATAACCTTAAGCTTAAATTTGGGACTGATTAATGCAAGTTGACTTAAAATAAATGGAGTAAAAACCACCTTGTTTTATGGGAGAATAAACCTCTCATTATACACATGATGTATTATGCATGTTGAGAGGTGAGGACACATCCCTAGATGTTGAAAGATCCAACTAATTTTTATGCCGGCTGTCGGCTACCTAATGCAACCCTCTACAAGGGAGGATTTAAATCATGATCTTTTGGGTGGTAGGTACACTGCACTACCACGAAACCATTGAAGCAGGGACGGAGACAGGGGGGTGGGAGGGGGCTTAGCCCCCCAAGTTTTCAAGAACTTAATAAAATACATAAATGTATTATTGAAATATATATATTATGAACATCTAATTTTGATTATTCTTGAGATAATTTTACTTCAAACATGATGAAGGTATGATTAATAAAATAATTAACAAAATGAGAATATAAAGGATAATTTAGGGATGCAAACAGACAGATACGGATATTAATATAGGTGTTACCATATCAATATCCTTTTAAAATCTGGATACTGATATAGAAACAGATATATTATGGAATTGAAAACTACAAACCATATTCTCAGATATGGATACATCTATGGAAACAAATAATCACGATTCAGATATCGATATTTAAGAAATAATATGGATTATCCCGCTGATAAAATTGTCTTCTAACGCTTGCATTAAATAAGATTATTGTTGTAATTGATTAAAAATTAACAAATTATAATAACAATAAAATAAAGTATACTAAATTTAAAAATTGTATAATCATCGATTAAATAATATAAAGATCTATATTTTTATTCCAACATTTGAAAATGACTCCTGATACAATATATTGCAAGGATTCTTATAATATATTTGGAAATACACATATGTTAATGTAATTAAGTACATACAAAATACACATATAGAATCAGTAATACGGAAATTCATATGCATATCTGCTAAAAAATTATATAACCATATCCGTATTCATATCCTCAAAAAAATCAAAACAATATATGTATCCCTAATCCGTAACAAAATAAAAACACATATATGTATATGTATTTGTATCTACCAAAAATAAAAAAATATATCCAATCTGCTTAAAACGGATAGATGATAGACATATACAAATGTATTTGTATCCGAATGCATCCCTATGATAATTGCATTTGTAAGATACTAAAACAAGGAATATGTAAAGGGTTTGATGGGGCTGCCCCTTTCGAGCAGCCAACATGGCTGCCTCGCCCCATTTTTCCGCAATTTTTTTTTATTTTTTTGAAAAATTGCACCATATATATTCATCTATATATCCATCCAATATGTCATTCAAATTTCGTCAGAAAGAGAGACTCCTATGCCTCCATATAGAACATGTGGATTACAGTAATCTTTAGACCGTTAAAATTATATGTTCTAGATAGAGGGCATATGAGTCTCTGTTTCTGACGAAATTCGAATGGCATATTGGAGGGATATATAGATGAATATACATGGCTAAATTTTTCAAAAAAAATAAAAAAATACGGAAAAGGGGTCGGGCAACCCCATTTTTTTCCATATGTAAATTGTCGGGTTACATATATACATGTTACCAAGCTAAAAGATGCAATCCGATTAGGGA
This sequence comes from Ottelia alismoides, assembly GCA_037367405.1. Taxonomy (NCBI): domain Eukaryota; kingdom Viridiplantae; phylum Streptophyta; class Magnoliopsida; order Alismatales; family Hydrocharitaceae; genus Ottelia; species Ottelia alismoides. The sequence continues at coordinate 159,483 of JAZKJV010002162.1, forward strand.
TGAAAACGGAACGGATACGGATACAGATATAGGTATTACCGTATCCTTATCCATTTTTGAATACGAATACAGATGCGGATACAGATATTGACGGATATTAAAACTATCTTACCATATCCTTAAAAAAACGGATACGGATGTAAAACGGATATTGATTGCATACGAGTAATGTTAGAAATACTATATAGAATCGAGTTAAATATATACGAATTGGATGGGAAACACATGATATAAATTTATTAAATGTGTTTGTATCATAAAAATTATACAAATATGGTAAAAGAAGGTATAGAATTATGTTATATAAGGCTAAAAATAAATATACGACTATATTTATATACGAAAACGGATATACGGATACAGATACATATGTTTGCGGATATCAAAATGATATCCATATCCGTATCCATTTTAAAACGGACATGGATACGGATGTCAAAATCTGTATAAAACGGATACGGTGACGGATCGGATACGGATATATCCGTAACCGTTTGCATCCCTAAATCCAACACACACACACACACATGTGTGTGTATGTGTGTTTGTGTGTGTATGTATATGTATGTATGTATGTATCTATCCATTCAATATCTTATTTGTATTAAGCGGATACATATGTGTTATTCTAATTCGGATGGATATGATTCAAATAAGATTTTTTTTATTTTTTGCAACTATGAGTATAGATACACGAGCTTTCTTTTTTAGGGTAGATACGGATACTTTTTGCAGATATGGATATCTATATTACTAATACATATGTTTATTGTAAGACATATATTAGTGTATATTGACATATAGAATATATTACATGATTACCCATTATTTTACACTTTGGAATCATCTAATGTAGGAATATACTCTTTTTAAATTTTTCGTTGTAATGTAGTTTTTGTAATTTTTATTATTGAGGTATTACTGTCCATTTTACTAAAATATTTTTCTTAATTTAAGTATTAGGATGCATTTATTATCACTAAGATAATTTGTATCTATTTCTTTAATATTTGCATTTGAATCAAGATTACTTGTTTCCTTATATATATTAATATTTAAGGATATTTTTAAGATTTTTATACTGTAAGATATCCACTTTGTATGAATATCTAGAATTTAAAACGAATGCAGATATGATAACACCTAAATCTAAATCTATATCCGTCTAGTTGTATGTCCACTTACCATATATTTATTAGTTTAATTTAATACAGATGCAGATACAGATCTTGACAGAGAAAAATATCTTACCATATCATGGAAATGTCTATGAATATATATGAGCTAAGTATAAATAACAAAATAAATGCCTTAGACATTTTTTAATGAAGAATAGGGTGAGCTCCCAAGTTTAGAGTCATCGCGCAAAATTTATATCCTTAAAATAAATGATTTATATATTAACTTATTTTTATTATTTATTTATTGAATTGATTATCATTACAAATATATTAATATGTTTATTTCAATAGAAGTTATATCATATATAATGAGAAAGGCTAGAAAACTTGTATAACATAGAGTTATAAATAAATTTACAAATATATATTAACAATGGAGAATAAAAAGATACATATATCTAAGGTTATGAAATTGACATCGTTTTTTGGTATAATGATTCAGTAGGAAAGTGGATACAAATATATCTACATCAAGCATTATATAATATTATTTATTTAGAAATATTAAATTTGACAATATTAATTAACGTCACATTAATGGAAGTGTATTTCTATAAATGAAGAATTTTGCAAAGATGTTTTGGTAAATTATACCATTTTTTAGAGTTACTAATGTAAAATCCTAACTTTGCATTTTTATTTTTTTTGTAAAAATCCTGATGAATATTAATGAAAAATTGTTAGAATCATATATCTTATATTATGCAAGAAAAAAATTCAACAAACATTAACAAATAAAATCATAGATAATAAGAATAAGTTAGACAACTGTTGTCTCAACAATTAGCCCCCCAAGGAGAAATTCCTAGCTTCGTCCCTGCATTGAAGTGTGTTTTCTCCTTTTCTTCATCTCCCCACATACATCTACGTGTTTCTCTACCAAAATTATGTGCGACAGACGCATCTTTTTCTCCCTCTCCTCTCCATATTTCTTCCCTGCATGCAAAATCTTTCCTGCATCAATGCTGGAGTTTTGTGGAGATTAGTAAATTGCTTCAACTTCTCTCATACATTGACACTCGAATATCGGCAAAGTAGATATCCATAGAAGTACTCTGCATGTTGTAAGCTTTCATCTGGGGAGCTTTATCTATGGGTTAAAACTGACTCAGGCGGGAAAATAGAAACGGAAGTAGTACTTTATAAATGAATGATTTTAACAGATTTAACATTAGATCGAGTCAAGAAAATGATCATGTTCTATTTTGCTCTCCTATTTGAACTGAGGAAAAGTTAGCGGATTTTGATATATCATGAATATTTGGAGTTACATTGATAGTATAGGTAGGGATTTGTCTGCCTACGCAGCTTAATGATGTGGGCTTCGGTGATCTGACTGAAAATCGGTATCCTATTTCTGTCAACCATTTCCAGCTGTGCACTTAATTCTCATGCAGTTGAAAGTTGAGTTCTAGATGCTTGTTTGGCCACTGAAAACTGACGATATCCTTGATGATCATCGAATTGTAGATCTTATTTCGAGTATACTCTTAATATGCATTTATCATAATTTGTATTTTTTGCCTGAAAGAAGAGGATGCACATCAACATCAATTCATATTACATGCAGCGCTGGATATTGTTGAAGACTTAGCGTGGACTACCAGTGCCATGTGAAGTTCTATTAGTTGCAATCTCTTGATCAGCTCAATTTTGCAATTTCATTAAATTATTCCATTTCCAGCGGAACTTACTGGCTGCTATCATCTGATGCATGCAGGTTTTTGCAGGCAATGGATAGGTTCAATGATCTGGTTGTGTCAGTTTATGTTACTGCAGGTCATATCCTTAATGTCCCACTTTTAGTTTTATAGGTTAAAGTTACTGATAGTTATCTTTAGGATTTATAGAGGGGCGATCCTATGAGATGGGATTTTGGTGAGATGGTGAGATGGGGCATTCTGGACCACTAGTTCCAACCAGGAGAGAGAAAGGCAGGAGAGAGAATACAGCAACTTGTGGTTCAGAATGTCGCATCTCACCATCTCACAAAATCTCATCTCATATGATCACTCCTCAGGATTTATATGTGCTCAGTCCAAGCATTAGTGCTGTTTTGGGGTCTCTTACAGCATCTTGATATCACGAGCAACACAAGTAAAAATGGTACATGATGGGGATTGAGATCGAGATGAGTTTATTCTCATGTATCATAACAATTGAGCATACAATACATTTAAAAGCAAAATTCCTACAAATCTCACAAGGAAGAGACACTTGGAATGGGGAACCTTCTTTAGGACCATACCATGCTTCCAATTCATGAAGTCTCATACGTCATGCCGCTTTAAATAAAAGAAATTTCATCTCCAATATGGTTGTACTCTCATGGGCCTCATCTTTCTCTTTCAAGTATAAATTGACTTCTACATATTTGGCTCCCATTTCCCCTGTTTCGTTACCTATGCTTGACCTTGGAAGGTTTGTTTTTTTTTTGTGGGAAAGCTCTTCTAATATGGAGACAAGATAGATCTAAGCTCGAGAATGATCCAAGATAGATCTGAATGGAGGCAAAGAATATATGTAGCCGACCCTACTTAATGTGGGAAAAGGCTTTGTTTTTTTGGAAGGAATGGGATGGGTCTCCTTTAGAGATCTATCCAAAGAATGTATTTAAAATGAAAAGAGTATTAATATCCGCCAGGTATAAAAAAGAGCTCGGACGTGGCCTAGAACATTTTAATAATAAAACCGCTCTCCCAAGAAGACAAGAGCATTCCTCGCTAGCCAAATTGCCCACAGCATCGCGCAAGCTTTCATCCGCCCTCAGCCGAGCTTGTCCAACCTCTACAATAGAGGCCCAAAATGAATCTTTGTCATCCCATCAGACACCTGAGATATCCATAAGCCTCCACGCATTTCTTGAACCTGAGCATCAGAAGAACAAATGGTCGACATCTTCCACTCTCTCATCACATCTCTTGCACCTTTCCTCAACACCAGAAAAGAGTCTGACCATTCTCGCATTTGTCATAACACGTTCCCTTCTAAGCAACCACAGAAACACGCTCACACTTGTAGGTAAATCCCAACACCAAATCCCAGCACAATTCTGAGAAGTGTCGGAATCTGCCGAAAAATGGTAGTGAGGAAACCACCTTGTATGCCCCTTCCATCTCTCCAGCACCACGAGTCCCTACCCTCAAACGGTCCCTCAAGTCTCGCCAATCTCCCTAAAAGACAAAGAAAATCCTCTAGCATCTGATCTGAAAGATCCGCCACAAAAGTAGGAGACCACGACCCCTCCGACCACAGGTTCGCGACGGAAGCCACTCTATCTGTTGCAAGACCATACCGTTTGGGATATAGGTCACAAAAGGCCCCTCCTCGAACCAGTCGTCCGTCCAAAATCTAAAACCATGACCATCCCCCAGAAGCGGTTGCAACGACGTTGCCAGGGCTAGCAAGACGGAGCAGATGTCGCGCCAAAAGGTGGATGGTGAAGACACCACCTCTGGTCGGGCCTCCAAACAGGACGATACACCATAGACTGATCTAATCAGTCTCGGAAGCAGACCATCTTCATCTCGCCAAACCTTCATCATCCATTTAGCAAGTAATGCCTTATTCATGGCATCCAACTGAAGCACTCCCAGCCCTCCATCCACAGTCGACAAAGACACCACAGATCAATCCACCAAAGCGGGTCCCTTGCTATCCTGAGATGAAGACCAGAAGAAGAGCCGCATTAAGGATTCCAATCTCTTGCGGATGCCCACCGGCATCACCCTTGTGGGCATGAAGAAAACCGGGATTGTTGCAAGGATCGTCTTTACCAAGATCAGCCTCCTCCACCTCGAAAGATAGGACGTCTTCCAACCAGCCAACTTCTTTTCCAATTTCTCAACAACTGGTAACCATCCACATGTCTAAGTCTTCGATACATCAGTGGCATGCCAAAATAATTGATTGGTAGAGTTATCTACAATGTATCCAGAATCACCGCACATGCCAACTCTTACTCCGAGGCAAGGTTAAATGGGAAAAGGCCGATTTACGTCATTAACCTTCAGCCCCGACAGCTCACCAAAAATATCCAGATCCGCCTTGATCGCCCTACCTTCCAAAGCACCACCCTCAATGAAAAAAATGGTATCATCCGCATACTGCATAATCGGAATGGAGATATCCTCCCTTGTGTAGCCCCTGAAAAAACCCCTAGCCTCATCCAACCATGACATGATCGCCAAACCATCTGCCGCAAGCACGAATAACAATGGGGCCAAAGGGCATCCTTGCCGCACTCCTCACTGTAAAGAAATCACATTCCTACTTCCCATTAACAAGTACCGAGAGCGATGCTGTTGTGATGCACATCTTCATCCAGTCAATCCATTTGTCCGAGAATCCTCTTCTAACCAACGATGCCCAGAAAAATTTCCAACTCACGCAGTCGTAAGCCTTGGCAAAATCTACCTTCCAGACGAATCCAACGACCCCTCGTCTCTTCCAGTCCGAAACTATTTCCGAAGCCAAAACCACTCCCTCAAGCAGTGCGGGATAAAAAGTTTATTCCAGGAGGTTCGCGAGCTTTACATCAGTGTAATATGCTTTAGCTCATTATCACTATTTTTCATATTTCCGCGATTGTTGGTGCAATTTTCTTTCTGTGCTATGTGAGTTTTTGTTATCTATGTCCGATATCTGTTGCTCCCTTGCCTTTTGTCTTCATGAATTTAATCAAAACACGCTCATTCTGCCATTTCCTGCTTATTTCAATTGGACAGTCAAATGGCCTAGTAGATCAAATGGCACCTATGCAGAATAGGAGTTATATTCTCTCTAAAATTTACAGATAGTCCTGAATCCTCTGTATCTACCGGGGTTATGGATCACATCCACCCATTTCGATACCAACGTCAGAGCTCTTGCAAGAAGATACCTCTAGCGGCTTACATCTGTTTTGGACGCGGTGATGCTGCTCTGCTACAACTGAAGAAAAGAAGGCATATGAGAGATTTCAGTCCAGTGAAGGAGCTGACAAGGACAAATGTATGTTACTTATCAAATGTTTGTTAAGTTATTATGTTTTTCCTGCATTAGCAGTCGCATGTTAAGATTCAAATAAGAAGTCCGATTGAGAAGCTTTCTCGTTAAATCTCGAAACGAAATTGTGAGCATTAATATTAAAAATCCCCAAGCAACGATGTTCAATAAGTTCCCCAACGCTTTGAAAATCTAACTGGATAGCAGATCGGCGAGGTATCAGTTTTGGATTTTGGTTGGACAAATGAGACTGATCGATCGAACTGATGATGGTATTACCAATTTGTTCATTGTATCGTCAGGTTGATTTGTACTGTCCAATTGCATCGAATTAGGTTGTGTTACATCATATATTTCTTGAATCGATTTTTTACACTTGTGTTGATTCAAGATTCTACAATTACTTATGTTCCTACTTTTTTTGCAATAAAACTTGTTCTCTTGTATTTTTACAAAATCCACGATTTTGCCCATGCCTTAATTTGGAAGGGTAGAATTGTGAATTTTGTAAGAATATAAGGAAAGTGTTATTGCAAAAAAACCAAAGGCATAACTACAGAATCTGGAAGGAGCACAAGTAAAAAAAACCTTATATTTAAATAGTGTGCAAAATTAACATTTGCAAAATTAACATTTTTATAATGTGTAAAATTAACATTTTTAAAAACTGTGTAATTAACATTGAATACAAGGTTTCAATGAGGCTGCCCTTTGGAAGCAGCTAACATGCCTGCCCCCACCCTATTTTTTGCCATTTTTTTATTTTTTTCAAAAACAAAGTCATGCATTTTCATCACTTTATCCCTCTGTTGTCATTCCAATTTCGTCAGAAGCAGACTCCTATACCCTCCATCTACAACATGTAACTTTAATGATCTTAGAATTGTTGTAATGACAGGTTGATTGCAATAGTTCTAAGACCATTAAAATTACATGTTCTAAATGGAAGACACATGAGTCTCTATTTTCAAGGAAATTGGAATAACATATTAGAGAGATATAATGATGAAAATAAATGACTTTATTGCTTCTTGTAGTATGACAATGGCAAATTCTTAATACGAAGGCATCATTTATAGCTGTTGCAAAAAGATAAAAGCATGATCTTTTAAAAACAGATGAGTTTCCTCCCATTCTTGGTTTAATCGGTTTGACCGACCGATTCAGTATGATTTTTTTTAAAAAAACCAATTTATAAAATAAGAAATGATTCATATTGAAAAGACCGTTTGTCCTACCTACAAATGGATAAAACAAAGTCGAAAATAAATTCAGGTTCAATATATATACAATTTCGACTTTGTGTTCCATTTTCAATGCAAATATTTTTGGGGCCAATTGACCACACACACATATATATATAACAAGCTGAACATATATAGGTTCAATCAATAAGCCAGGCAAAAGCCAATACATCACAGCAAATGAGTGAACCTGCAGAACAAAAGAAATGATCACATTCGCATCATCTGATCGAAGACTCCTGCTGCTCTTAACGCGGCAATCCACGCACCTATAACGCTTATGTTATGCAATAGCTGCTGAAGCCACCGGCGAGTGGCTGGGTCGTCCTGCAGTAAGGGAGATCAAACAAATTCAATGTAAAGCTGCTCTTCAATCACTACACTCTTCAGGGAAAGAAGGTAAAACTTACATGAAGAAGATCGTTGAATGTCCCATCTTTTAAAGTGACCGGAATGCAGCTCAACAATATTTTACATGCCCTGCATATGCACAAAGAAGAATAATGCAAACGCTTTATTTTGATTTTGTACACATTCCATGTCAAACCTTTTGTCTTCGGAGAGTCTGAGGTAGCAACGAACTAAATGTTTTAGGAGCCGCTGGGATGGCTGCTCAGGAAGTGACCTGACCATACTTCCGAAAACGCGAATGATAGACACAACTCTACCAGGAGTTGTACAGACATAGTTCAACCCAACGTCATCCAGGAGAATTTTCTGAATAATAAACGTAGCAACCTACAAAGACAAATACGATTACTAAATTGCAATGAAATAGTCGGAGAGGTGAGTCGCCCAGCGGACAGAGATTATGAACATGCAACGATACTATAGAGATTATGAACATGCAACAATACTGTAACATCCGGATTTCAACTAAACCCGAACCCGACCCGATTAAGGTCCGATTAACCCAATAAAGTTATCTGACAACATTAGATAACCTAAAACAATCAATTGATCGCAAATCAAAAGTCGTTCGGGTGAAATCGATCAAAAATCGATCGCATCGTAATGCGTGTCCGAAAAAAGCCGCGCAAAATCAGAAACCGCAAAACAAATCGAGACCGCCATGAAATCCGATTCGATGAAACAAGACCAACGGAATCGACCGTTCGTCAATCGGAGGTCATTTGATATTTTTAAATCATAAAATTTAACCCCAAACCAAAACCGTATCTCGAAAATTTCGGAGATCCAAACCCGATCAAAAATATATCAATATTATACTCATATTGATCGTTGTTCAGAGACGATCAAATCGGGATATTACGCATCGAAATCAGAGGCTCGAGATGCGTATACGGTCAATTTTAACACTTTAAATAAATAGGAGAGAAATTGGTTTAAAAAAATAAAATAAATAAATTTAAATTCCTGATGTGGGTACAGTTGCACAACATAGACTACACAGACATCAGCCAAATGGCATTTAAATCCCACTTCCATTTGATCCAAACCTCTCTCCCTAATTATATAAACCTCCCAATTCCAACGAGTTCTCTTCCCCTTTCTTTCTTTTCTCCAATGGCAACCAAATTCTTCTCCCCTTCTTTTTTTCCTCTATATCTTATTTCCAAATCCCTTTCCTTTCTCTCTTGGCCATCGAAAGAGCTTCAGCTCTTTGATGATCTGTTGGAGCCAATGTGATACACTCCTATTTCTCAAGAAATTCTAGAAGATTGGACTGCTGCGTACAAGCCATTTCTTCATCAAAACAGCAACTGCCCTTTTCTCTAATTGGGAAAAATAAAAGGTGCAATCCCTCCTCTCCTTTTCTTTCTTAATTTTCCAATTTTTTTTCTTTCTCCCCTCCCATTTTCAACGAGGCCATCTTTCCTCCATCTTTATTTGGTTCCTACTTTCTCCAATATCTCAATCAACTTCAGCCGTTGGAGAGCTCCAGCCTCCTTCCTTTGGGCTACAGCTACAACCCTCCTCTCTTGTGGTTGCACTACTTCAAGGACAACAATTGTAGGAGCCGCAACCTCCATTTGCACCCAAGGGGAGCTACTGCTCTTTGCTCATGGAAATCAGCCTTTGCATGCTACAGTTTGAGGCCCTATTTGGCATCTCAAAACTAAGGAATCTAAGGTACAACTCCATATCCATCCTCTTGCTGCCACGCATGAGATCCACACAAGTTTTTGTTGCTAGAAATTCGATTTGGGATTCAGTTCTCTGATTAAAAAATTTAATTCTGGAATTTTGATTTAGAAATTAAATCCTGGAATTTAGGTTCAGTTTAGGGTTAAATAGATTAAAGCTCTAAATATATATCTATATATGTACATATACATATAATACAGTGGTGATCACGTTGTCAGATATGACATCTGCATGCTGAATAATTGAAATAATAATCCTGAATAAGAAGTACCCTGATCATAATTTTTGGAGAGCACCACTGACTGGATTTGCACATACGTAACATGTTATGCATCCAACTTCATATAAGTAAAGTGAAATACAAACATTACAAGATATATATTCTATTAATTTCATTCTTATCCTATCTGATCCAATCAACTTAGGAGAAATTACTATAGAAGTTATTTAAACAACTTCAAATTTCTCAAGAAATTATTTTACCAGTTATTGCTGCTTAGGTCTTGTTCAGTATATGGTTAAGTTTTCAATTCCATTAGATTACAAATAGGATAGTCAATTCTATTTTATGTCTGGTTGGATAAAAAGGGATTAATAATGGAAGTTAATTTTGTGGGGAATCATTGCAAGGAAATATATATATATATATATTAATAGTATGATATGTCATGTTTGGCAAAGGAAATTGGAAGTACTAGACTGAACAACTTATAGTATTGATATGTAATAAATAAATTATTTGCATGGAGATCCCCTATTTTTTAATTTAGAATACCACAGTATCTTTATTCATAACATTATCCTATATATTTTGAAGTTTATTTCCCAAAAAAGCTAGATAAGCAATTATGTCTATGCTATGGTAAAAATCCCACAAGATTATCTCACTATGGTGTCCTTAATAAGATATAGAAGTATATGAAGCAGTTTAATAATGATTGATGCATCCTAATTGATAATGGTTTGCTCGGGGAAGATGGTGAAGTATCCTAATCAGGATTCGTCAACAGTTTCTTTGAATACCATGAACCATTGCTAAAAAATGAGAACACTAAATACTAGAAAAAATAATAATAGTAGTGTACTCACTCTCTCTAGGAAAGACTCTCTATGAAAGTAGCATGTACAAGGATATATAAACATACATCGGACATATGCTTGATAGGTATGTTAATTATTCCAATTATTCCTTATCATCTAGTTGACTCATAGTAGTATCTAATCTCATAACCTTATATAAAGATAGAAATGCAAATATTAAAATATTAATATATCTTCTGTTATAAAGTTAACAAATGTTGATCAACCATTATTGATGCATCAAATGTGCATCAATTCATCAACCGTTTCTTTGAATACCATGAACCATTGCTAAAAAATGAGAACACTACTAAATACTAGAAAAAATAATAATAGTAGCGTACTCACTCTCTAGGAAAGACTCTCTATGAAAGTAGCATGTACAAGGATATATAAACATATATCGGACATATGCTTGATACGTATGTTAATTATTCCAATTATTCCTGATCATCTAGTTGACTCATAGTAGTATCTAATCTCATAACCTTATAAAAAGATAGAAATGCAAATATTAAAATATTAATATATCTTCTGTTATAAAGTTAACAAATGTTGATCAACCATTATTGATGCATCAAATGTGCATCAATTCATCCTCATCAATTAATTCATTATCATAATCTAGCAATTATATACCATTAAAATAACCAAAGACCTAGATTTTTCAGCCTACCATAAAGTGATATCAATAAGATCATTGACAAAGAAATCTAGATCTGTAAGATTAATCACATGAAGAGTTGAGAAAGAAATGAGTAGATAAACAAGGGGTGATGATCGTGAATCTTGTAAGGAAGCACGAACTAGTGATGACTTATAATTAATTGTGCCGGTCATGATGAACCTTACACCTGATTGTGCGAGGGCACGGTGACCCTCAGATGGGCGGGAGATAGGAATCCCAGTTAGGGCAGCGACTGTCAAGTGCGCGGGTCTAGGATCCCAGTCCTTTCCTTGGTTTTTACGCGAGCTCGCAGTGTTTTTACGCCTCTTTGGGATCCCAACTTTAGACCAGCTCCGCTGACCCTTTGTTTTAGGATACCCAAGCGGGGGTTCCTCGGTTTTAATTTTCCGTCCGAGCTCGTTTGCCCGTACTAGTCGGGCTGTTTTTCTAAAGTGATTTTTCCGGAGAGTCTCTCTCACCTGTTTCAGTGGCGTAGTTTTGGAGTAGACCTATACCTCTATTGGACCGCACTTCCAATTAGAGTGCGAGACGGAAGAGCCTTTTGTATGCTACCTCACCGCTTGAGTTTTGTTTACTTTCGCCAGCAGACTTGGCGATTTTACATCCAAATCATCCATGTCTACATCTCAATCATCTAAGGGTTACATCTGAGACAATTACAGTTGAGAGTTGGAGAAATTACAATCAAAGTTGAGTTGGTTGGAAGTGTTTATACTAAAGTTTGATTTGAAATAATATGACTATAATAATATGAGAATATATATATGCACACCCATACACTTATGAACAATTAATTACAATATGAATATATTATATATAGGAAATGCTGGGATAATGGGTGAGCATGGAAGGTGCATGCAAACAACTTGAAAACCCTTTTTACATACGCAAGTAAAAATAAATTTTAATTGTTCATGCCTTTCTACTTGCTTGCTTTTGAAAATAATTAAATGCCAGCTTATTTTTTTTAAAGTTTTTGGGAGATACCAGCGCCCGCTGACGCCTCTTCTTTCCTAACATGTTTTGGCAGGCAAAAAGCTTGCTGCTCAGTAGCTATTGATGACATCAGGTGACCGTGTATATACTAGACGGTATGCTGCGTTTTGTTTTAGTTTTTGGTTCAAATTATGATGTATTATACTTCCTTTCTCTTCTGCTTAAAAAATTTTGGGATTATTGTATGTACAGTCAGACTGATGTACACTTGTATATATTATGAAAATGAATGAAATCAAATTTTGGTGGCAATTGTCTTATTGAATCTGATGAATGTGGTTGGAATGTCATGTGCAAATATTGCAGCGCGAAATTTTTTTTCCTGTAAATTCATACTTTTAATGCGATATCAATGGATGTAATATTGCGAAATGTGTGTAAACGGGTACCCGGATCCTTAGGGGTTCACAAATACTGGAGGGAAATTTGTGGTTTTAAAGATATGGCATAACATAAGATTCATGGAATGGAATTCTGCTAGAGATGCTTCTTAAACACAACAACAACAACAAAGCCTTTTCCCACAATTAAGTAGGGTCGGCTACATGGATTCTTCGCCTCCATTCAGATCTGTCTTGGGTCAATCTCGGACTTATATCCAAGAAACTAAGATCCCTTCGTATAGTCTCTTTCCAACACTTCTTGGGCCGTCCTCGCCCTCTCTTGGCCGGCTCAACATCCCAACACTCGCATCTCCTAACCGGTGCATCAGTTGACCTTCTTTGTAAATGACCAAACCATCTTAAACGGTTTTCTCGCATCTTATCCTCGATCGGAGCTACACCAACTTTCTTTCGGATTGCATCATTCCGAATCCGATCTTTACGTGTATGTCCACACATCCATCTTAGCATTTTCATTTCTGCTACAGCCATTCTCTGCACATGTCTATGGTTCACAGGCCAGCAATCAGAACCATAAAGCATAGCAGGTCTCACGGCTGCTTTGTAAAACTTTCCTTTAAATTTTAAAGGAATTTTCTTATCACAGAGAACAGCGGAGGCTCCTCTCCACTTTAGCCAGCCTGCATTTATTCTATTAGTAACATCTCCATCAATTTCCCCATCATGTTGCAAAATAGATCCCAGATATCTAAAAGAATCTCTCTTCTGAATGTTATCGTCACCAATCTTCACCTCGATTCCTTCACCATTGCTTCCATCAAAGGTGCATTCCATATATTCCGTCTTAGCCCTACTTATACGAAAACCTTTAGTCTCCAATGCATGTCTCCAAACCTCAAGCTTCTCATTTACTCCATCTCTAGTCTCGTCAATCAACACAATATCATCAGCAAATAACATACACCAAGGTAACTCATCTTGAATGTGACTTGTCAACTCGTCTATAATCAAAGTAAAAAGAAATGGACTCAAAGCTGAACCTTGATGTAAACCAATGTTGATATCAAAATAGTCAGTCTTCCCCGTCGGGGTCCTTACACAAGATAAAGCCCTATCATACATATCCTTTATGAGATTAATGTATAGGACAGGTACTTGTCTCTTCTCTAAAACTCTCCACAATATCTCTCGTGGGACGGAATCATAAGCCTTCTCCAAATCAATAAAGATCATATGGAGATTCTTCCTTTTAGCTCTATAAATCTCCATTGTTCTCCTCAGCAAATGGATGGCTTCAATAGTTGAGCGACCTGGCATGAATCCGAATTGATTTTCTTTTACTTGGGAAACTTGCCTTAACCTTCTTTCGATCACACGTTCCCAAATTTTCATAGTGTGACTCATCAGCTTGATACCTCTGTAATTTGAACAATTTTGAATGTCTCCTTTGTTCTTATAAAGAGGCACCACGATACTCCTCCTCCAATCTTCAGGCATTTTCTTGCTTCGCCAAATAACATTGAATAGATTCGTAAGCCAAGTCAAACCACGCTCACCTAAAACTTTCCATACTTCTACAGGGATGTCATCCGGTCCAACACCTTTCCCAGGTCTCATAACCTTCAAAGCCTCCTCTACTTCTTTTCTTTGTATTCGTCTATAGCATGTACGATTCAAGTAACTTTCACTACTAGCTAGATCACCCAAAGTGATCTCTCTATTTCCTTCTCCAATGAAAAGTTTATGGAAGTACTGCTCCCATCTAGTCTCTATATCCTTCTGAGTAACAAGCACGTGACCTTCCTCGTCCTTAATACATCTCACTTGAGAAAGGTCTTTGGTCCTTCTTTCTCTTGCTTTGGCCAACCTGAATATATCCTTCTGGCCCTCCTTAGAGTTGAGATTTTTATACAAAACCTCATAAGCTTTTGACTTAGCTTCACTTACAGCCTTCTTTGCTTCCTTCTTCGCTATTTTATAGTCTGTGACAGATTCCTCTGTTCTATCCTTAGACATAGCTTTAAAGCAAGCTCTTTTAATTTTTAGCTTCTCTTGCACCCCTTCACTCCACCACCAAGCCTCCTTTTGACCCGGAGCTCCTCCTTTTGACTCGCCTAGCATCTCTTTGGCTACCTTTCGGATACAAGATGCTACTGCCTCCCACATCTCGTTTGCACTACCGCTACAATTCCAAGATAAGTCTTCTAAAACCTTCTCCCTGAAGCGTGATTGCTTCAGCGGAAGATTCCACCACCTAGTTCTAGTGATCTTAGGAACCTTCCTTTTCTTTACCAGCCCTTTTATTTGTAAATCCAAGACTAACAAGCGATGTTGGGTTGTCAAACTCTCTCCAGGTATTACTTTGCAATCTTTGCAACACAATCGATCTCTTCTCCTCAACGCAAAGTAATCTATCTGAGTTCTAGTTGAGCCACTCTTATAAGTAATTAAATGCTCCTCCCTCTTCTTAAAAAGAGTGTTTGCTATGAAAAGATCATATGTAGTTACAAAATCCAGAATGACTTTTCCCTTTTCGTTTCTATCCCCAAAACCATGTCCTCCATGCGCACTTGCATACCCTGAAACATCTTTTCCCACATGTCCATTAAGATCTCCACCTATGCAAACCATCTCTCTTTGTGGGATTCCTTGTAAAATCTTATCCAGATCCTCCCAAAAAGCTTGTTTAGTCCTATCATCTAAACCAATTTGCGGTGCATAAACTGAGATGATATTCAGAATTTCTTCTTCAAGCACCAACTTCAGCAAAATAATCCGATCCCCAAATCTTTGCACCTCAACCACACAATCCTTCAAATCTTTATGAACAACCACTCCAACACCGTTTCTGCCCTTATCTTTACCTGAATACCAAAGTTTAAAGCCTGACTTCTCGATCTCCCTTGCTTTCTCTCCAACCCATTTAGTCTCTTGTAGACATAATATATGAATCTTCCTTCTTTCCATTGTATCCACTATCTCCATCAATTTTCCAGTTAAAGTTTTTTTCCCAAGTCCTTGATCAGAAGCTTGTTAAGCTTGAATCCTGTGAAATATAAAATAATAAATTGATCCTAGACCGCTCCTTGATCAGGTACTAACAAAACTAACAAAGTAGCGATAATCCAAACAGGGACCTCATACATCGTAATTGACCAAATCAAAGAGAAATGAATGACGAGGTTCCGTGCACCAAGGGAACAATTCAAGTCTAGGAGTGAATATCGGACATATATAACTATTGTATCAACCCAAAGTAATAAAACAAGCACAATCTCAGTACTAATGCAGAACTTTTAGTGGCCATTCAGATTGTGGTGAAGAAGCTTGCGGAGGATGAAGATGCGCAAACAAGTTGCATAAATTTGCATGAATGAGGTAGAAAGCTACGGCTAGAAACAACAACCAAGTCTTTTCCATTAAAGGTTAAACTAAAATGCATGCAATGAACTAACACTTAATGAAGGTGAATTTTTTCATTGGGAATATTTAGCAGAACTGTTGCAAAATGGACTGAACAATATCCTTCCCGATAAAATTGTATACATTTGTTACATGTCAAGATCTAGTGATTGCCATTTGTTAAATTATTTTTTTCTTCTTAATAAGAATGGTGGGCCTTGCACAGGAGAGAGCCCCTGACAGGCAATAAGCAGTGGTAAAGGTGTTTCCCAAACCACACTGGCAGGAGGATGTGAGGAAATAATCCGATCATTCTAAAGAAGGTATAAGTTGGAAATGTGCACAACTTGAAGTTGAAGATGAAATATATAAGTCGGGAAAAGACGAGATCCACGATGTCTGTGACTAATCACCAATATTGTTTACTCATTTGTTTCCAGTTGACTAATATTTTGTCCATCCGACTAATTTAACTCGACTCTGGATATTTCCAATCCTTGTGAGAGTTTTCACGATCAAGTGAAGAAATTATCTCTCCATGCAAAGCTTTCATTCCAATCCTTGGGATAGTTTTCACGATCTACATTTTACTTTGCGCTTGACTCCAATGGCTCTAAAGTATCAATGATGGTCTTATGGGCATATTTCTAACTGAGCAAGATATTTTGCTTACTTCGTCTTGAATTGCTTTTGAGGTTTTTTAGGATTAGCGTACTTTAGTACAAGTGGTTATACTTATCTGCATAGAAACTAGAAACAACTTGTACACAAGGGAGTAACATGGTATAGTAGAGTTCTCCCGTGGTTTCATCCCGCTCCTCCCGTTGAGGGCTTCTCCCGCAACTAGAAATAACTAGAGTACAGAAACTAGAAAAAGTAGTGCATACCATGCCCCGTTGAGGGCTTCTCCCGTGGTTTCATCCCGCTCCTCACGGAGTAGAGTTCCACGTAAATCTTTGTGTTCTTCCAGTTTCATATTTCTAGATTATGCTCTGTTTTATCATTCCGCTTCCGCTTCTGATTTTCTAACATGGTATCCGAGCTGGTCGACTCTTGAGGTTTTCATATTCTTATTATCGATTCGAGATTTAGTTATCAACTGGTTTATTTGTGAAGATTATTTCTATTCGTCTATCGTTGGATCATGTTCTTGTTCTAGGGTTTAGATGAAACCCTAGATCTACTTGGTAGATTTGTGCCGTCATTCTAATCATCTGCAGTGCCTGGAGCCCTCGCAAGCCCTGGCAGGCGATCACCCAACTCTCCAGGACTCACAAGTTCTCCATGCAGAGTTCGGTTTCGGTGAAGATCTATTCTCCAGGCAGAGTTCAGTTTCGGTGAAGATCTATTCTGTGGCGCAACCCCATCGAGGCGCAGGCGACATCCCCTTCTCCACCCAGCATAGCTCTTGGCGGCGATGACAAGCCCAGATCCAGGTGTGCAACCCCTCCTCCAGCCGTAAAGCCCCAGGCTGGACTTGGATGTCGCGCAACTCCAGACCGCCGCGCACACCATCTGCGCGCCTTTGGCCCCTCCGATCTATCCAGGCGATACTCCTCTCGATGCCGCCCCTCCTTGCGGCAACTTCATCGGGCGCAACCCATCGCGCAAAGGCCAGCGCCCTGCAGCGCCCCTTACTTCCTCGGTGTGTCCACCCTCTGGCGGCGACTCCACCGCGCACCTCCCCATCGTCTCGCGCGACGCATCATTCGCGTGCGTGCATGCAGCAAGTCCCCAGGCGGTGCCACACCTCACAGGCAGCCGCCTCTTCATTCGGCGGTGCAACCCTCTTCAGGCGGTGGCGAGTTATCTCCAGTTCTCTCCCGCGCCTTGCTCGCACGGCCCTTTCCTCTGCTCCACAGCCCAGGCAGCCGCAAAGTTCCTAGGCGGAGGACCCCATGCGGCGGTTCACCGGCGCCCCTCGATCTCCTCCCTCCTTCGCGCAACCAGCAGTGACGATCTCCTCTCACAGGCACGATCCTCCAAGCGTGGGAGCTCTTCCTCACGTGAGCACTCCAGGCGCAGGAACTCCATCTTGGGCGGCGACAAAAGTAAGAAGACTCCCATGGGGGGTGCATTCGTAAGTAGGGTTCCAATTGGGAACCCCAGGCCGTGCATGTACGTTTAGAAAAAAAACATTTGATGGGCTATGTGCTTGAAAGCCCATGTAAAAAAAAAGAATGATGTTTTCCAAAAAAATGTAACGGCTATATATATAAAAAAAAGAGTGAAATAGCCGGAAAAAGAAAAGAAAGAAAGAAAGGGGGAGTTCGCAAGAAAATTTTGAAAGAGGCGCGTAAAAAAAAGGCGCGTACACCGGAAAAAGCCGTACGCAAGAATTTAAAAAAATGCGAAAAGCCGATAAAAAAATGATGAACGGCTTATGTTCAAAAAAAAGTTGGCGGCTATTAGAAAAAAATGACAAAAAGCCGCAAGTTCATGTTTTCTCCCCATTCTATCTTGTCTTCTCCCAACTTTGTCGATGTCATTTTCTGACAAGTATGGGAGAAAGGGGGAGTATATATGTAGAGTCACAGGTCTTGATCCAGATCCAGATTCAGATACCAGTCTCCAGACCGGCCAGTTGATCAGACTCTACAATTCAGTTTCAGACTTGATGATATTTCCGAGTCTCCAGTTTCAGACACTGCCATCATTTGTTCGAGGTCCCCATCATTCTTATGGTTGTTTCGGCTAGAGTTTTCATGTGAGCCATAGGAACTCCAGAGCAAAGGACCATTCCCTATGCCATTGAGGGCAAGGGTTTTCATGTGGTATCATAGGTACTCCAGAGTAGAGTACCATTCTCTGAGCCAGATGGGAGAGACTCAATTCTCCGACGAGGAGACTTCAGGCGCAGTTTCAGACTCGATGGTCAGATTCCGAGTCTTCAGTTGACTCACACTCCAGCTCGTTCGTCCTCCTCACCTGCACAACATGAGAAGCAACGTCCTCGACTGCAGCAATGTGCGCGTTGGGTTGATATTGTCCGTAGTGTCCTGTAGCGTTGAGTTGAGTTTCTTTCTGTTTGTCCAAGCTGAGCATTGCATGCTCCAGCTTGAGGGAGAGTGTTGGAGTATAAGGTGTATGCGTCTATTGAGTTGTAGATGGGTAAATAGATACCTCCAGGATCCATTTACCCCATCCAGTGGTTTAGTCCCACACCGTCCAGTGGTGGGACCTGGAGGCCCTGTGGAGTCTATATAAGGAGCCCCAAGCCTCCTGTAACAGATGAGAAAAAGTAATGCATACCATGCCCCGTTGAGGGCTTCTCACGTGATTTCATCCAGCTCTTCACGGAGTAGGGTTCCACGTAAATCTTTGTGTTCTTCCAGTTTCATATTTCTAGATTATGCTATGTTTTATCATTTGGCTTCCGCTTCCGATTTTCTAACACTCTAAGATGGGTGGTTGGATATGTGGAAGTGGATATACATAGTGCAACCGCGACCATGATCAAAATCACAACATTCTCTAGTCAAGTGAATAGATGCGACAGTCTACAATCCAAGTTCGCGCTGAGGTAGAAGCAAAGTTGGCTACATTACCTGAGATTATAACCAAATTAGCAGTAGAAGGGTTTTCATATATGGGAGAATTATGTAACAGTTGCATGAGCCTGGAGTAGTCTGTAGGAGAAAGTTAGAACATCTGTCCACTGGGGTCTTGATCTGACCTCTGTCATAGTTATATCATAATCAGACGATGATACCACGTTGTCCTACGATGGTTTGCCAAACATTACCCAACACATCTGAGCTTGGTAGTTGGATATGTGCTAGTTGGATACGTGGCAGTGAATGCACGGAGCGCGGCCACTGCTACAGTCAGAATCACGATCTTGATTTCCTTGAGAGTTATAGCGACCGCCTCTTACAGATGATGCCAGAAAAGAAGAAATTCTTCATAGGTTGCAGAGGATGAGTATGACCACTAGAGGTCCCATACTACTGTAGATGATAAAAAATGACCTTGATGGAGGGAAATGTCTCAGACGTGAGAAACTGGTCCTCTATAGTTTGATAATGAGAACGGAGACCATCAAGAAATCTGTAAGCCTTTCTAGTCAGATCTCTCTACCACTAATTTGGTACAACATGCTGGTTGAAAGATGACAAGTTCCTCATAAAGATCAATAAGATGTTGATTAGGGGTGCACATGGATCAGATAAAATCTGTAATTCGATCCAATCCGTTGTCATTGGATTGGATCAAATTTTACAAATCCGTTCATTTATGTATTGGATCGGATTATTGTCAAAATCCAATAAATATATAATTAAATAATATATAATAATTTATTTGTTATCATTAAAGCATATTATATATTAAATGTTATTTGAAAGCTTTGTGTAAATATCCAAGCTACTCTCTTTATACCTTAAACCTATTCCAATTCAAGTACCCCACACCACTTGCAAGAAAGCCCTTTATCTCACCCCACTAGTAGTTTTAGAAAAAATAAATCCTACCTGCAATGTCCTTTTGGACCTTCCAATTTTCAAACAAAATACCCTTCTAAAAATAATAATACCTAACCCTAAATCCACTCAGGACCCATTCCAAACAAAACACTCACCCGTGCCGCATACGTCTCCACCCTCGGGTGCACACATCTCCGTCGAATGTCGTCCTTGTCCTAGTTGTGCGCATGCGCACCCAGATCTCCCTTGCGCACACGCAGTTATACCTTTTTCCCCGCTCTCCCAGACCTTCCTTGCGCATGTGTAGCCAGATCTCGTCCCCAGTCGGATGTTGTTTCGTCATCATCCTTGCCCTTCCCATCCCCAACTATACGCACGCGTAGCTAGACCTCCCTCGTGCATGCACATCCAGACTTCATCTCCGGCTCTCCAAGACCTCCCTCGCACACACGTAGTCAAGAACCTCAAATACATCCCTCCCCACCGCTCAGTTGCCCATAGTTCTTGTTCCAAACCTCCCTCGTGCACAGCCCACCTACCCGCACAACGTAACAAAACAGGTTAGTTGCAGTTCCTATTTGACATATGCAAACTTGCAATTTTAATCAAAGTTGATGTGATTCTTCTATGATTTCTATGGATCACAAGTATATTATTTTTATTTTGTTTTTTTGAAGTCAAAGGAGGGGATAACACGCATAGGTGTCCGCCCCAGATTTTATTACTAAACAAAATTAAGAAACAAGCACAATTTTCAACATTACAAAACCCAAACCTCCACTAAACCTCTAAAATGTACCACAACATTTTCTTATAAAATCTTAGTCCAGAGAAGAGAAACGCATTCCTGGCCAACCAAATAGCCCAGATAACAGCCATAGGGCGTATCAGAGCTCTACGGGGATGGTGCATGCCCACCACTATGGAGTCGAAAAAGAGCTCAGGTTCCCCATACAAACCCACTCAAGACCGCTCTCAATCCAGATGGGTGTCGCCTTTTGACAAAGAAAAAATAGATGTTCCAGTGATTCTATCTCATCCCCACACAGAAGGCATATGTCAGACACATCCCCCAGAAGTCTAGCGTAGCGGTCACTCGTCATTAGTTTTTTCCTCCTGACCATCCACAGGAAAAAACCAATCCTCTCAGGGAGGCCAAGCCCCCAGAAGAATTTGCAATCCCTAATTAACTCCTCAGAGCACGAGGGAGGCGGCCTGCAAATCGCGCCATAGGCCTTCTTGACCGAGAAAGGGCTCCCTCTCCAAGCCCAATGGTCCATGTTCCCAACGCTCCCCTCCCCCCGTATCACGTAAGGAGTCCAACAAGCCGAGAAACTCTTCGAGGCGCTGGTCCGAGAAGTTAGAAGAGAATAGCGGCATCCAGTTTCCGCCAGCCCAGCAGTAAGCAACGCATGCCTCACGATCAGTCGCCAAAGCAAAAAGGCGAGGAAAGCGTGAGCATAGAGGCCCAACATCCGTCCAATCATCACTCCAGAAAGCGAAGGATTCACTATTACCCAAGACCGGCCTAAAGAGATCATGGAAGCGGGGAAGAGTCCCCAGAATCCCCTTCCAGAAAGGCGAAGGCAACAAACCACGATAGCTATTCAGAGGCCATGTACCGTTAATTGCATAGATTCGGTGAACAATGGTGCAACACATATCCACACTGTTCCCCCAAAGTCTGCTCACCCACTTTAGTAACAAGGCTCCGTTCATCGCATCTAACCACCTGATACCAAGCCCACCCTCGTCCTTAGGAAGAGTGATTGTTTCCCAGTCCACAAGATGCATTGCTCCCGTATCCTGACCAACTTTGCCCCACATGAATCTACGCATCAATCTCTCAAGACGTTCACGAATACCCGCCGACATAAGGCGAGTGGACATGAAGAAAATTGGAATCGACGATAAAACCGCTTTCAGCAGTACCAAGCAACCTCCCTTGGACAAGATCGAGGATTTCCATCCTCGCCCTTAGGAAGAGTGACCGTTTCCCAATCTACAAGATGCATTGCTCCCGCCTCCTGACCACTTTTACCCCACAAGAATCTGCGCATCAACCTCTCAAGACGTTCACAAATACCCGTCGACATAAGGCGAGTGGACGTGAAGAAAATCAGAATCAAAGATACAACCGTTTTCAGCAGCATCAAGCAACCTTCCTTGGACAAGATCGACGATTTCCACCCCACAAGCCTTCTTTCCAGCTTCTCGGTAACATGTAACCAGTCAGCCAACTTGGTTCTGCCCAAGGCCAATGGAACCCCCAAGTATCTGATAGGGAGGGCACCACAGTCCGTACCCAACTCTTGGCTACAAATACGCAATGCCTCCTCCGATATGCCAAATGGAATCACCGTGGATTTGCTAGTTTTCTTCGATATACCAGACAACTCGCCAAAAAGCTCCAGAGCGATTGCCATACCACTTGCCTCCTCTCCCCCCCAATGAAGAAAACGGTGTCATTGGCATACTGAAGAAGCAGGACAACTATCTCGTCCCAGGAATAGCCAGAGGTGAAACTACCGTTAAGAACACGATCAACGATGCGAGTCAAGACGTCGAGGCAATGACGAAAAGCAAATGGGCCAAAGGACAACCGTGCCTGATGCCTCTCCGTGGCTGAAAGAACCCGCCCTCCGGGCGACCGTTCACAAGAACCAACAAAGAAGAGGTTGTGACACAACGCTTCATCCAAGAAGCGTGTTCGGCCTGAAGTCTTCAATTCTTTCCGCCGCCTCATGCTTAGGAAGGGGAAAGATCAGGGCTTTATTAATCTTATTGAACCCCGCATTGCCCTGACAGCACTCCAGCATAACCTCCAGCACCTCGGCACCCACCAGATCCCAGAAAACCCTGTAAAATGCCATCGGGATGCCGTCCGGGCCTGGAGCACCATTCGTGTTTAGGCTCCAGACCACATCCTTCAACTCATCCATGGTGGTTGTCTGAATCAAACTACAGGCCTGAGAGGGTGACAACCTTGAAGCGCCCTACCCTGTCCATCTCCACCGCCTCTCACTCAATCGCGTCGAGAACTCGCGGAAGTGGCTCGCTCTCGCTCTACCCATCTCCCTGTCGCCGTCCACTCTAACATCGCCGTCTATCACAGATCTCAAAGTGTTACTCCGACGCCACCCGCTGGCCACTCTGTGGAAGAAAGCCGTATTTGCATCTCCCTCCCTGATCCAATTGTTTCTTGACATCTGCTTCCATTCGACCACGCGCTTCTTGTCTTCATCGGCGATCTTCTTTTGCGCGAACGCATGTTGAGCCAGCTCGTCAATGCTCAGATCTCTAAAATCCTCAAGGCTATCAAGCCTAGCCACTTCTTCCGCTTCCACCATGACATTGTGACGGGCATCCCTGGATTCCCTCTTGAAGGCACATAGACGTGCGCACAAAGAGGTCAACTTCTGCACAAATCTCAATGTTGCAGAGCCGGAGACAGCTGAGGAGGACCAGTGGGATGAGACGAGGTCCCTGAAAGATTCCTCCAGAAGCCAAGCCTTCTCATATCTGAAAAAACCCTCGAGGGTGACTGTTCCCCCGAATCCCAAACAATGGGAGAGTGATCGGACCTCGTTCTCGGTTTAGCTTCAACAAACGACAAAGGAAAGAGTTCCATCAACTGCGTGGAAGCCAAGAAACGATCAATGCGGGACCGAGAACCAGAGTTTCTACAGGTGTACTTCAAACCCATGTCAACTAACACCTCCAACTCCAAGCAGTCGATAACCTCTCCAAATTCCGCAGAGCCACAAGCAAACCGCTCGCAGAGCCCAAGGCACCGATCGTCTTAAAGTCATCGATAGTACTTGCATCAAAAGAGCATCAGACCGCATCCGAAACAGACTCGAGCTTAGTTTCTTGAAGGAAAAACCACATCGCATCCCCACTCCCGAAATCTCGTTCCTAGAACCCTCCTCTTTTCTGGGTCACCCAGACCCCTAACATTCCAAGAAAGAACTTTCATTGAGAAACCAAACTTGAGCCCTGGATGCGCACAACTCCTGCCAGGCCCGCAATTAGCGCTTTCCGCTCTGAGATACGAGGAGGTTCCCCGTTTTGAGACCTAGCACGCTGCCTTCTCCTGTATCGCTTCCCGAATTTTTTGTCCACGGTAACACCACTGGTTGGGCCTGCCCCGTCCTCCTCCAGCATCATGGCAGAGAACTGTCCCTCTTCAGAAGTTCCCCCGACTCCTATTCACATAACGCAGGCGGCACACTGACCGAGTTCACGAGGGCCGATGCAAGGCATTCAACAGGGCGGAGGGATTCAGAAGTAACACTGTGCGGCGCAAGCAAGACAGAGCCAAGCCCCCAGCATTGCCACCCAGGCCGGGTCCGAGAAAACAGTTGGAGCAACCGATCATTAAGCATGGGAGGGCCCAAAAGCGAAATCCGATTGATAACCCGATCCCAATGCTTGGGAGAAGTGAAAGGATCCGATTGCAAGATCTTCATCCAAAGAACAAAGTTCAACGCATGCATGGCATGAGTGTCAACAGTAACCCAAGAGGCCTCAGCGCTGGGAAGCGCAACCGATGAAATCGAAAAAGTGTCTTCCCGAAGCGGCGCCTCCACAGAAACATGATACTCCCCATCAGAACACGTGCTGATTGCCCCTGATAAAGGCAAATCAACCAGCACGCGAGAAGAGGAAGCATCTCGAACCACCACCGACACCGATGGCGGCGGCGGGGGGTCGAGAAACTGGACCTAAAGGTGAAAGGAGAAGCGGCCGACGTCCAAGACCGTCGAGAAGATTAAATTCCCCGGATTAACGTCGCCAAAATAGCTGCATTCCAAGATGAGCAGCGTTAACTCCGGGTCAGAACCTGGTTGCAAACCATTATCTGAAATCGATATCACCGAGCCCCATTACTTCAAAGGCAGCCCCAAGCAAAACGCAGTACGAGAGAGGAAAGGAACCCCCCGTACCCGAGCCACTCGCCTTATAGAGCGATCGGAAACCCCGTCCGCAAAGCGAAGTCTTCTCCAAACAACTTCACCTTCACCGCCCGGCGACAGGAGGTGTTCCATCTGCTTCCTCGACATACCTCTAGCATATCATTTTTTAGCACCAAGCATCACCACATCCCCCGAGAACGCAAGACCAAATAAACTGGAGAGATATGTGTGCGCCGATGTCGCTGTGATGGAGTCCTTCATCCAAGAGCCCACGAGCACTTCCGAGCGGTCTTCATCCTCAGGAGCATTAATGACCGAAGCATAGGTTCGGGACCCTTGGAACGCGTCACCCACAGGTTGTGAAGAACCTCCTACCTTCCGCACCACCGCGGGATGACCAAGCTTCTCACGGCAAGAGTCGCGGCGATGACCCACGAGCCCGCAAGAGAAACAACGCGGAGGAGAGTGGCAAGCCGCCGCCAGATGTCTATGTTCGCCCCACCTGAAGCAACTTCTCCCCGGCTTCCTATGAGAGACGAGCACCCAGCCATCGCCAACCCTACCGTCCTCCTCCCCGGGCCACCGACGAACCACCCGCCTCGATATGCTTTCACTACTCTAGGTCGCTTGCACCTTTCCGCCTCCATTTCGCCAAAAGTGTGATGTTAATTCTACTCCTCATTCAATTTTTATTTTTTTATACAATGATTGCTCGTACTAAATCCATAGCAACTATATATATTTTTGATTTCCAAATATTTTGAGTCAAATTGCTTCAAAAAATTAGCTATTCATTTCTTTACATTTATCTATAATCTCAATTTTAGAACCATGATTCGAATGTCGAGGTTGAGTATGCTACAAACTTAGTCATAGATTAGGTGAGCATTAAAAATCCGAACCATCCGTAATCCGGTGGATTGGATTGGATTTGCATATTTAATGGATTGGATTGGACTGGGAAAAATAAAAAATCCTGGATTGGATATGGATTAAGCCAAAATCTGATCCAATCCGATCCATGTGCACCCCTAATGTTGATAATACTCCACGAAGGTATACTCTCCATAAGAAGCAGACTAAATGCGCATGTATATGTTTGCAAGTCATAACTTGGTAGTCTGCGAAGAATACGACTATGACAGTTCATTCCACATGTTGTTACTTGTTAGTAACATCTTTGTACATGAGATTGGCAACAATATGGGACTCGACGATGTTAGCCATCTATGTCATAACCTGATAGTTGCCCCTTAGCCATGACTCGGTCTTAACAAGTGTTGCTAAAGTGAGTATTCGGTATTTGATAGGAGTCATTGAATAGAGAATAAGTGATATTGGGGAGAATATATGGAATTAACAGGTAATGTATTTTTTATTATTTTAAATATAAAATTTATGTCTGATACATATATTCTTACATATTTATACATATATGATCATCAATCAATAAGAATTTAAAATAAAAGTACCAATTAACAAGTTAAATATAAAGAATTTTAACATTTGTGGTAATATTGGGATAAATGGAAACCTTAAAAGAATAATAAAATAAAATAATAAAATAATAAAAACCCCAACTATTCAGCTGAATATTCAACCGAATATTCGGTTTAGGTGAACAGTATATGAATAGCTATATTCTATTTGATCACCCTCTCAAACTGCATACTTGGTACAAATATTCAGTCCATTCGACCAAATATTGCAACATGGTCTTTGTCCTTTTCTTTTATAGGTTCCTTCATTAGAAATGTATATTTGCTCTGACCATTGATGAATGACTTGAATGCTTGAGACTAGAGCACATAATAATCTGCATCCTTGAGTTTGATGGATGTCCCTTGAACCATCATAAAAGATATGGAAAACAAAGGCTTTGTCTTAATAGGATTCACGATCATCGTGGTCAGAGAGATAGATCAACGAAATGTTATAGAAATCTAATCACATAGGGATAACAATTAAGGCAACAACCCTTGACCGAGAAGGGCTTGCACGGAAGGGGGGAGAATGCACGGGAACCCGCTGCAGGCGTATAAGGACCCGTTGTTGCTGCTTGCTTGCACGAGAGGTACGAGCTGAGTGGGGGTGGGGGTGTGCTTTGCGGCTTGCACAAGAGATTGCGTACAAGAGTCGTTGGTTAGAATTAGGGGTTTCGTGCCGCGAAGGAGAAATTGAGAATGCAACAGAATGAATTTTATTCATGGGGTAGGGTTTCTTATATAGCGTATAACCCTAGGGCCCAATAAATGATAATTACATAATAATACTTGAAGGGTTAAGCATAAAAAAGAGAATATATAGAAGTAAACTAGACATGGAAATAATATAGAAATTAAAAAAAACTAATAATGTCAGCAATACGAGCATTCCTACTTAGAGAATGAATATATAAATAATGATAATTGTTGAGAGAAATAATGAATTGCATTCTCATGAGGCCCTAGGATTTTCTTATATAAATGAGAGATCTATTGGGTAAATTACATAATGAAGACGGAAAGAATAGAAAAACATAAAAGAGATAGAAGATAGAAAATATCTCAAAACTCCGCCTCAAGCTGGAGAATAGATATCAATCATGCTCAGCTTGGAACAACATCTCTGGTAAGGTCATTTGGCTAGGGCCTTGGAAAGTACATATGTTGTCTAATCTCCTGAGTGAACATGAGTAGTGGAGATAAGGCCTTTCTGCATCATATCTCGAGTGTTGTGACATTCTACCTCAATATGATTGGTCCTCTCATGGAAGGTTGTGTTATTGGTGATGAAGAGAGCAACCTGGTTATCGCATTGGAGGTGCATGGGAAGAGGCACCTCAATAGTTAGGTCAGTAAGAACAGGTCCGACCCACTCATTTATGTGCAAGCCTGTGTCATGGTCATGTATTCTGATTCTGAGTTAGATCTGGCAACCACTGTCTGCTTTTTGCTCTTCCATGACACCAAGGAACTCCCTATAAACACTGTAAAGCCAGAGATAGACTTCTTTTCTTTCGGACATCCTGCATAATCTGCATCTGTGCAAGTTGTAATGGTAAGGGATGTACCTCTGCTGAATAGAAGACCAGTGCCAGGTGAGGCTTTCAGATACCACATAATCATATGTACTGCATCTATATGTGCATGTCTAGACTACTCCATGAACTGATTCACTTTGCTCAGTGCAAAGGATATATCTGACCTGGTGATGGTCACATAAAGAAGCTTCCCAACAAGCTCCTTGTACCTCTTGTAGACTTCCTTAGGGTCGTCATTATGGAGCTTCATGCTCGGATCCATAAGAGTAGTGGCATGCCTGCAATATTCCATGCTTATCTCAGAGAGAAGATCTATAACGTACTTCCTCTGGGTCATCACAAGACCTCAATGGTTCCTGGCGAACTCCAGTCCAAGGAAGTAGCGCAGGCTACCAAGTTCCTTGGTTACAAACTGCTGACCTAGGAAATCCTTAGTAGTCGGGATGTTCCGCTACTCATCCCCTGTAACAATGATATCATAAATGTACACAAGTATGACAACCGTGTACCTCTCCGAGTCCTCTGAACAAACAGTGAATGATCGACAGTCGATCTCACAAACATCTGTTGCTCTATCAAGTCCGAGAGCTTTTGGAATCATGCTTTTGGACTTGTGAAACATGCAAACCTTCTAACAGTCCCCCTCAACAGCAAACCCAGATGGTTGCTGCATGTAAGCCTCCTCCTGGAGGTCACCATAGAGAAAAGCATTCTTCACATCAAGCTGATAGATGGGCCATCCCGTGTCACTACAATAGATAGAAGTATACGCAGAGTAGAATGCATGGCTACTAGAGAGAATCTATCCTGATAGTCTACCCCATATACCTGGGTGGACCTACGTGCCACAAGTCTTACCTTGTAGCAATCTACAATGCCATATGCTCGGTGCTTCACCCACTTGCACCCAACAACGGATGCGCCAATTAAAGCTGAAACAAGGCTCCAAGTGCCATGTGACTATAGCACGACCATCTTCTCCTCCATGGCAAGACACCACTGACTGTCCTGAATGGCCTCCTGATACAACATTCGTATCTCCATGACTGACAGTGCCACGGTAAATCTCCTAAAATCCTTTGAAAGTCGGTTCAAAGAAACTTGGGTTGTAAGAGGATATGAAGCACAAGTACATCTCTGCTTTCGCAGAGCAATAGGCACATCGAGATCATCTGCCACCTCCTGAATCTGTAAGTTTCCCTCTTGAGAGGGTACCTACTCATCCTGTAAGGAATCCTGCAGCATAGACAACTCAGTAGTGTCATCAGTAGAAACGATGTGCTCATTACATACCTAAGACATGTTGGATGATAAGGAAGACTTGTGAGCAGGGGGGATAGAGCAAGACTTGCAAGTAAACACACATGGTATAAACTGAGTCAAGATGGGTGGTGGTCCAGGGGCAACCAAAAGCGGTGGTATATGTACTGGAGGTGGTGGTGAGGAAGGTGATGGAGGTGGTAGAGCTGTAGGTGGAGGCATGTAGACCTCATCAGAGTCAGATGGGTCAGTCTGTCACATGTAGGAGAGAAATACATAATAGACTCAAATAATGTAAAATCAACACTAACAAAGTATTTATATCGAAGAAGATCAAAGCAACAATACCCTTCCTGGGTACGAGTGTAGCCAACAAAGACACACTTGACAACTCTGGGGAAGAGCTTGTCACGATCATGCGAAAGATTGTGAACAAAGGCCACAGATATAAACACACAGGCTGTAAGGGAAACATATCCTTCTCGGGAAATGCAATCGAGAAAGGAACCTTTTCTCCCAAAATAGAGGATGCCATACGATTCATTAAGTAGCATGCAGTGAGAACCGCATCATCCCAATGAGTGCTGGGCACGACTCTGAATGAAAAGGGTTTTGGTCACATCGAGTAAATGGCATTGTTTACGCTCGGCAACATCGTTCTGTTGAGGTGTATAGACACGCGAGGTTTGGTATACAATGCCAAGTGACCTGAGAAACACGGATAGATGTAAAGTGCAAAGCTCTAAGGCATTATCAAAACACAAATAGGACCATACTGACGTCCATCACCTCTGCCACGGGGACTACGCCCACTGAACTGAGTAGAACCTCTTTACTACGGGAAGCAACCATCACTGAGAAAGGTTGTGTGGTGGCAGCATGTGGAATAACAAGCCTGCTAAGACGACTGTAAGCCTCCATGGGAGGTATGGTCGCCCCAAGGTTCAGGAAAGCGGTATGCGTATGCGTTCGGACAGGTCAATGAATAGCGCTTAAGCGGTATGCGGATATGCGGGGTATATGCGGTTTCCTAATTTTTTATTTAAAAATAAAAAAATATATACGAAAGTGGCTACAAGAGAACAAATTTATGTATAATTGTGGTCCAACAGAAGATTTAAGAAAAATAACTTTCATATAGAGTTCAAAACAATCCCTATCAATCAAATATCAATACTTCAATAGAACGGTTAGCACAAGAAATAATTGACAACAATCAACAAAATAGAAAAGTTAGCACAGAAAATGCCTCTATTGTTGTATATAATGTCATTTATCTCTGTCGTTATATTTATAACTGATCCTCCATCAAAAGTACCAAACTTTACATATAATATATTGCATTCATAATAACTATTAGTTGACTAAATTAGTTTGCTAAATTATTGGTACATTATTCTTTTTCTTCCTCACGTGTTTACTCCAATCTCGCAGTACAACTACTTTGACGATGGATTTAAATGGTCATGGATGCTTGGTTGGCATACATGCAAAAGCAAGGAAAAACGTGGCACAAATAACACAATTAAAATATAGAAAAAAATAAAAAAAATAAAAAATGTGTATGCGGCCGCACATGCCGCATGCGGCCGCATAGCCCGCATATATGGCTCGCATAAGCGCACATGGCACATAATGGGGGGCTTCATGAAAGCGGCGTGCTGAAGGCATCGCATACGCATATGCGGCCGCACAGACCGCTTTCGTGAACACTGGTCGTCCCAATAAGGAGTCGTGCTCATGTTGTCTCATACATTGGGTCAAACACAATCAAGAAAACTCCAACCATCGTGGAGTTCCTATATGCTATCTACTGCTCTATGGAGGTCATAATCGGTATGAAGCTGTGAAGCTTCTCGAACATGCCATAAAGCGAGGAGTAGAACATTTGCAGTAGACGACCATTCTACTTTACCCTATATATGTCAAACTGAAGCTGAAGAATATTGGCCCTATTCTTCTCTTGGGCATAAATGGATGTCAGAATATCCCACATCGCCTTGACGGTGTCCTGGTTCACAATATTATTGGCTATCTCTGTGGTGCGGGCTCCAGAGAGCCAAATATACGCATACACGGCATCTTTCTTTCACGAAGTATTATCCCCAATCTTGTTTGTCGGCTCTGACTTTGTCAAAATGTACTCATTGTTGTTGCACTACATAAGTGTCAGAAACTACATAGACCACAACTCATAGTTGGCCCCATCCATCTTCACGATGGGAGTCGGGCCCTTGAAGGCACCGGACAAAGAGAATACATCACCCTTATTTCTTGACATGATGAAGGAAGGCTGAAAAACGGAACTTGACTGGTAGCAAGTCTACATGATTATATGAAGGATTGGTTGTACGTGTAGATTCATACAACCATCCTTGTTACTCTTCAAGCTGTGCTAGGACCGAAAAACAAGATTTATAAATCTGAAATCTCATTTTCCGATCAAAATCAGACCGTTTCAGGATGCAGTTTGGCAACAGAGAGGAGAGAAACCACCACGGGGCCTTTAGCGGTGTACGGAGCCGCACGAGGAGGTGCTACAGTGCGCAATAGCATGCCGACAACAGTACGCGGAGATGCGACAACGCGTTGGGGCCCTCCACAGTTGCACGGAGGCGCGAAGGCATGTTGGATTGCTCACGGTGCTGCCGGGCTACCTCTGAAGGGGAAGCGATGATGCACGGTACGGTTGTGAGGAGGTGCAAAAGTGACGCACAATGCGGAGGAGGCTGCGGGTGGGGTCTAGGGCGCAATGTACACTAACTCTGGTCTAGGATCATCGCTCCGATACGATGTTGAGGGAAAATAATGAATTGCATTCTCATGAGGCCCTAGGATTCTCTTATATAGAGGACAAACTCGTTGGGTAAATTACATAATGAAGACGGAAGACACCGTATTGTACCACAGATGATGATGTAGAGCATATGGAAATCGTATATCTTTAAATAAAACAATGGCTTATCGTGAGTCAAAATCATGGATGGATGTCACGAGCGATGAGTTGGACTCGACTGAGGGAACATCGCATCGGATCTATGTGATAGTCCAGTGGTTCAAAAGTAGGAAATTCATATGATGCACGTGGGTGTTTAAGAAAAAAGAATCAAGTTGATGTTCGGTTGATAAATACAAGCAAAACTAGTCGTCAAAGGTTATAATAATAAAGATAGAATAGACTTCTATGAGACCTACTCTCCGGTCTTAGCTATAATCGTAATTATGAATTGGAAGTATCCCAAATAGATGTGATGACAACCTTTCGTGATGGAGAATTAAGAGAGGATACATATTAAACAAAATGTCAGAGGTTATGCCAACATGATGGTTTTCAGGAAGAATGATATAAGAAAAAGGTTTATAACAACAACAACAAAGCCTTTTCCCACAATAAAGTAGGGTCGGTGATAAACACAAATTTCGAGAGAGCCTAAATGGTGTCTCACACAAGGCGGAGACAACCGTCGCTGTGGCGACTCTCAAATGAAACCTGTATTTAATCAACAATTAACCCACAATAAAGATCAATAAATTAGAAATAATGTGGAGTTAAAATTTATTTTTAACTCTGCACAAATGATGTAAAGGGCAAGTATGCAGAGAGTTCGAACATAGGGAGCAAGCAGGGTAGTTGAAAATAATGTGCTCAAGTGAATGTGTGTGTCAAGTGTCTACACTAAGCAAGCAAGCAAATAAAATTTTTGTGGGTTTTTAATTTTTAATTTTTTTTATTTTAATTTAATTTTTTAAATTTTGTATTTTGATTTTTAATTTTCTGATTTTTATATTTTATATTTTATATATTTTTTAATTCTTTTTCCAATGATAGAATATATAAGCAATGTAATAAAAGGGAGAAAGAGATATTTATAAAAATAGATAAAAATGTTCAAAAATTAGCAAATAAAGTCTTTTTGGTCTTTTTATATTTTTCTACTATTTTTGTGATTTTTGGGGATTTTTCAAGGTGTTTTTGGTATTTTTAAAAACTGAAATAAAGGAAAACAGTGGAAAATGTGCTGGCTGTGAGGAAAATGCAAATTAAAATTAGCAAACAGCAACCAAAATTTTTCACACTAATTTTCAAATAAAGAGAATGAAATGTAGAACAAACAGGAATTGAATTTGTATTTTTTGGAGATTTCTTTGATTTTATAGATTTTTTTGAAGTTTTTATGTATTTTTTAATTTTTAGTGTTTTTCTTTTGAGATTTTTAGTGATTTTTGGACTGACACTAAAATAGGTTAAAATAGACTCTAGGGAATTTTTTTGGAATTTTTAGAGGTGATTTAATATTTTTTTGGTATTTTCTAAACTAGACAGTGAATAAAAGCCATGTATTTGATTTTTAATAAATATGAAAATAAAAGAAAATCAAAAACTAAATTTAGGGCGTCAAAATATAAGCCAACAGGAGCTTAAGTTTAAAATTTGAGAAATTTTGGGATTCAAATGATACCCTAATTAATTCATGCAAGCACACAAAAAAAATCACAGCCAAGCAAGGACTAGTTTGCAAATAAGCAGACTTCCAGGGGGTTTTACGCAAATTTCACACAAAATTAATCCTGAATAGAATATTTTCAGGATCAAATAGCAATCACAAAATTTGCAAGGGCTGTTTGGCAAAATTCCAACCCACGCGCGTGCAATGCACGCGCCTGGGGAGGATCTACTTGCAATATTACAAAGTTCGGGGGGCTGAATGCAAATTACCCTAAAAATATATAACGTGATAAAACATTTACTGGACTAAAAGCTAAAACCCAAGACTATAAGGGCCTTGTCCACAAAATGTCCACGCGCACGTGCCACGCACGTGCGCTGGGCTGGCAAGGGTTAAAATACAAATAAGAAAACTGCAGGGGGTGTTTAGCAAAGTTTACAAAAAGTTGACACGGCAAATGAAAGTTTAAGTCCTATTAAAATATTATAAAAACTGCAAGGGTGAAAATTGCAAAATACCCAAGCAGGCGGGCGATCGGACGGTGTGGAAGATGCCACTTGACACGTGGCGCAATCTGAACGGCCGATGACGCTTCGCTGGTGGACGTCTAAGATTAGATCTCGGGTGAGATCGACGGTGGCTGGGTGCTGATGATCGAACGGTCCACGTTAAATCTGGAGGGGCTCCCTTGATCGGATGGTGGCGAAGGCGACTAGAAGAACACGGAGGAGCTCCGGCTGGGCGAAGTTCTCCGAGCTCCTCCGGCCTGCTCCGGTGGCTTTTGAGCTTCAAAATCGGGTTGCGGCCCCCTCAGGTCCTCCTCTATCTCCTGGATGCGGCAAAAGGGCACGGCGAAGGACGTGACGCTCGCTGGCAACTGGCGGAGCTGCGGGGGCTTCAGGAGCTCCGGCGAGCTTCAAAACTCGCCTCCAGGCACGATTAGTCGTGCTTTGACCTGCAAGAAGGTTAATGAGGCCCAGGGCAAACTGCCTGGACCTCAGGATGGAAGTGGGGGTGCGTGGATCGACGGGGAGATGATCGGCCGGAGGAGCGCTCCGGCCAAGTGGTTGAATCAAGTGACTCAGGCGATGAAACTCTAAATTTTTTGAGGGTTTTTCATCCTAAAGCGAACAGGAACTGATTGCATGAAAGAAATGAGCGGGGGGATGCCCTCAATGGCCGGAGCCAGAGGAAATAGGGTACCTCGACGCCGACGTTTGGCGGAGGTGCGGGGAGCTTCTCCGACCTCGATCACCTAGGCTGAAGAGCTTGATCTGGAGCTGTCACCTCCAGGAAGGTCTGGAGCGCAAGAAGGTGGAGAGGGATGGTCCGAAGGAAGTCCAACCGAGGATGGAAGTGGCGGAGCTCTATTTGAAGAAGGTTGGATGCGTGAATTCAAGGAGAAATCACGGGCGGGACATGAAGATCTAAGGAGATCTGGGAGGTCGGCGATGGAGGTGATTGTTCAAGGAACAAGTTTCGTGAAGGAGGCGGCAGCAAAGGACGAATGGCGCGGCCTCGAAAAAACCGCAAAAGCGGGGGAAAACGAGGCGCGCACAGAGCGGCAAGGACGAAGGATGGAATGTTGACCCGCCGGTCAACAGTCGGAGTCTCCTGGTTGGTCCACGTGGACCAACCAGGGAAAAGATTAAAAAATTATTTTATTAATTCGTTTAAAAATAGAAAAATGCCGAATTAATTTTTGGTTAAAAAATAAAAAATGTTTAAAATTTTATGTAGTATTTTATTATGATTTTTAATTATTTTTATGAATTATATTTTTACAAGTTACCTTTATACCCCTATATAGGTATATTACCTATGTATTTTAGTACTTTATTTTTATTTTGTATATTTTTATTTTATTATTTTATTTAGTATTTTATAAAATTGTAGAATACTTTTATATATGTAAATTAGTTTATTTTTCTGATTTATTTTGTATAATTAATAAATTATAAACAGGTATGTATAGGTATGTACATAGGTATTGTATCTATGTTTTGTGTATATAAGTATTTTTATTTTAATCTTTATTTACATTTTTATTCTGATTTTAATATTCACAATTATTATAAGTAATATTTACAACATTATAAAAATATAAAATTATAAAAATAATAAATAAATAATAAATTGAATATTTTACTCTGTACAATGTACAATGAGGGTCCAAAACTCAACTTTCAAACCGTAGCTCCGCCAAATGCGAAAC
This sequence comes from Ottelia alismoides, assembly GCA_037367405.1. Taxonomy (NCBI): domain Eukaryota; kingdom Viridiplantae; phylum Streptophyta; class Magnoliopsida; order Alismatales; family Hydrocharitaceae; genus Ottelia; species Ottelia alismoides. The sequence goes on from JAZKJV010002162.1 coordinate 195,801, forward strand.
CACCACCAATAATTAGCTTATTTTCTTCTATATACAATTAAAGGTGAATATGCTGCATTTGGAGTTGTCAGTTGTGAGATACGGGTCTGGGAAGTTGGCATTCTGGATTTTTATTCAGACCATAACTTTTTATCTGTACATTATTTTTCTGTGAAATCAATTTTGTATTTTTCTATATAAAATTATCTACAACTTTCATGTACAAAGTTTCTTTATTTGATGTATAAAAAGTGGAACCAAAAATAGGTCCCAAAATGAATAAAGAATGAACAGAATGTATAGGTATTTTATCTGTATTTCTGACCTTATCTCCCCCTATTTTATTCCTTGTCGACCTATTCATCAAGATGCCTAGGTCTCGGGGTTTCGGGTCATAAAATATTTACAATATTTTATTCTTTTTCTTTTCTTTTCTTTATTCTATAATTTTGGCCTTAAATACAGTATTTTATACACTAATATGATGCACATGCATGAATGTTAAGATGCTCTATTTAATGCTATTTACAGGCGTTTGCTAGGGTTTTTGATGCCAAAATGATAGAATAAAGATGATGAAATGTGGATTCATCATCCCCCTATACTTTACCTTTACTAGTCCCTAGCAAACACTTATGCAATAAGTGCAAAAAAGAAGAAGAAAGAAAAAAAAAGAAGAAATGTGGATTTTATTTGATTATCAAACTTGTCTTCGCAAAATCAAAGTTTGGAGCTTAAGTAGGACCTTTGGAATTTTAGTGCGGGCGGAACCTTAGTGAGAACCGTGTTTGAAATTCAACAGTCCTTCAGAATCCCAAAACTCTGTCCAAGTCTCCTCAATAGGCAGGTCAGAAATACTTCAACTCATACGCAAACTCTTACGACTATGAATCTGACTCGTACAGTGTAAGTGATGGTGGCTCTCCCCAACTAGAATGACAAAGAGACTGACTTCTCCAGCATGACAACCCAATGATCCCCCAATCCAATGACTCCATCCTCGAGGAGCAGGGTATTCCCTTCTAAGTTCATGTGGCAACCAGCTCAAGAGGAGGGGGTGAAGAGAAGAATGGACGGTAGCCAGTGCAGCTACCTATCCTGGGATGCAAGACCAGTGTAGTCAAGTCATCCTGCTGCAGGCTCACATGATATGACTTTGATGCTCAAGCTTGCTTATTTTCTATACAACATATTCACATACTTTGCAGGCTTTTTATTTCTGTACATGCGTGAACTTTTTTTTTTGGAATACTATTCACAACAGCATTTACATCAGGAGTTCTTCCTCTTGAGCCAGTAGACTATCCCTCTTTTGAAGCTTTATTGCAACCCACAACCTCCTGTCTTTAGACTTCCTAATCACTGGACGGGTTGGGGTGCACTTCCCTCCCTAGAGGAGGACAAATGTTTCCACTTGTGTGCGTCTCATACCGGCAAATCCAATCCCCTCACCACTCCAACTGAGTTGAACCATGTGAAAGGTGCAGGTGTCCAAGTTAGGTCATTATCAACAAGAGTCGTGCGTGTGCTCCGAAATACTCTACTTAGGCAGTCAAGAATCCATTGAACCAAGTCTCGTGACCCTCAAAGAATTAAGTCAACTAGACCTGAAGTACCTCAAACCAAGCTCCTATAAGGTTCCTGTTATTAGGTAGATTTGAAGGTCCAATCAAGCTCCAATCTTTGGATTTTACTTAGACTCGTTCAACTATCAAACTCGATCCGAAAAATGCGAATGCTATGCAATGCAAAAAATATTTTTGTGATGCAATTTTCAAGGATTTTGAGCTTTTTATGGATTTTTGAAAAGATGATGATGATGCATATGCAATTTTGTTTTTGTCTTTTTCAAAGAGATTTTTCAAATGTTTTTGGATTTTTTGAAAAGAAAAAGTTTTGGCTGAAAATCTAGGTTAAAACTATGTACACGGGAGTGCTTCTTATATATACAAGAAGTGGATTTTAAGAATTTACAATGGTAAGTGATCAATTTTATACATATATATAGGTAGTGGATTTTGGTGAGATGTCTGCGTTCCTCAAACTTATTTGACACAGATTTTTCAAACAATTTTTGAAAACTATAGTCCAAAATAATTTTTACAAACATTTACACACATTTGAAAATCATTTTGCAAAGACTTTCCAAACAGTATATATAGATTTTTCAAAATATTTTTGCAACCATTTTTCAAACCATTTGCAAATCATTTTTCAAAAATTTTATTTCACACAAAGAAAAGAAATTTTACAATCCACACATTTTACACAGGTTGAAAACATGTAACAAAATATTTTCAAAATAGTTTTCAATAGATGTTCACAAAGATTTTCAAACTATTTTTCAAACATTTTGCAAAAAACATTTTCATCTGATTTATTAATCAGTAATTACACAAAAGAATTTGAGGAACAAAACACCTTTTTATTAAAGATTTTAATGAATTTTAAAGAATTATTAGCCATATTTTTAAGAAAATACGAAAGTACGAGTTATGGCTAAAGTATATACATAGTATATACGACCCCCCTATACTTAGATTGAGCTATGTCCTCATAGATCGGAGAGAAAAGAGAAGACATAACTCGTACTAAGTATAGGCAAGTCTAAAGAATGAATGAATCAATGAATGAGAAGTTGACCGTCCCCCCTATACTTAGGATCAAATAATCCTAAGTATAGCAGACTGTACACAACGCAGGGAGGGTCAAGGGTGGGAATGAACAGATCGTACTCAGATTGTCTCCCCCTATACTTAAGGTAAGATATCCCTAAGTATAGACAAGAAGAGGAGACAATGGAGAGGATCGAAATGAAAATGAAAGAAACTCGGGGTGCCAACCCCCCTATACTTAGGACAAAGTACGTCCTAAGTATGGAAAACTGTCTACAAGGGCGGCACCTTTTTGATAGATACAGAAGATAGAAATGGAAAAGAAGAAAAGAAGAAAAGAAGAAAATAAATCAACAGATGAAATTGTGATATGAACAGAGGGATCTGTACAACGGAAGATGAAATTGATCACCATGTATGAGATGCAGATGATGAGAGTCAAAGGACACATCTCATACCAGAAGAATGGGGGCAACGTCAATGGTCGGCGGATCATGATCTAGATATAATTTCAGGCGTTGACCATTAACGCGGAAGGTAGAGGAAGATGACGGTTCGGATATGTCGATGTTGCCATTGTCATGTACCTTCCTGACCACATACGGACCTTTCCACTTGCTCTGTAACTTCCCTGGGAATAATTTCAGCCTGGAGTCAAACAACCATACTCTCTGATCTGGCTCAAACTGTTTATGGCTGATATGCGAATCGTGCCATGTCTTCACTTTCTCTTTGTACTGTAGGCTGTTGGAGAAGGCTGTGTCTCTCAGTTCCTCCAGGGCTGCCAATTCTGCTCTTCTCTGGTCTCTTATACTCTCTGGATCTAAAAGCAACTCAGTGACTGCCCAAAAAGATTTGTGCTTGATCTCCACTGGCAAATGGCACGGCTTGCCATAGACGAGACGAAAGGGAGATGTCCCCAATGGATTCTTGAAAGAAGTCCGATAAGCCCACAAAACCGAGTCCAAAAGCCGTGACCAATCCTTTCGGTCTGGACGGACAACTTTCTGCAAGATCGTCTTTATCTCCCGATTCGACACTTCGGCAAGACCATTAGTCTGAGGGTGATATGGAGTGGCAACCCGATGGTCAATACCGAACTCGTCTGCAAGGGCCCTAACCTTGTCATTGATGAAGTGAGACCCCCCGTCTGAAATCAAGACTCTAGGCACCCCGAACCGTGAAATGACATTTTTTCCTCAAGAACTTGCAAACGGTTTTAGCATCTGCGGCTCGGGCGGGGATGGCCTCAACCCATCGGCTGACATAATCCACAGCGAGCAAAATATGCTCGAATCCCTAACTCTTAGGAAATGGGCCCATGAAATCAATCCCCCATGCATCAAAAACCTCACAAAAGTGAATGGGTTGCATGGGCATCATGTCTCTCTGTCCGCAGGTTCCCATTTTCTGACAGTCGGTACATCTCTTCACGAACTCATCAGAGTCCTTGAAGAGAGTAGGCCACCATAGGCCGGATTGAAGCACCTTCTGTGCTGTTCTTTTTCCAGAATGATGTCCTACTGCCTCAAGCTTGTGGCAGTATGTGAGGACGTTATGATACTCTTCTTGAGGAATGCACCTCCTCCAGATACTATCCCCTCCTTCATGATAAAGGACGGGATCCACCCAATGGTAAAACTTGGCCTTAGCTAGGAAGGTCTCAAGTTTCTGCCTGGGCCAACCCTGAGGGATTGTCTTGGCAACAAGATAGTTTACAAAGTCAGCATACCACGGGAGTGAGGTGACAGCCAAGATCGCCTCATCTGGAAACGTCTCAGTGATAAGTGCGCTGGGCTCAGATTCCTCAAGATTCTCCAATCTGGAGAGATGATCCGCCACCACATTCTTGACTCCAGGCTTGTCCTTAATCTCAATATCAAATTCCTGAAGCAGAAGGATCCATCTGGTAAGACGTGCTTTGGCATCCTTCTTAGCCATTAAGTACCGGATGGCGGTGTGATCAGTGTAGATTGTCACTCTAGATCCGAGAATATATGATCGATACTTATCAAGAGCAAAGACTACGGCCAGCATCTCTTTCTCAGTTACAGTGTAATTCCGCTGCGCGGCATACAAAGTCCGGTTGGCGTAGTGAATGGCAAACGGTAATCCATCCCTCCTCTGTCCAAGCACAGCCCCAACGGCAAAATCTGAAGCATCCGTCATGATCTCGAATGGGAGAGACCAATCGGGTGGCTGCAGGACAGGAGCTGAAACAACCATATTTTTGAGAGTCTCAAACGACTCAAGACACTTATCATTGACAATAAACTCGGTGTCTTTTGTCAGCAAGTCAGTGAGCGGTCGGGCAATTCGACTGAAGTCCTGAATGAACCGTCGGTAGAAACCGACATGCCCCAGAAAAGACCGCAACTGACGCAAGTTGGACGGCAGATTGAGTTTTCTGATGATATCCACCTTAGCCGGATCGACCTCCATGCCCCTGTTGGAGACGATATGACCAAGGACCGTCCCCTGAGTCACCATAAAGTGGCTCTTCTCCCAAGATAAAACAACGTTGACCTCTATGCAGCGCTGAAGCACACGGTCTAGGCAGTCAAGACAAGCATCGAACCCATCGCCATAGACCGAGAAGTCATCCATGAAGACCTCTAGACAGTCACCCACCATGTCCGAGAAGATGGACAACATGCACTTTGGAATGTCGCAGTAGCGTTACATAGACCAAAGGGCATCCGTCTGAAAGCATACGTCCCAAACGGACAGGTGAATGTCGTTTTCTCCCGGTCTTCGGGCGCAATGGCCACCTGATTGTATCCATAGTACCCATCAAGAAAATCCGGCTAGCCGCTCGATAATCTGATCAATGAAGGGTAGCGGGAAGTGATCCTTCTTCGTGGCCTCATTCAATCGTCTGTAGTCCACACAGACCCTCCAAGAAGTTGGTACTCTGGTAGCGATCTCCTCTCCAGACTCATTGACAATTGTAGTGATACACGTCTTCTTGGATACCACATGTAGTGGACTAATCCATTTGGAGTCGGAGATGGGGTATATAAAATTGGCGCTCCACCACTTGAAAATTTCTTTCATGACTACATCTCGAAGATTCGGGTGCAGCCGTCGTTGGAACTCACGCGACGACCTAGTGTCATCCTCAAGATAGATGTGGTGAGAGCACAGAGCCGGACTTATCCCCTGGAGATCAGCTATACTCCAACCTATCGCCTTGCGGTTTCTTTCAAGAACCTCCATCAGACGAGATTCATGCTCTCCAGTCAAACCTGCTGAGATAATGACTGGGTGCATATCTGGCTCACCCGCAAGGAATCTGTACTTCAACGACTGCGGCAGAGGCTTCAGTTCTGGACAACTGGGAGGCGGCAGATATGGATTCCGATATGTCTGTGTGAAGGCGACCAGGTCTACATGGGAGAACTCTCGCTCTGCATGAATTTCTGACGCACGGCGACCTACTGATTCATCAATAAACTGCACTGGCTCGCACTCTGTCATGGCTGTTAGCTCAGAAGGAATCAGACAAGGCAAATAATCATCAAAGTCATCCCAGTCAATGTCTGAATACGAGGGATCAGAAGAAGATGAACAAGAATGAAAATCATCTGCACCACTCATCACAACACTGTCAGCCTCAGGTATATCCTCATCCAGGGATGTGCTCTCCCGGCTCTCGACTGCCATGAGTTGTAGATACAGTGAATCTGTAGGCAAGGCAAGGGTCGGTGCTAGAGGATCTATCCAGTTGGATTCATCATCAGTCATCACAAAATCACACACCTGGTGGATGTCTAGCTCTTCCTCTGTCATATGCGCTGCTTCACTGGACTGCTCTGAGCATTCTAACTCTCTAGCTTTGGTCTCCTCGATCGTCTCTATTTGTATGGTCTCGCCCTCTACGCGAAAGCATACCTTCCCAGTATCATGGTCGGTCACCGCCTTAGCTGTCGCCAAGAATGGACGTCCGAGAATGATGGGGGCATCGGTTACCGACTCAGGGATCTCCATGTCCAACACAACGAAGTCCACGGGGAATTTCAGGCCCTGAATGGTAACGACCACGTCTTTCAATAACCCCTTCGTCAGCAAACTGAAGGACCGTCCTTCTTCGAAGAAGAGGACCAAACTCGAATCGGTCGAGTAAGGCTGCCGGAAGAAGGTTAATTGAAGAGTCGCTATCTAATAGAGTACGATCAAACTGCTGCTCCTGAATCTCGCATCTGACATAGGGAGCTCTTGCATATGGTCGCTTAGCCGGCAGCTTGTTCTGGATGGTACAGTAAGTGGAATGAGTGAGCACATGGATTTGATGTCTGTGATTCCTCCTCTTCCTGCGGACGGTAGTCTTCTCTTTCAGGTTCTTCTTGAAGAGGGGGATGTGCTCAAGTGCTTCTTGTAGAGTCAGCTGAATGTGCAATCTGTCTATCATCTGATTGCCGAACTCTACCTGTTGCTCTTTTTTGGGATTTTCTCTTTTATTCCCCTTCGCTCGGCGGAGTGCCTCAGGGAAGGGGATGGTAGGGGCCTCCTCAGATGGAGGACTAGGAATCGGTCCCTGTGCCTGTGAAGAAGGAGACTCCATACAATAATCATCATTCACCACATATGGATCCGCAATTTGAACAGAAACCTTTCCTTTATTCATATTTTTGTTTTTCTTTTTGTTCCCACACTCCTTAGGTACAAAATGTGGCAACATCACAGATGGTGGCTCAACAAAAGTAGATGTGGTGGCCTCAGCACCACCACTAGCACCGGTCTTCACGGCATCAGCACCGCGCTCTGGTTCATCATCCAAAATGGTGGCATCAGCAACACCGTCTGCAACTGGTATCACGACGGCATCAGCACCGTCGTCCTGGACTACATCATGGGTGGCATCAGCACCACCGTCTTCAACATCATCATTAGCGGCATCAGCACCGCTACTCTGCTCTTCTGGCGCTCCTGGTTCTGCATCTGGTTGTCGCTCAGAAGAGGCGCTGCCGGCTGGCATCCTACCGCTCCTAGTAGTCACAAAATCAGCATCATTCAAAGAATAAGACATATCATTCAAATCGTCACTAGGAGAAGTATTCTCTGTAAACTCTACCTGCTCAGACTTCCTTTTCAGATTGTTCGGGTTAGGTTCGATCTGAGCGGGTATGGCGGCCTTGCCTTTTATTATGTCTCTCATTTCCTGCCGGAATTCATCCATTTCTTGCCTGAAAGATGCTCGCTGTTCAGATAGCAAGCGGGCAAGATCATCGAGCGCTGGGTTCTCAAAGGTGGGACCCTGAGAACCGGATGGTTGTCCCTGCTGGAAATGGGGTTGCTGCTGTTGATGTTGCTGGTACGGATAATTCTGGGTTGGCTGGGCATAAGATTGCTGAGGCTGCTGTCGCTGCCTCCACTGTTGTCCCTGATAGGAGGGACGAGGACCACTCTGATATAGCTGTTGATGGGCATACTGGGGCTGCTGGTGTTGCTGCTGTGGCTGGCTGTTCTGATGTCCTTGGGTAGGGTTCTGCTGTTGGGATGAGGATCCACCGTTCCCCCAACGGAATCCGGGGTGATCACGACGAATCCCGGGCTGAGGGTACCGGTCGTACCAAATCCCATTGACTTCCATCAATGGTTCCTGCTCAAAGGATGGTGGAGGAAGAATGGCCAGTGGCTGCTCCGGCTGATACACCACCATCTGAGTATCTGTAGATGGCGGCTGCGATGGATAGTATGGTAACAATGGAACCGGCTCTGCCTGGATATGGTTCACCTGACGGTACGAGGTAGAGGGCTGGCTGGCATTGCTACTGCTCGGATCAGCACGTGATCTGGGAGGCTGTTGTGACTGAGTTTGTGCCTCCTGGACGCACAAGATCTGCGTCTTCAGATCACTCACGGTCTTGGCAATTTGGTCCATCTGGGCCATGCCTTGCATCTGCTTCTTTTCGAGGATCTCGAGGCAGTCCAGCTTCTCACTAATTATGCCCATGTCGGCTGCGGCTGATTCAGCTTGGGTTGCGGTAGCTGACACTGTATTGGAACCGGCATCGATGCGGGCGATCCTCTGGAATGATCCCGCTCCTTGCGGGGGCTTCTGCTGTGTGTAGACTCGAGCTTGGGCCATCACTGTGGAGCTTTCTGCCATGCCTTCGTAGATGGCCCAGACGTCGTCTTCTCCCTTAGAGAAATAAGAGCCACCGCAAGAGGCGTTCACTAGCCCCTGCAGCTCCGGTGTCAGCCCACAGAAGAAACTCTGCACGAGATTGGGCTTGGAAATGTCATGATGTGGACACCGGTCTATGAGCTCTTGAAAGCGATCCCAAGCTTCATGGAACTGTTCATTTGGGATCATGACGAAGTTACTGATCATGGCTCTAGCTGCGTTGGTCCGGCCGAGAGGGTAGTACTTCTTCAGGTACGCGGTCCGGAGATCTGCCAATGTGTCGACGAATCGTCCAAGGTATTTGAGCCAGTAGGCGGCTCTGTCAACCAAAGAGAATGGAAAGGCGATCATCTTTATGGTGTACTCGGTCATCAATCGATCATGAATGGTGCTGCATATCATCTCGAATTCCTGGAGGTGGAGGTACGGCTCTTCGGTCGGCAACCCATGGAACTTGGGTAGAAGCTGGATAGTGTGGGGCCGAAGCTCGAAATCTCCGTGAATGGGCGGGAGTCGGATCCAACGATGAGTGAGGGATGCAGCTGGGTTGCGCAATTCCCTCATGATGGTTTGTGGTGGTCTCTCAGCGTCTGGATCGCCTCCTCCTGCATCAGGTCCTCCTCCTCCACCTCCACCGCCCCCAGGTCGGTTCTCTCTCATCTGTGTTATCTCTCTTATCAGATCACCCATGAATGTTCCCTGGTCACGGATCTGTCTCTGCATGGTCTCCAGAGACGCTAACAAGGAGTTGTTGATGACCACCTGATCAATTATGAACGGAGGGTGATCATGGTCATCTGGGTGCTCGCCTCTGTCTGCCATCACTGGATTTTCTGAAAAAGCAAAAGAGGCCATCTCAGGTGCTGTTGAATGAGCAGAACTCTGTGATGCACTGAATTCTGAAACAATTGGACTGAGAGAAGGAGAATGGGAAGGGTGGTCGAGGGGGAACAGGGTGGATGTAAACTCAGGCTCGGAGAGCGGACTCTCCGAGGTATTCCTAGATGAATGAGGAGGAGTGCTGGATAGCGGTGCCGACAAGGTCGGCCTAAGAGATCTCCGTCCCATCATCTTGATTATTTGGGAAGAGCAGGGAAAATGCAAAAGAAGAAGAGGAATGAGATGCAACAAAATCGCGCACAATTGTGCTGTGTTTTTTATCTTGACCTAAACAAATCTAGCAATCAAACACAAAGCAGGGGTAAGTTCACCAACTCAACACGTGAAGCCGTGAAGGTTCGGCTTTTATCTTGTCAATTTTATCTTGATTCAGAAAGTTATCTTTTCACGAGTCCTTAGAACGCTACGCCTAAAGGAGAGAGAGTACTGCCGGAAAAGTATCCCCGTACTTGTCCTCCTCCTGTGTAACCTGTAACTTGCGCTTTTTGAGGTCCTTGTAACCCTTCCTGGATCCCTACTCAGCCAAAGAAATAGGAGGAAGCCGATAGGCGAAACCGATACTTCGGACCTCGCTCGCAACGGAATCACCCGTAAGCGTACAAGGTCCTACTCGGACGCAGCCGGTGAGACAGACACACCCGTGAAGGCGTGGCCTAAGCTCGGTACTTCGGACAAGGTCGGCGCTCACACAATAGTGAGTCACCAATGGCGACCAAGCCCTACTCGACTACGTACGATAGTAGCGCTCATACTTCGGAAATCCAAGCGATACACAAGGCAACCACAAGTTGGGTTTTTGGCTCTAATCCTTACGAAGCGCTCACTTCACTTGGAAGGAGACCTTCCCATGCAACCTGAATACAAGTGAGGGTTTTACTCTCCCCAAGCAATGAATCTAATTACCGATTTTATTTTTGGTCAAGTTTTCTTAGCAGTCCCTTTTTTAATTTTTTTTGGTGTTATCGCTTCTTTTGAGTAGATTCAAACAAGCGCCTAACGGTTTTTATATTTTCTTGATCCTACTTTGTTCCAAAAACAGAGGGAGAATGGAGTCGGAAAAGCCGTGCAAGTCGACACCAAGATGGAAATCTCATCTTTGTGCCTAAATGATGCATGCAAAGTAAGAAGACTTACAGCGAATCCCAGCTCTCTCCATGCGGGATGCAAAGTAGAATTTGTAAACCTATGCTATATGGCGATATGCAAAGCGGAAATCATCCTAAAGTAGGCAACTGCTAGCGTTAAGAACCACAAGCTAGCCACTACCTCCCAATCCAAGTGTCCGGTCTAGGCTCACCCCTCCTCTACTCAACACATTTGAGTTAGGAGAAAGCGCTTGTTCGGGAATGAGCTCGCGGCGCGTGGATCGAAAGCTATTAGCTAACTATTTAATTAGTCTAAGTCCAACAACGATCTATAGGAGCATGCAAAGGTTATTAGTGTGTTTGGACCTATTCTAATCGAATCAAGCAATCTAAGGGCTCAATCCACAAAAGAAAGGAAAAAGGAAAACAAAACCGGAAAATGACAAGCGAGAAAAACGCGATAAAAACCGCGGTGAGCCCCCGGGTGAACAAACACCCGGAAATTAGGCCCGGTAGTGTCCAAGAGTCCAAGTGTCCAATGTACCTGTATTATTACAAATTAATGAATCACTCTCTCTCACAAGATAAAATGAAAGCTAAACTAATCACTCTCTCACTCCTGCTCTCTCCTGCCGGCCTGGCTAAAGAAAGGACGGCTCCGCTTTCCAAGGATGCTCCGGGTCACCTAAGCAATCCGTCTCGCTCCGCGGTCCCTCGCAAGAAGACAAAAGAAGAGTGGTCAGAATATCTCAATCAATATATATCAAAAATGTAAGAGATAGAAAATAAAGCTATGGTAGACAAGTCAAGCACAAGCAAACAAAATATGAGCTGAGCGTCAAAAAAAAAACAAAATATGAGCTACTCGCTGTTGCTCCCCGGCAACGACGCCATTTGATAAACACAAATTTCGAGAGAGCCTAAATGGTGTATCACACAAGGCGGAGACAACCGTCGCTGTGGCGACTCTCAAATGAAACCTGTATTTAATCAACAATTAACCCACACTAAAGATCAATAAATTAGAAATAATGTGGAGTTAAAATTTATTTTTAACTCTGCACAAATGATGTAAAGGGCAAGTATGCAGAGATTTCGAACACAGGGAGCAAGCAGGGTAGTTCAAAATAATTTGCTCAAGTGAATGTGTGTGTCAAGTGTCTACACTAAGCAAGCAAGCAAAAAAAATTTTTGTGGGTTTTTAATTTTAAAATTTTTTTATTTTAATTTAATTTTTTAAATTTTGTATTTTGATTTTTAATTTTCTGATTTTTATAATTTATATTTTATATTTTTTTAATTCTTTTTCCAATGATAGAATATATAAGCAATGTAATAAAAGGGAGAAAGAGATATTTATAAAAATAGATAAAAATGTTCAAAAATTAGCAAATAAAGTCTTTTTGTTCTTTTTATATTTTTCTACTGTTTTTGTGATTTTTGGGGATTTTTCAAGGTGTTTTTGGTATTTTTAAAAACTGAAATAAAGGAAAACAGTGGAAAATGTGCTGGCTGTGAGGAAAATGCAAATTAAAATTAGCAAACAGCAACCAAAATTTTTCACACTAATTTTCAAATAAAGAGAATGAAATGTAGAACAAACAAGAATTGAGTTTGTATTTTTTGGAGATTTCTTTGATTTTATAGATTTTTTTGAAGTTTTTATGTATTTTCTAATTTTTAGTGTTTTTCTTTTGAGATTTTTAGTGATTTTTGGACTGACACTAAAATAGGTTAAAATAGACTCTAGGGAATTTTTTTGGAATTTTCAGAGGTGATTTAATATTTTTTTGGTATTTTCTAAACTAGACAGTGAATAAAAGCCATGTTTTTGATTTTTAATAAATATGAAAATAAAAGAAAATCAAAAACTAAATTTAGGGCGTCAAAATATAAGCCAACAGGAGCTTAAGTTTAAAATTTGAGAAATTTTGGGATTCAAATGATACCCTAATTAATTCATGCAAGCACACAAAAAAATCACAGCCAAGCAAGGACTAGTTTGCAAATAAGCAGACTTCCAGGGGGTTTTACGCAAATTTCACACAAAATTAATACTGAATAGAATATTTTCAGGACCAAATAGCAAACACAAAATTCGCAAGGGCTGTTTGGCAAAATTCCAACCCACGCGCGTGCAATGCATGCGCCTGGGGAGGATCTACTTGCAATATTACAAAGTTCGGGGGGGGGGGGGGGGGCTGAATGCAAATTACCCTAAAAATATATAACGTGATAAAACATTTACTGGACTAAAAGCTAGAACCCAAGACTATAAGGGCCTTGTCCACAAAATGTCCACGCGCACGTGCCACGCACGTGCGCTGGGCTGGCAAGGGTTAAAATACAAATAAGAAAACTGCAGGGGGTGTTTAGCAAAGTTTACAAAAAGTTTACACGGCAAATGAAAGTTTAAGTCCTATTAAAATATTATAAAAACTGCAAGGGTGAAAATTGCAAAATACCCAAGCAGGCGGGCGATCGGACGGTGTAGAAGATGCCACTTGACACGTGGCGCAATCTGAACGGCCGATGACGCTTCGCTGGTGGACGTCTAAGATTAGATCTCGGGTGAGATCGACGGTGGCTGGGTGCTGATGATCGAACGGTCCACGTTAAATCTGGAGGGGCTCCCTTGATCGGATGGTGGCGAAGGCGACTGGAAGAACACGGAGGAGCTCCGGCTGGGCGAAGTTCTCCGAGCTCCTCCGGCCTGCTCCGGTGGCTTTTGAGCTTCAAAATCGGGTTGCGGCCCCCTCACGTCCTCCTCTATCTCCTGGATGCGGCAAAAGGGCACGACGAAGGACGTGACGCTCGCTGGCAACTGGCGGAGCTGCGGGGGCTTCAGGAGCTCCGGCGAGCTTCAAAACTCGCCTCCAGGCACGATTGGTCGTGCTTTGACCTGCAAGAAGGTTAATGAGGCCCAGGGCAAACTGCCTGGACCTCGGGATGGAAGTGGGGGTGCGTGGATCGACGGGGAGATGATCGGCCGGAGGAGCGCTCCAGCCAAGTGGTTGAATCAAGTGACTCAGGCGATGAAACTCTAAATTTTTTGAGGGTTTTTCATCCTAAAGCGAACAGGAACTGATTGCATGAAAGAAATGAGCGGGGGGATGCCCTCAATGGCCGGAGCCAGAGGAAATAGGGTACCTCGACGCCGCCGTTTGGCGGAGGTGCGGGCTTCTCCGACCTCGATCACCTAGGCTGAAGAGCTTGATCTGGAGTTGTCACCTCCAGGAAGGTCTGGAGCGCAAGAAGGTGGAGAGGGGTGGTCCGAAGGAAATCCAACCGAGGATGGAAGTGGCGGAGCTCTATTTGAAGAAGGTTGGATGCGTGAATTCGAGGAGAAGTCACGGGCGGGACATGAAGATCTAAGGAGATCTGGGAGGTCGGCGATGGAGGTGATTGTTCAAGGAACAAGTTTCGTGAAGGAGGCGGCAGCAAAGGACGAATGGCGCGGCCTCGAAAAATCCGCAAAAGCGGGGGAAAACGAGGCGCGCACAGAGCGGCAAGGACGAAGGATGGACTGTTGACCCGCCGGTCAACAGTCGGAGGCTCCTGGTTGGTCCACGTGGACCAACCAGGGAAAAGATTAAAAAATTATTTTATTAATTCGTTTAAAAATAGAAAAAGGCCGAATTAATTTTTGGTTAAAAAATAAAAAATGTTTAAAATTTTATGTAGTATTTTATTATGATTTTTAATTATTTTTATGACTTATATTTTTACAAGTTACCTTTATACCCCTACATAGGTATATTACCTATGTATTTTAGTACTTTATTTTTATTTTGTATATTTTTCTTTTATTATTTTTATTTAGTATTTTATAAAATTGTAGAATACTTTTATATATGTAAACATATTTTTAGTTTATTTTTCTGATTTATTTTGTATAATTAATAAATTATAAACAGGTATGTATAGGTATGTACATAGGTAGTGTATCTATGTTTTGTGTATATAAGTATTTTTATTTTAATCTTTATTTACATTTTTATTCTGATTTTAATATTCACAATTATTATAAGTAATATTTACAACATTATAAAAATATAAAATTATAAAAATAATAAATAAATAATAAATTGAATATTTTACTCTGTACAATGTACAATGAGGGTCCAAAACTCAACTTTCAAACCATAGCTCCGCCAAATGCGAAACCACCACCAATAATTAGCTTATTTTCTTCTATATACAATTAAAGGTGAGTATGCTGCATTTGGAGTTGTCAGTTGTGAGATACGGGTCTGGGAAGTTGGCATTCTGGATATTTATTCAGACCATAACTTTTTATCTGTACATTATTTTTCTGTGAAATCAATTTTGTATTTTTCTATATAAAATTATCTACAACTTTCATGTACGAAGTTTCTTTATTTGATGTATAAAAAGTGGAACCAAAAATAGGTCCCAAAATGAATAAAGAATGAATAGAATGTATAGGTATTTTATCTGTATTTCTGACCTTATCTCCCCCCACTTTATTCCTTGTCGACATATTCATCAAGATGCCTAGGTCTCGGGGTTTCGGGTCATAAAATATTTACAATATGTTATTCTTTTTCTTTTCTTTTCTTTTCTTTATTCTATTATTTTGGCCTTAAATACAGTATTTTATACACTAATATGATGCACATGCATGAATGTTAAGATGCTCTATTTAATGCTATTTACAGGCATTTGCTAGGGTTTTTGATGCCAAAATGATAGAATAAAGATGATGAAATGTGGATTCATCAGTCGGCTACATGGATTCTTCGCCTCCATTTAGATCAATCTTGGGTCAATCTCAGGCTTATATCCAAAAAATTAGGATCCCTTCGTATAGTCTCTTTCCAGCACTTCTTGGGCCTTCCTCGCCCTCTTTTAGCCGGCTCAACATCCCAACACTCGCATCTCCTAAATGGTGCATCTGTTGATCTTCTTTGCAAATGACGAAATCATCTTAAGCGGTTTTCTCGCATGTTATCCTCAATCGGAGCTACACCAACTTTCTTTCTGATTGCATCATTCCGAATCTGATCTTTACGGTCGAAAAAGGTTTATAAATTAAGAAAATCATTATATGGTTTAAGGTCGAAAAGTCAGTAATCAGTGGATCGGATTTAGTTATACTTTAGTTGGTTTTGAATTTTTAAATATATAAATCATTTTAATACATGTATTTTTAATTTTTTTCTCGACTTTTATTGAATATGAACATATATTTTTTCATGGTTTTCTCCTTTTTTCGTAAGCCATCTTTTTTTTTGGCCTTTCTTTCTTTCTTTTAAAATCCTTTAGAATTTTTTCTGTCGCTCTTCCCAACATTGGGCCCAATACCCCGCGTTTCTGTTTTAAATAATAGCAGTGGACAACTTCTTCAGCCCAATGTTTTTGAACCCTACTTTTAAAAAACAGTAGTAGCAACCACTATGGGGCCCATAACTTCTTAAAGCCTAAGAGAGAGCATCAATTCTACTTTGCTTTCCTCTTCTCCTACAAATAAGGTTCCCCAATGGGAGAAACTGCATCTCCGGATGCCATTGCCTAGGGTTTGAGAGAACTTGCGAGATACGTGGAATCTACTTTGCTTTCCTCTTCTCCTACAAGTAGGGTTCCCCAATGGGAGAAATTGCATCTCCGAATGCCATTGCCTAGGGTTTGAGAGAACTTGCGAGATACGCACCACCTGGAGGCTGATCATTGGAATGCCTGCTGCCTAAAGAAGATGGGGGGAATTCAGGTCTTGCCTTGGGCTTCACGAGGACACGTGACACCGACTCTAGGGTATGACTGGGAGGATACGAGGCACCGTCTGGAGTAGTCTCACGTAAGGAGCATCACATGAATACTTCTTTCTCGAGTTGCGTACAGAGATGCTTCATCAAGACTTTAGAGGATGATCCGATCGATTGGGTTCCTTCTTAATTTGCAACTGAGATGCACAAAAAGTGACAGAGAGAGGAGATACACCTCCTAGATGATATGTCATCGCTAGGAGTTATGGTTTATGGAATTGTTGTAGGGGCACACATGGAGTGTTGCGCTTGCCTGGAATAAACCTCTCGCCTGGAGATCTTGCACCGAGAATCCTTCTACCATAGATCTTTCACCTTTATGGGTGTGAGAGAAATAGACTGGAGGCGGTGCCCCTTGACTTGTGTGCTGCATAGTGCATACTGAAGTTGTGGAAGTTAAGGATGAAGGTGGTGCCACCTCAAGAATTAAGGTTCCCAAAACCTTAGAATTTTCTTTAACTCGGCAAAAGATGTGCACATAAGCGTCGGATGAACCTTGAAACGCTTCAGAACTTTTGAACAGATCAATGAACATATGAATAATCTTTAAGAACAAATAACCATAATCAAATCCGCTCAGATACCATGTTGAAAAGAAATAATACGGAAGCAGAATCCATAACCAAGAACATAAAAATATGAAATATCAATGCTAGAACTTACGTGAAACCCTACTCTGTGAGGAGTGTGATGAAACCACGGGAGAAGGCCTCACATAGCCGAATATTGTATTATGAATTTCTCAATGAACACGAGGTGGGGGGCTTCTTATATAGCTCTATGGACAGAATGGAGTCCTACTTATATATGATGTGGGACTAAACAAGAAAGCATGATAATTGGATCCTGGAAAGATCCAATTACATATCTATTACGTACTTTAACACATATATTTATAAAAATTTGTACATTTTCTATACTTTCATATTGAAATAGAGGGGAAAAATTGAATTTCAATCAACATTAAGCATTTTAGATTAACTTTGTTTAAAAAGGCAAAAAAACAGTCCAAGAAAAGTGACTAACTCGTCGGCCAGGCTACAAGTGACTGCTTAGTCCTGGTGAAGTCGGAACCCTCCCCCTACTAAACTAAGCGATCCAATCAAACGGTCTAGTCAGCCATTTTTTACAACTATGATATGGCTAAAACAATTTTCACAACATTGGTATCTCAAATTTCATGAGAAAATTATTCAATTTAGCTTTGTTGCAAATAAATCAGATAATTGTATGTATATTAAGAAAAGTAGGAGTGAATTTACAATTATATCATTGTATGTAAATGGCATTCTCCTCTAATGACATAACAATGCCCAATGAGATAAAAGAGAAAATGAGTATTGTATTTGAGATGGACATGGGGAAGCATCCTATGTTGAAGAAATTTAAATAACAAGAGATAAAGATTCGAGAACATTGACTTAGTCATGAAAAACACTTGCACATTGTACTCGAAAGACGCTGGAATGCATAATAACACTCCCATATCCTACACCACTCCTGCATAGAAAGAGACTTAGTAGGAGTCAATATCCAAGAAAGGGGCAGAAATATTAGATGATCCATATGCACAAGTGGTGGGGAGCTTGACATAAGCAACGATGTGAACTCGAACTGACTTGGCTTATCCAATAAACCTAGCTAATAGATATTAAAGTAATTCCAGTCCAACACATTGTGAAGCTGTAAAGAGGACTCTACGATGTCTGAATGGAACTGCACATCTTAAATTGGCGTATCAAGATGGATTGTTTGAGGTAGTAGGATATTAACGATGTAGATTTTCAGAGGGGTGCAGAGGGTTGATAATGTAATCCACATTGATTCTGTGGATTATCACATTAAACCTTAAGAATTAGTCCGATTAAACCAGATCAAAAAAGTTCAAATTCGAAAACAACCAAAGTTGAGCACGCTCTTAACCCTCAAGTCAAATCAAGGCATCTAAACGATCTAGATGATTTAACCTTTTGGATATCCTATCTGCCCATAAAAAATGTCCCAACTGTCCGCAGGAAAACCACTTCTGTCATCTGCTTAGACTTACTTTATTTTTTTTTCGAAAGGGTAAATGATGAATATTCAAGTAGTAGCCATCCTAAATATTGACAGAGATTATTCGGTACACTTTCCACTCAAGGACAGAAACATCTTAGCAGATATGGACTAATAAAGGATCATCTCTGAATATATAGAGGCGAACCAAATAAATAATGAAATGTGGAGACAATCTACAAAAAAGTCTGTACATTTTGAAATAATTGTAATTCTGTTTATTGTTTTTGAGACCAGTGTAATTGTGTTTATAAACTCTGAAAAGTCTTGTCCCTTGAAACCTCATCAATAGGTCCAATAGGTCCTCGTGTTTCCTATTAAAAACAATTGTACTTTGTATTTTAGACAGCTTTTCCTTTGAAAGCCTTGGTTCTTCTCTTCCCACTTTCCCCCAGCTCTGGCCGTTCTGCACTACCTCTATATTGTATCAAAAACTTTGACCTCTTTAAGTTCATACAAACAACCTAATCATTAACTAATGATCATTAGTGTTCACAAAAGGATAGGCTCTGTTAGTTTAGCGGATAAATTGTAATAAGTCTCTGAAAATAGGATTTATCCCTGAACAAGCTTATCCCAATATAATATAAGTATAAGTCCCATCATTTATTCTTTCAAAATGGGAAGTAGCTACACTGTCGCTTATCTGTCACTTCTCCCTCAAACACAAACTCCACCAACCACACTATTTATCCATCCAACTTATCTATCATTTCTTATCACAATCAAACATGCCCTTAAAGAAATGAGGAAAAAGATTAATAACAAACTCACAGTTTTCGATAATTCACTCCCCATCTCCATACTGCGAAGACATAGTGGAACTATTTCTGTTGAGAGAAGAAAAGTGATAACTTCATTATCATCTACCTGAAACAGAGAGTTCATAAGCAGAGGTCCATTCACAGTGCCTATCATATTACAAAGGAATATTTACAGAAAAGGACATTAAAGAATCAAGAACTTGCTAAACTTCAATCTAAATAAAAGCAATATACTTTCTTTCTCTCTAGTGGACTTGCTAAACTTCAATCAGAAGAAGTTAAGGTTTTAAAAACTGAACCGAACCGGCCGGTTCAACTGGTTAAACCAAGAACCGGAAGAAAAATGGTCCAACCAACCAGTTTTTACTCAGAAAATAAAAATCATTCATAACCGGTTAAACCCCAATTGGACCACCTTACTCTATTGGAACCTGTTGGGAAAAGAGACTTCGTTGTTTTATTCAGAAAACCCTAGGCTCTCTTATATAGGGAGAGACCTTAGGGTAAATTACAGAGAGGTCTATATAAAGGAAAGAAATAACAACAAACTCCATAAAGAGATAATAACACTACTAACTATTTCTACACTCCCCCTCAAGGTGGAGCATAGATATCTATCATGCTCAGCTTGGACGAACATCTCTGAAATGGTCCTCTGAGCAGTGGCTTGGTAAACACATCTGCAGTCTGATCTCCTGAGCTCACATGTGCAGTAGATATCAATCCTCTCTGGATCAAGTCCCTAGTATAATGGCAGTCAACTTCAATATGCTTGGTCCTTTCATGAAAAGCTGGATTGTTGGCAATGAACAATGCTGCCTGATTGTCACACTGAAGATTCATAGGTAGAGGTACCGCTACATGTAGATCTTCTAGTACTGAGCGAACCCACATCATTTCCGTACTGGCTTGAGCCATGGCCCTATACTCGGATTCGGCACTGGACCTTGCCACAACAGTTTGTTTCTTGCTTTTCCAAGAAACCAAAGAGCCTCCAACAAACACTGCAAACCCTGAGGTTGATTTTCGGTCCTTAGGACATCCTGCATAATCTGCATCTGCACATGCTGAGACAGATAAGTCCGTGCCCTTTCTGAATAGCAGCCCTGAACCTGGAGAAGACTTTAGATACCTCAGTATCATGTGTATAGCATCCATGTGAACCTGTCTTGGCTGCTCCATAAATTGACTCACCCTGCTAACTGCAAATTGAATGTATGGGCGAGTTATGGTGATGTAGAGGAGTTTGCCCACCATCTCTCTATATCTCCTCTTATCTACTTCATCAGTATCACCATCATACAGCCTCACGCTGGGATCCATAGGAATACTTGATGGTTTGCAACCATCCATGCCCGTCTCAGTCAGGAAGTCTGTAATATACTTCCGTTGGGTCATTACCAAACCCTGTGCATTCCTCGCAAATTCTAACCCCAGAAAGTATCTCAGGGTTCCAAGATCTTTTGTAACAAATTGACGACCAAGGAATGCCTTCGCCTTTTCTATGCCCTGTGCATCATCTCCTGTAACAAGAATATCATCCACATAGACCATAATAACAACCGTACCTGCCGATGACTTCTGGACAAACAATGAGTGATCGGCATTTGACCTCTTGAATCCTTGTTGCTCAATCAAGTTAGACAACTTCTGGAACCATGCTCTGGGGCTCTGTTTGAGGCCATATATCGCTTTGTGAAGTCTACAGACCATCTGCTTCTCCCCCTCAGCAGTAAACCCAGGTGGCTGCTGCATGTAGACTTCCTCCTGCAAGTCTCCATACAGAAATGCATTCTTGACATCTAGTTGAGATATACTCCAATCACGGACTACAGCAACAGATAAGAGAATACGAAGGGTAGAATGTCTCGCCACTGGAGAAAATGTATCCATGTAATCCACACTGTAGGTTTGCGTAAACCCACGAGCGACCAAGCGTGCTTTGTACCTATCCAGGGTTCCATCTGCATGGTATTTGACTGTAAAGACCCATTTGCAGCTCACAACGGATGCATCAGAAGGTGCAGGGACCAAAGACCATGTGCCACGAGACTGCAGGGCCCTCATTTCTTCTTCCATTGCTAATCGCCAGCATTCATCCTGCAAAGCTTCCTGGTATGTCCGTGGTATCTCCACGGAAGACAAAGCTGTGGCAAATCTCTGAAAATCACCTGTGAGACGGTGAAAAGAAACCTGTGACGCAAACGGATAAGCGGCACATTGCCGCTTTTGTTTCCGAATAGCAATCGGAACATCAAGATCGTCATCTGCTGTACGAGATGGGCTAGTGTCAGCCTGAACTGAAGGATCCTGCACATGTACCAAACCTGACCCGTCAGTAGTAATGCCATCTGAACATACCTGAGGCGGGATGATCGGCTGCTGTGTGGTCTGAGCAGGACCTGACCGGCGCATATAGAATTTCGGTAACGGTGATATGATAGGCCGTGGATTGGGTGGAGGTGGAGGAGGTGGTGGGGGTGGTGGAGGTGGTGCTGGCGTGGAGACAGACAGAGGAGAAGACTCAGGTGTACTCAATGTAGGTGGTGGAGGAACATAGATCTCATCAGTGGTAGTGGATGGTACTATTCTGTCACCTGCAGGAGAGAAATACATGACAGACTCAAAGAAAGTGACATCGGCACTCACAAAGTATCTCTTAGTTGTGGGATCATAACACCGGTAGCCCTTCTGAGTTCTGGAATAACCAACAAAGACGCACTTGACTGCTCTAGGAGAGAGTTTGTCAAGTCCGGGAGATAGACGATGCACAAAAGCAACAGTGCCAAAGACACGTGGAGTTAGTGAGAATAACTCCTTATCTGGAAAAATAATGGACATAGGTATCTTTTCACCAAGGACTGAGGATGGCATACGGTTGACCAGATAACAAGCATTAAGGACAGCATCGCCCCAGAAAGAAATAGGGGCACAACTCTGAATCAGCAATGTACGAGTAATATCTAAGAGATGGCGATGCTTCCTTTCCGCGACATCATTTTGTTGTGAGGTATATGCACAAGTGGTTTGGTGAATAATGCCCTTTGATGACAAGAATTGTGACAGTAAGCGTGTACAAAATTCAAGGGCATTATCAGTCCGAACATATTTGACATTTGCAGAAAAGACATTGAACACTTCATTAATCAAATTTTTGATCACATTTCCTGCTTCGGATTTATTTTTCAAAAGAAAGACCCATGACACACGAGAGAAATCATCCACTACCACAAGATAAAACATGTGTCCCTGATGATCGGGAACACGACTTGGACCCCATATATCTATATGTAACAACTCAAAAGGGGAGCTACTGCTCCGACTCAGACGACGTGGGAAGCTCGACCTGTGATGCTTTCCCAACTGACACGCTTCACATTGAAACAAAGAACTAGGAGAGATCTGAGGCAGAAGATGGCGCATTTTCTGAAGTGGAAGGTGACCAAATCGGAGGTGCCAAATGTACGGAGAGACTGGTCCAGCAGAATGAGAGGAGACACCAGCATATGAATCCCGGACCAGCCTATATAAACCATTCTGCTCAGAGCCACAGCCAATCACCTTGCCCGTGAGTATGTCCTGAAAAATGAGAGAAGACGGGTCAAATATGGCACGACAGTTCAAATCCTTCGTAATCTGACTAATAGATAGCAAATTCATTGAGAACTCAGGAGCATGCAGAACATTCTGTAAATGCAAAGTGGAGGACAGGAAAACCTCCCCCTGTCCAATAAGGGGCGAATGGGTACCATCTGCTATCTGTACTGAACGTCCGGGAGGAATGTCCCTGTAGGCCTGTAATCTACCTCTATCTCGGCAGAGATGATGTGTGGCTCCAGAATCAATAATCCAGTCGGATATATCATGAGATGTAGTAGATCTACCTGAGGAGCTTGCGGCTGCGGAAGAACTGGCAGAGGCAGTGGCAGCAATATCTGAGGAACCACCAGGCGAATCACCAGAAGCATGTGGCATAATCTCTCGGAGACGAGCGACAAGTTCGTCAAATCGGCTATCTGCAGTAGAAGTCAGTGGAGACTGAGAGTGCTCTGCAATGCGTGCTGATGCTGGAAATCCATGCTTCGAATAGCATGTCTCCTCCGAGTGTCCTGTGCGACGACAATAGGAGCATGTCTGACTAAAGCGACCACCCCTCCCCTGGGGTCCACGGCCACGTCCACGACCACGGCCAGATGGTGGTCCACCTCTCCCACGCGAGACTGCCATCGCTGAAGGAGGTGGAGTAGAAGAGCTGGAGGAGACTGGAATGCGGCTAAGCCGTCTGTAAACATCCTCAACTGGAGGAATAACTGCATCAGCGAGAATCTGAGATCGAGCTGCATCGTACTCTGGGTCAAGGGCCGCAAGAAGAACACCAACCATGGTGGCGTTTCGAAACGCCTTCTGCTGCTCAGGTGTTGCAGTCAGAGGGATGATACTATATAACTTCTCGAACATCCCTCTTAGGGATGTATAAAGAGAATGGAGAGGTCTGCCGCTCTGCTTCATTGTGAATATGTCGTGCTGAAGCTGCAACATCTTCGTCTCATTTCGCACTTGCGAATATGTGGCGGCAAGAATTTCCCACATTGCCTTAGCAGTGGGCTGATGGAGGACATCATTGGCAATCTCCGTCGTTAAGGTGCCGGACAACCAGACCTTTGCATAGGAATCATCAGCCTCCCATGAGGCATAAATCCCAGTCTTCTCTGCGGGCTCATCCTCGGTAAGAATATGTTTCTTACCATTCGACTTCATAAGGCTCATGAACTGCATAGCCCAGAGCTCGTAGTTAGACCCGTCCATCTTGACTATTGGCGCAGGACCTTTGAATGCGCCGGTGGAGGGCATATCAACTTTTGATTCTGACATACTGCCGCTTGGAGAAGAACTAGGATGTGTAGACGTAATACTGGATGTCTACAAAAACTGCATCGGATTTGAGTGCGTATGTAGACGTTTACGCACTCAAACCCACATATCGGATGAAGAGAGAGCTAGGGCACGCCTCAACGTAGGCTTACAGCCCTTTAATCGGCTAACAGGTGCCGACCGATGGACTAGGAGCCGCTGATCTTATTTGCGGCTGTGCTGGCAGCCGGGCTGGAGAGCTAGGGCAACGCCTGAGACCTCCGGGACTGGGTTGGGGCCGCCGTGTGACCTAAGGCAGCAGGCGAGGAGGTGCTGGGGGCCGCCTGGAGGCGAAAGGCTGCAGGCGGAGATGTGCTGGGGCCTTCGGCAGCGGTCTAGACCCGCTGGCTGGGGGTTGGTACCGTCGTTGGTGGACTAGGAAGAAGTCCTAAGGCGGCGTGGGAGCCTCGATCGAAGCCGGAGAGGAAAGGCGGCGCCGAGGAGGGAAGAGGGCGGCGGGTGGGGAAGGGAAAGGGGGCGGCGCGAGAGCCCTAGGGTGGCTCTGATACCATGTTGGGAAAAGAGACTTCGTTGTTTTATTCAGAAAACCCTAGGCTCTCTTATATAGGGAGAGACCTTAGGGTAAATTACAGAGAGGTCTATATAAAGGAAAGAAATAACAACAAACTCCATAAAGAGATAATAACACTACTAACTATTTCTACAGAACCAATTGAACCAAATCACTGGTTCAACCATTCATTTTTTGACGAAAAATAAGTTGTAATTAATAATATGTAAATTTTTTTTTACGAAAAATAAGTTGTAATTAATAAGATGTAAATTTTTAAAAACTGTTCATTTAGTTTCATTCTAACTCATAGAATGACACTCCTTTGTCTCTTCACCTTTCATGTGTGTTAATGACACAAATTGCTTCTTCCTTCTTGCTTTATGAGTATTGCCTCTCTTCCCATATTGTGCATAAGGTTGTCCCCTTTCAACCACAACAAACGATACGTCAACGTAAAGAAGAAACTATCATAGTCACACTATGAGAAGCAATAAATTAATAATATTTGTCATCAATTAGAGTTTGAATATTTTTAAAATTGTTATCTTTAGACATGGTATATACGTATTTATATGAATTTGACAAAATATATTTATTATGCCCTTTCGATTTAGCCTAATAATATTTAAACCTGTAACTTTTTTTAGCAATTGCACGTGCACCTCTATATTATGAAACAATCATAATATTGGCCTTATGTTGGTATAATATGGAAGCACAAGTGTACTAATAAAAGACCACTACTATGAGTTTTCTAAAAATATAGGGGTACACATGTTATTTTAAAAAACAGGGGTATAAGTATTATTAGGAAAACATGAAAGGAACAAGTGCAAAATCCTTTAAATATATGATGCATGATTATTCATATTTATTTGTATATACCGGTCTAACTCGGTTCGACCCGGTTGGACCCGGTTCTTATGAACTAATGATGTCATCACCTATTTGACCGCTCGGTCCAACTGGTCCGACCATAAAAATCCAAAACCGATACTTGCTTGGTTTGATCTCTGGTTCGATTTTTGAAACCTTGCCACTACTTAAGCTAGCAAACAAACTTCCGAAAGTGCACTAAATAAAAGCAGTATGTATCCACTATGACACATGTTTCACATAAATAGAACATTTCCCTTCTTCAACTAAATGAATGGTTTTTATCTTCTACGGCTTAATGAATCTAACTTACAAGAATAGACAATACATGTCAGGCAACAGGAATGAGCATATAACATTTTTTTCCAACAGCTAACAAAAGAAATTTCCATCCCTTTTTTAACATCGGAAAAAAACCATATATTCTGTACGAAAAAATAAACTTCGACACATTCAACCTAATTAAACACATATTAGATCCTCCTGTCATTTTTACACAGTTCAACACATTACCTCCTGCTGTTAACGGCTCCTATTGATCTCTTTCTCTCCCTCCCTCCAATTGATTCTGTCGAAGTTCCTATGTCGGCACCAACTCTCTCCACCCCGTCGAAGCCCCCAAGGCACCTCACCCCTCAAAGAGACCTGATCCCAACGGTTGGGAAAAGTGAATGAGATGATGTATTCCATAAGCCCTAGGCTCTCTTATATAGGAGAGTAGCCTATGGGTAAATTACATAAAGAGAATAACGGAAAAAATAAAATAACAAAGAGGTACAGTTATTCTATATGCGTCAACACTCCCCCTCAAGATGGAGCATAGATATCAATCATGCTCAGCTTGGACGCACACTTCTGGAATGGGCCTCTAAGTAATGCCTTGGTGAAAATATCAGCAGTCTGATTCTCTGATGTGACGTGAGATGTAGCAATGAACCCCTTCTGAATCATGTCACGTATGTAGTGACAGTCGACCTCAATGTGCTTGGTCCTCTCATGAAAGGTTGGGTTATTTGCAATGAACAAGGCGGCCTGATTGTCACATTCCAACATCATAGGAAGAGGTATATCAAGACATAGATCTGCAAGTAAGGATTTCACCCACATCATTTCTGTGCTAGCCTGGGCCATAGCCCTGTATTCGGATTCAGCACTGGATCTAGCTGCCACTGTCTGTTTCTTGCTCTTCCACGAAACTAGAGCATCTCCAACATAGACTGCAAATCCTGATGTGGACTTCTTGTCCTTGGGGCATCCTGCATAGTCTGCATCCGCACATGCCGTGATAGAGATCTCCTTTCCTTTCTTAAATAGCAAGCCTGCACCTGGAGATGATTTTAAATATCTCAGAATCATGTGTATTGCATCCATATGGGCCTGACATGGTTGCTCCATGAACTGGCTCACACGACTCACTGCAAATGATATATCAGGTCTAATGATCGTGACATACAGTAGTTTGCCTACCAGTTCTCTGTACCTTCTCTTATCCACCTCTTCTGTGTCATCATCATACAGCTTCATTCTAGGATCCATTGGTGTCGTAGCAGGTCGACGCCCTAGCATACCTGTCTCACTCAGTAGATCTGTAACATACTTCCTCTGTGACATGACTAATCCATATGGATTTCTAGCAAACTCCAGCCCCAGAAAATATCTAAGGACTCCCAAGTCCTTGGTGACAAACTCGGTCCCCAGCCTTTCCTTTGTCTGCTTAATGCCCTGGTCATCATCACCTGTAATCAAGATATCATCAACATAAACCATGATTACAATGATACCTCTAGCCGTCTTCTGTACAAACAAGGAATGATCAGCATTGGAGCGCTTATATCCTTGTTTCTCAAAGAGGTCTGAAAGCTTCTGAAACCATGCTCTGGGGCTCTGCTTAAGGCCATAGATGGCCTTATGTAATCTGCAAACCTTGGAACACTCCCCCTCAACAGCAAAACCAGGTGGCTGTTGCATATAGACGTCCTCCTGCAAGTCGCCATACAGAAATGCATTCTTCACGTCCAGTTGATAAAGTGGCCAGTCTCTAGCAACTGCAACTGATAACAGGATCCGTAGAGTGGAATGACGCGCCACAGGGGAGAATGTGTCAAGGTAATCTACCCCATATGTCTGTGTGAAGCCCCGTGCAACCAGGCGTGCCTTGTACCTGTCAATGGAACCATCTGCATTGTGCTTAACTGTAAACACCCATTTGCAACTCACCGGGCTGACATCTGGAGGTATAGGAACCAAAGTCCAGGTTCCTCTAGACTGAAGTGCCGCCATCTCTTCTTCCATTGCTAGCCGCCATCTAGCATCCTGCAAAGCATCATGATGATTCCGTGGAATGTCTGTAGCTGAAAGTGCCAATGCAAACGTCCTGAAGTCTCCAGATAGCCTCTCAAAAGACACAGCTGCTGATAATGGATATTTGGCACAGCTTCTCTTTGGCTTGCGTAGAGCAATTGGAACATCCAGATCATCTGTGTTATCACCATGCTCCTGTAATGCATCCTGCTGAGAAATGTCGTCAGATCCATCAACATTAATATTTTCATTACATACCATAGGCGAGCTAGTTGACGGGTCAGGACCATGAGCTGGAGGAGGCCTGCGGGTGTAATGGAATGGTAGCGGGGATACTAGCGATGGCGGTGGTGGTGGCGGTGGTGGTGGCGGTGGCTGTGGTGGTGACGGTGGTGTTGTTTGTGGCAATGGTGGTGGTGGTGCCATGAATACGGCATCAGGAGATATAGGTGGTAGCTGCATGTTTCCATATTCTGAATAGTACATAATAGATTCAAAAAATGTAACATCTGCACTGATCATATACCGCCGACGCACAAGATCAAAACACTTGTACCCCTTTTGAGTTCTGGAGTACCCCACAAAGACGCACTTGACAGCCCTAGGAGAGAGCTTGTCAGTACCAGGCGACAACTGATGGACAAATGCGATTGACCCAAACACACGAGGGGTAAGAATGAACAAATCCTTGTCAGGGTAAATGAGTGAAAAAGGAATCTGTTCATTCAAGACAGACGAAGGCATACGGTTGATTAGGTAACATGCAGTAAGGACTGCATCACCCCAGTAGGAGTACGGAACATGACTCTGAATAAGAAGTGACCTTGTGACATCAAGAAGGTGACGGTGTTTTCTTTCAGCAACCCCATTCTGTTGAGACGTATGAGCACAAGATGTTTGGTGAATAATTCCTTTTGAGGAGTAGTAATTGGCTAGAATGTTGGTGCACAACTCTAAGGCATTATCATTTCTCACAATCTTGACAGATGTGGAAAAAACATTTTGAATTTCATTAAGAAAGTGGATAATAATATTTCCTGCTTCAGATTTATTTTTCATTAGAAAGACCCATGACGCTCTAGAGAAATCATCCACAAATACAATATAAAACCTGTGTCCCTGATGATCGGGAACACGACTCGGACCCCAGACATCGACATGAAACAACTCAAACTTGGAGTTACTACTCCGACCTTGACTACTGGGAAAAGACGACTTGTGATGCTTTCCCAACTGACATGCCTCACACTGGATAGGTGTGTGAGAGAGACCATAGGGTAGAACTAGACGCAACTTCTGAAGCGGTAAATGACCAAAACGCAGATGCCACAGGAGAGGAGATACTTGTCCAGCAGGAGAAGATGTGGTTCCGGCAAATGGGGTCTGCTTCAGACGGTAAAGGCCTCCTTGCTCATAGCCATGACCAATCACGTTGCCCGTACGGATGTCCTGAAAAATCAAAGAAGATTGATCAAAAATAGCTCGACAATGGAGATCCTTCGTAATCTGACTAATTGACAACAGATTCATAGAAAAATGCGGTGCATGTAGGACATTCTTGAGCTGCATAGAAGATGTCAATCTAATCTCCCCCTGACCCGTGATAGGGGAGTGCGTGCCATTGGCAATCACTACTGTCCGTCCTGGAGGAATCTGAGTGTATCCTGTAAGTAGACTCTGGTCGCCACATAGATGATGTGTAGCGCCCGAGTCCATGATCCATGGCAATGTATCAGATCTACTACTGTGGAGTGCAAGTGTACTACCTGAAGTACTAGTAGAGGCAGAGGCAGAAGCAGCAGCATCAGTATGACTCTCTGTAGTCGGTGCTGGACCAGATGGTGGGATAATGCCCCTGAGGCGGGCAACTAGATCATCAAATCGTTGATCCAGTGTAGCAGCAGATGGGGGCTCTATCTGCTCAGCGGCTCGTGCAGATGCAGGGAATCCATGCTTCGAGTAGCATGTGTCTTCATTATGTCCGACTCGGTGACAATATGAGCATGTTGGCCTAGTGCGGCCACCCCTTCCACGAGGAGTACGTCCACGGCCCTGGTGATGAAAACCGCGGCCTCTGTTGGCCGCCATAGCTGAGGAATTCTGACTCGCAGCTGCTGAAGGCACTGTGATCCTACTCAATCTGTGAAAAGCTTCCTCCATGGGAGGAATAGTCGAGTCCGCCAAAATCTGAGAACGTGCTGCCTCATACTCTGAATCAAGTGCAGCGAGAAACACACCCACCATCGTCGCATTCCTGTATGTCTTCTGCTGTTCTGGCGTGGCGGTAAGAGGCATGAAGCTATAGAGCTTCTCAAACATCCCTCTCAGTGATGTGTAGAGAGAATGTAGAGGGCGACCATTCTGCTTGATGGTGAAGATATCATGCTGGAGTTGCAGAATCTTTGTCTCGTTCTTTGCCTGGGAATATGTGGCCGCCAGAATGTCCCACATATCCTTCGCTGTGGGTTGGTAGAGGATATCATTGGCAATCTCAATTGCCAACGTGCCAGATAGCCAGACTTTGGCGTATGCGTCATCAGCCTCCCAGGAGGCATAGGTTCCAGTCTTCTCAGCAGGCTCTGATTCGGTAAGAATATGCTTCTTACCCGTAGACTTCATCATGCTCATGAACTGCATTGCCCACAGTTCATAGTTGGTACCGTCCATCTTGACAATAGGCGCTGGACCACAGAATGCGCCAATAGATGGGATATCTGCCTTGCTCTCTGACATATTGAAAAATAAAGACTGGAACGACTGACAAACGATATGTTTTGTCTACAATACCATAGATGGGGTTAGTTGCATGTGTAGACTTCAAGCAACTATCCCCATGACTATATGTGCGCTACGGTCTTGACATGCGCAGGGGCTGGCTCACAGTTATGCGCGGCACGAACACGCTACGTGCGTGTGCAACAGGGCACGCAAATCCTGAATGGGGCACGCACGCAACTAGGGCACGCACGCACGCAAGTCGCACAGTTATGCGTGCACGATCAGATCTTGGGCGAAGAGGCGCACACGTGATGCGCAATGCTGAGAACACACCACAGGTCACGCGCGTAGATGCGCAGATGGGATGCGCACAGATCACAGCAGATGCGCACGGATGATGCTCTAGGGCTGGGGCACCACCGTGGTTGGAGAAGGAGACCGCCGCCACCGCCGATCGGGGGAAGGGCGGCGCCGAGTAGAGAGAGAGAGGAGAGAGAGGCCGGCGGGTGTGGTGGGTTAGGGTTAGGGTTTCGAGAACTCCGGTCTAGGACTGTCGCTCTGATACCATGTTGGGAAAAGTGAATGAGATGATGTATTCCATAAGCCCTAGGCTCTCTTATATAGGAGAGTAGCCTATGGGTAAATTACATAAAGAGAATAACAGAAAAAATAAAATAACAAAGAGGTACAGTTATTCTATATGCGTCAACACCAACCTCGGAGAAGTCAGTTGTACCCTAGAAGTGGTGGCTGTGCAGGCACTCTGAATTATGGCATTGGTAATATTCTTGGAGAAACCCAACTTGGAAGGAAAGAAGCTTGGTTGAGTTGAGCCCCCTGGTGTAGTGGGTTTAAAGTTAACGATGTGTAATTGTAGAAAGGATGTTGCCTCAATTTGTGGGGCTTTTAAATATATATGAGTATCTTCTGTTAGGGGGTGTTTGGATAGTGGGTTTAGGTGGGTTAAACTGGTTGCAGGTAACCCATTTTTGGGTTTTGGTGTTTGGATAGAGGGTTAAACTGGGAGTGGGTTAGAAGTGGGTTTGGGTGATGTGATTGTATTGGAGTTTGAAAAAGTGAGAAGTTATTGTGATGTGATTGTATTGGAGTTTGAAAAAGTGAGTAGAAGTGGAGTAGTTTATAATTTTTATATGATATGATGGTATAGTATATTATTTTTTGATGGATTTGATGATGGAGAATTGATTTATTTAATTTTTTAAAAAAGATAAAAAGTGGGACCCACGTGGGGGGAGAAAATATGGGGTAGTAATTCTAGATATTTTGGTGCAAGGAAGCTGTGGATATTTCTGGGACAATACGGGAATCAGCATGGTTCAAAGCCACAGAATTGGCTTCAGGCAGCATCCACACCATAGCAAGCTTAGTCTTGGGCACCATCACTACCACTCGCATCCACATCCACATGATTCAGATCAAATTTCCAGCAATGAGCTGGCTTTGGCGCACAATCTTGATATGGGTGATTCTGATGATTTGGAAGAAACCAATGTGCATGAACTAGCATTGGCAGAACACTGGGAATTGGCTATTTGTTGCAGTCGGAAATTTGGGGAAGATGAGATAATAGAAGGAAGAACTTTTTTTTTTGAAATCCGGAAGCAAGGGGGATACACTCAATGGTGCACTCCCCAAAAAATTTTTATTCACAAGAGGAAACAGACACAAGGGGCAACAAAACAGCAAAGCCAACAACACCCACACCTACAGCACCTTTACAACGCCCAATCCCTTACCAGGTGTTTCGCACACGCCACCACATTCTCCTTGTAGAACCTTTGGCCCGAGAACACGAGATCATTTCTCCCCCGCATGAATTCTGACCGCATGAATCCGAGGTGACGCATGAATTCTGTTGCGGGAACCGGGGTTTTGATCGCATTTACAAGGCGCTACTTATACTTATTCCTAAGCGTGCTTCGTCTACCTCGATAGGGGACTATCGCCCAATTGCAATTTCAAATGCTCTTTATCTTATTGTGGCCAAGGTTCTTGCCACTAGATTAGTTAGCGTCATTGATGCTTTGGTTTCGCCGGCCCAATCCGCCTTCATCCCGGGTCGCCAGATATCGGACTGCACAACTCTTGCGTCGGAGCTCATCGCGGATTGGCGCAGACGGGGATCAAGTGCCATTTTATGGAAAGTGGACTTTGCTAAGGCTTTCGACAGCTTAGATTGGAGGTTTTTATGGTCGGTTATGGAGAGATTATGCTTCCCTGATATTTGGATTACCTGGATTAGGCGTTGTATTACCACGGCCTCGTTTACGGTTCTTATCAATGGCAAA
This sequence comes from Ottelia alismoides, assembly GCA_037367405.1. Taxonomy (NCBI): domain Eukaryota; kingdom Viridiplantae; phylum Streptophyta; class Magnoliopsida; order Alismatales; family Hydrocharitaceae; genus Ottelia; species Ottelia alismoides. Next base: position 228,744 of record JAZKJV010002162.1, read on the forward strand.
CCCGAAGGGGGGTGGATCCAACCGCAGAAAGGTGTGCGCCAAGGCTGCCCCCTCGCTCCTCTACTGTTCATTCTGGCGGCTGATATCCTCGCTGACATGGCCAAGGGCGTGATTGATCATGGTCTTTCTGGATGCTACACCAGAGGCGATTTGCGAATTCCTATTATCCAGTATGCGTATGACACACTTTTCCTCATTGAGGGAGGGGTCCAGGAAGCAAGCAGCATGGCCACGACGCTTGAAATTTTCTCTGAACTCTCTGGCCTGTGCAAAAACAACAACAAAACTACTTTTGTCCCTTTTGGTGCTGCAAAACTATTGATAGATGGATTGAGTACCGCTTTGGGGTCTGCAAGCGTTGAGCTCCCTATGGACTACCTCGGAATGCCACTTTCTTTGGGGAGGACGCGGCTCCGCGATTGGCTGAAAGTGGTGGAGAAGCTCGACTCGAGATTGACACGTTGGAAAGCTAACATTCTTTCAAGAGGTGGTAGATTGGTTCTTCTCAAGGCCGTGCTTTCGGCCATTCCTGTCTACTTTCTTGCTTCCCGCAAGATCCCGAAGGGAATACGCGCAAGGTTGGAAAAGAAGATGTGCGGCTTTCTTTGGGGCAACGGTGCCACTGGAAGGGGGGGCATCCACTTAGTCAATTGGGAGGATATTCAACGCTCCAAGCTTGGGGGGGAGGGGGGGAGGCTGGATGTGAGATCCCTGGAGGACTTCAACGAGGCTCTCCTGCTCAAATGGGCTAGCAGGGTTTGCGGCCCGGGTAACGACCTCGTTGTTATGGCTATTCGCGAGATTTATGGGGTTAAGGGCATGCCTCATTCGCAGCCTATTAGCAGCTCCATTACCGCCTTTCTCGAGGGGCGTCACAAAAAGTTTTTCTTGAAAAAATCTTCAGTTGTTCAAGCCAGTTATGGAGGGTGGAAATGACTTCATTTTTGGGATGGACGATTGGTCGGGGGCGGTTGCTCTCTCTACTCGCTTTCCCTGCCTCTTTGCCTTGGCGACTGACAAGCTTTGCTCGGTGGCGAGCTGCAGGGTTGATGGGACCTGGTGCCCCACCTTCTCCACCAATTTCTCCGACAGAAGATTTGTTGAGTTTCTTGATCTCCTCGAGACCTTGAGGAACGTGGGAGCTCCCAACGGGGTAGAGATCACTGGGACTGGAAAGCAGGCCCTTTCTCGGTTAAGGGGGCATATGGGCTATCTGCAGACCCCCGCCGGCGAACTCGGAATCCCTGATCAGGGATTGCGCTTCAATTTGGTCCATTCGCCTCCCGGAGCGTGTGGAGATTTTCTTGTGGCTCCTTCGGCGCAAGCGGCTCTTGACTCGCGATCGGTGCGTCAAACTTTTGGGAATAATTGCGGACAGATGTTTGATCTGTGACAATGCGATCGAGACAATTGATCACCTCTTTTTTGCTTGTCCTGTGGTATCTCAGATCTGGCTGAACTCGGAGATCCCTTGGTGGCGGTTAGATGACTTCCAATCGTTCTGGAATTCGATCCACCCTGAACAAGGACAGACCTAGAGCAGATCGCCTTCTTCCGATGGCTTACCTTTGGGCGATTTGGCGTGGCAGAAACGACCTATTCTCCAAGCAAAGATTTTATGAGGAGAACGTGGTTTTCCTTGCGAAAAGGCTAGTCGAGGACTGGATGTTGTAGCGCTTTTGCTCTGTTTGGGAGGACTTCTTTTACATTTTGTAAGGAGGGTTTAATCTGTTTTAATCTGTACTTTCCTTTGTTTCACTTTTTGTTATAAATAATTTTTTGATGGGGAGGGTGCCACCGAGCACTGCCCCCTGACCAGCAGACTTTCAAAAAAAATTCTCCCCCCGCCACACCGCCCACAGCACGACAACCGGATACAGAACCTCCAGTCTCGGCCTCCCCTTTGTTAGCCCAGATCGAAGACCAGAACGCAAGAAGGTCAGCAGTGCAACACCAACCCAAATCAGCCCCCCACCAAATGTCAACCACCGCGGGGCACAAGAAGAATAAGTGCTCCACAGACTCGACCGCCGCAGCACAGAGAAGACACCTGTCAGACACCACGCCTAAGAGCCGAGCACAACGGTCTCTTGTCATCAACCGCTTCCTCCTCATCAGCCATAAGAAGAAGCCAACCCGCTCCGGAAGCTTCAGAGCCCAAATATAGGCACAATCAATAGACAACTCCTCCGACAGGGACGGAGGCGGCCTAGCAATTGCACCATAAGCCTTCTTGACCGAGAAAGGGGACTCCCTCCAGCACCAGTGATCGCGCCCCCCAAGAGGGCGCCCAAACTCCCACACCGCCTCGAGCAACACCAAGAACTCCTCCAACCTCTGATCCGAGAAATTCGTCACGAAGGAAGGGCACCAGACACCATCCCCCCAACAAGCCACAACCGAGCACGCTCTATCGGCAGCCAAAGCAAAGAGGCGCGGGAAGCGGGAGCAAAGCGGTCCCCCCCCGCCCAATCGTCCAACCAAAAGGATACCGACTCCCCCCCCCCCCCCCCCCGCCAAGCACCGGCCTGAACAGCCCGATGTTCTTCAGAAACACCTCCACCACCCCTCTCCAAAACATAGTCGGCGAGGCAATAGGGCATACCTACGACGGCAAGCCACCCCCCACATCATAAATCCTCTGCAAGGCTTTAAGACAAAGATCCTCCCGGGCCCCCATAACGTGCTCGCCCACTTTAGGAGCAAGGCCTCATTCATCTGAGAAAGCGACTTGACCCCCAGTCCCCCCTGCTCCTTCCCGCACGCAATATCTTCCCACCCAACCAAGTACATCCCTCTCGCCCCCTCCCCTCTCTTACCCCAAAGAAAGGCCCGCATACGCTTCTCCAGCCGGGCCTTGATCCCTTTTGGCATCATACGATTGGACAAAAAATAGATCGGGATCGCCGAAAGAACCGCCTTAAGCAACACAAGCCTGCCCCACGCGATAACATCGCGGACTTCCAGCCCGCCAACCTCAGCTCCACTTTCTCCACCACTTTCAGCCAATCACTCAGTCGCGGCCTCCCCACGTTCAACGGCATCCCAAGTAATCCAACGGCAGCGAAGAACACGCCGACCCTAAAGCCACCGCATACTCATCACGATCCAAGATCGCAGGACCGAGGGGCACGAACACGGACTTGGCAACATTTTTGAACAGCCTAGAGAGCTCACCGAAGATCTCAAGCGCCATGGCCATCCCCTCGCCTCCGCCACCCCCCTCCAAGAAAAACAACGTATCATCCACGTACTGCAAGATCGGAATATGCAAATCCCCCCTGAAAAAGCCCCGCGAGAGGCCGCTGCCAACCAAAATATCCGCAGAATCAGATAAAACGTCAGCCGCTAGAATAAACACCAATGGAGCAAGGGGCAACCCTGCCGGACCCCCTTCCTCGGCTGAATCCAGCCCCCCTCCGGACGACCGTTGACCATGATAGACATCGAAGCGGTGGTGATACAACGTCTCACCCAAGTTATCCACAGCTCCGGGAATCCCTTCTTCTAAGTACCGACCAAATAAACCTCCAATCCAAGCAATCGTAAGCCTTTCTGAAGTCCACTTTCCACATGATTCCACGCACCTCCCTCCTCTTCCAGTCGGCAACGATCTTCCGACGCCAATGTGAAAAAATCGGCAATCTGCCGCCCCTTGATGAAGGCCGACTGCGAAGGGGAAATAGCACTGCCAGTAATGCCAGACAACCGAGTAGCGAGAACCTTTGCAATAATGAGATAAATGGCGTTCGACACCGAAATGGGGCGGAAGTCATCAATGGAGACCGGCGCCGACAACTTCGGCAGCAGAATGACGAGAGCCCTGTTGATCCTGTCGAAACCCGCATTCCCCTGTAGAACTCGAGAGCCACATCCAGCACCTTGTGGCCCACAAGATCCCAAAAATCCTTGTAAAACGCCACCGGGAACCCATCCGGGCCAGAAGCCGCATCACCATTTAGCTCCCACACCGCATCCTTAAGCTCCTCCAAAGACCAATCGCAAACCAAGCGCTCGACCTGATCGTGCGCCACCACCCGCGTGCCCAAACCCAACCACCGCCACCGCCTGGGGATAGTCGACGAAGCCACCTCCTTGAAGTGATCAGCAATGGCCCTACCCATCTCTCTATTACCCTCCACGTGCGTCCCCCCAACAACAATGGAACGCAACGCATTCGCCCGGCGCCTCCCACTAGCCACGCGATGGAAGAAAGAAGTATTTGCATCCCCTTCCGTAAGCCACCTGCTCCTCGAGCGCTGCCTCCACTCCGCCACGCGCTTCTTATACTCCCGAGCAACAACCATCTGAGCAGCCACGCAATCAGCGAGCTCCACCTCCGAGAGATCCTTGCTATCCCCAATCTCGTCAATCCGACGAATAGTCTCCTTCGCAGCCTCCCTGGCCGCACATCTAGCCACACGAGACTCCTCTTGAAGGCCGTTAACCGGACCCGCATCGAATCAAGCTTCTAGGCAAAGCGAGACGCCGCGGACCCCGAAACAACCGTCTCCGACCAATGCGTTTCCACCAGGCCTCTAAATTATCCTCGAGTAGCCAGCACTTCTCATATCTGAACAAACCCCGTTGTTCCGGCACCTCCCCCGAGGACCACAAGATCGGATTATGATCGGAGTACCCCTGCGGCTTCGCCTCCACCGAGGCAAGATCAAAAGCCTCCAAAAGCACGCTGGAAGCAATGAAACGATCCAAACGCGATCGAGAATTGGAGTTCCTCCAAGTATAAGTGGTATTCACCGCGTCTAGCACCTCAAGGTCCAAAGAATCCACAGTGTCGGCGAAAGCGAGCGAGCCCGGATCTTGGCCTCCTCTTCCCCCAGGTCTGTCGGACGACAACAAAGTGACGTTGAAATCGCCCCCGATCAACCAGGGACTACCACCCACAGCCCTACCAGCCTCCAACAAATCATCCCACAGTTGCGCCCACGTCGCCCCGCAGCACGGCCCGTACACACAGGAGACCACCAATCTCATGGACGGACCCCAACAATTGAGAGCCACCGTTAAAACATGCCTCCTGTGGTTCACCGACTCCAACGAAAAACGCGAAGACCTCCACGCCACCAGCAAACCACCCGCGGCCCCGTCGCGTCGAGAGCACATAACTGATCCAGGGCGCCCGCCCCAAAGGCCCTCCGATCATCATCTGCCAAAGACTGAAGCTTCGTCTCCTGGAACATGACAATGTCGCAACCCCAATCTATACACCTGGAACCCACTGCCCTACGCCTATCCGGGTCACCTAGGCGACGAACATTCCAAGAGAGAACTTTCAATTGGAACCTTCGGGTCTTCCCACCGACCTGACCACGCCCACGGTCTGCGCAACAAGTGCCTTCAAAGGAGGACATGGCCCAACGTCCGGTCGCGCCGACCTAGCTCTGCTCCTCCGTCTATACCTTTTAGCGCTCCTCCTGTCGGCAGTCCCCTGGCCGACCGATACCACCGAAGGACAACCACTCGCATCTCCAAGATCACTGCTAGATGATAGATCGGACCGCCGAAGAAGGCGCAGCAGCCTCCCCGACCTCATCGAGCGCCTGAGGGCCCCCACGCCGAGTCTTGAACGAGGAAGGAGAAGGGGTCCTCTCCGGAGTATCCCCCTGCGACCAACGGAGCTCCCAGGACGGAGCGAAGCACCGCGCGGAGTCGCCGCACGTCGAGGCAGGAACATGCAAGGCCGGATCCGGCCACGACCAAACGTGGTCCGAACCAACAAAAGTCTCCAAACCCATCTTAGAGCTCGAACCCAGTAAACGGATCCTGAAACCGGTCCAGAACTTCAACCCGCAACGAAGACCGCAACCGCGACCGGCCCACGCACAACATCCGAAACGCCAGGTGCACGTGCCTTTTCGTCACCATGTAAAAAGAATAATCCTGGCGGCACGAACAGAGTCGAGGAGAGGTTCCCGAACCGCCACGCGTAAGGGAGAGGAGAGATCGTTCCCCCGAGGGGACTCCTTGGGAACCCAACTGCCAACTCGCCACCCAAAGCGTCACAGGACCTGCGATCGCCATCCGCCGCCACGACCGTCGGACGGAGAAGGCGGAGGAACCTCAACCACAAGCTCCACAGTAACGAGAAGCATCCGACCTCCACCTCTACGAACAAGCTTCCCTCCCCGATACCGTCGAGAAACCTCTAGCTGCACTCGAACAGGATCCGCATGTCTTGTACAGGCGTCCCATGACGGAGAACGTCTTCCAGCTCCTCCCTGGCCGAGCCCCACCTCCTCAGCGCCTTCCTCAAGCAGCCAAGCAACCGCGAAAGAAAAAGGAACGCCCTTGACTCTCGCCGCGCACACTTCGACCTCCGAGCAGACCCCATCCGCGTAGCGAAAATGCCTCCAGCAAATGTTCGCCACATCTCCATTGCGAAGCAACCGTTCCCATCTGGTCCGACGTCAAACCATGCACGCAGCACCTCGTCGCGGTCAGCTTCACGACATTGCCACCGAAGCTTGCACCCAAGAACCCATGAACGTGTCGCAGGACCACATCCCAATCAAGATGGCCCCTCACAGCAAACCTGATCAACGCATGCACGCCCACGCCCCTAGCAACCTCCTCCTCCTGGGTAGCGCGCTTCGAAAACCTCCCCCCCCAAGGCACCCTCCAACGACGATGGCATAGAACAACCCACCACCCTGCGCTCGTTACGTACCACCTCCGCGAAGGAGGGACCCGCCTCGCGAGAACTCCGCACTTTGCATGTTGCACCTTCCTTCACGTACCAAATGACCAGTCGAGGCAGAAGGAGAACGACCGGCATCCGAGAAACCGCCACGATCCCGGCTAGCCGCCATGCACGAAGCTTGACAATGACCCACCCCCCCACAAGAGTAGCACCTCGGGGGTAGGGGACACAGCGAAGCGACATGCCCTCGCTCCCCGCAACGAAAACACCTACGCCCAGGCTTCCGGTGCGAGACCGAAGTCCACCTCCCGCCGCCTTCCTCCGACGGACCCCCTTCGCCATCGCGCGCCACCACCCGCTCCCCTCCCCTCCGTGAGAGACCACCTCCTTCCCTTTCACCCTCCCACTCACCATCTTTGCACTCCCCGCACTCACCTTCACACTCGCCATCTCTCCACCCCATAGAAGGAAGAACTTGACACGCCTCGCACGATGGGATGGTGGGCTTGAGAGAAAGAACCATAGAATATAGAGGGATGGGGGAGAAGATAACAATAGAGGCACTGTCCAAATCAAAACTCAAATTCCATTAGAATGGATGTGCACAATATTGAAGACTATATACTCTTCAGCTTCACCCATGAGTGATGCCCACAAAAGGGAGACATTAAAGGGCATATACATATAGTTTGATAAATCATCACTCATGTGTTAACGGCAGGTAATGAAAGTTGAATAAAAAGAAGTTTTTGGGTAGGTGTCTTCTCGACATCCACCTCCTTTTCCTTTATAAAACTAATGAAAAAGTTGCACATCTCTATAAGTCTCTGACACAATATACCACCCTCGGATATGAAGGTAATTAAATGCAACAACGTATACATCATAGGCCAATTAAACTAGCCAGTCCCAACATCAATCAATAGATTAAGCAATACATGTATACGAAGGAGGTGGTACCCAATCGCAACTCCAAATTCACACTGCATTATTGCAATAATCCCATGGCAACTTTGGGCTCATCATGCCATCCTTAGTTTATAATAATCAGAAAAGACCATCCTTCATGACCAAATAATACATACGACCCAGATTGTAGGGAATTCAACTCGAATCCTAGACATTCATGTAAATGAGAGGGGAAAAAGGTAACGAATGTAGGTGATCGGTTGCAAGAAAGGAACTCATATAATGTTTACCCAACCGAAGTGACTTGCACTACAAGATAGTAGTAGTGAGGTCGAAGATTTGAATGCCATAAGACCACATAAGAAGTTAGAGATTGGTGAAGCGTGCCATAACAAACAAGTGGTGATTATAACATGGTCAGCCACCTCTTCTTCATGATCTTTACTAATCTTCTTTCCTACCATAATATCCTTGAAAGCCAAAGTAACAGCATTGAAAATGGCCCAATAAGGTGGCATAACCTTGCATATATGAGTACCACAAAGCAAGTTGATCAGAGAATCCAACACAAGGAATACGTCAGATAAATTTAAAGTGGAAGTAATAGTGGTCTCCCACTATCCTATTGCAAGAAATAGACAACCATCTGCTAGCTAGACTGCCCTCCAAGGAGGAAGCTGTTAAAAAGCATGGGATCAAATTTCGGCGAAATTCGGCCGAAATAACCTATATAGGTCGAAATTTTGGGAGCTCTAGTACAAAAACGGACCGAAATGATCAAAATTCCGGTCTAATTTCAACCGAATTTCAATCGAAATTTCATTTTGGTCACTCACTGAAATGGTGACCGAAATCAATAGATTTAACAGAAAGAGCATGTATACCTGACATAAAAGGCAAAGGTAGTAAATGTTGCTATAGTTTCAAGTGGTATATTAGGATACATAGTAGACGTCTAAGAAACAAGCATGGTCATATCATCTAGATTAGTGCGATCAAGAGTTCATGTATCAAGTCCCTGATCATTAGTTATCATGCAAGCAATATGGACTATGTCTCGCTTGGTTCAGCGTGTCTCATTTGTATGTGAGGAAATAACCCTAGATTACCTAGAATTCGTGTAGATGCTCCTGCATGAGAAAGCACCCCTTCACTCTCCATCGAAGGGAAAGACAGCGCTGGGGCTCTCTCGGGAGAGCTCAACGGAGCATGTAGCAAGGGATTTGAGGGTCTAGCGCCGTACAATCATGCAGGTGGAGGGCAGAGGTGGACACATGGTGCTAGTTTCTCTCGGGAGTGTCTGAAGGAGCAGTTCGCGAGGGTTTGGGGGTTATATAGCGTGTGACCACGTTGATTGAGGGTGGAGGTGGACACCACCGGTTGCCAGTCGGTGGTGGTGGTTCCGATATTGATGGCACTTGAACTTTGGTCATGCAGTGGGCTTCATGGATATCGATAATAGCTGTGAGACTCTCGATGGTGGTAGAGAGGCCCTTGGAGCCTTGCAGCCATGCATCAGAGAGGGATCCGTGGGTCTCCAACCCTTATACGGGACTCTAGGAGGGTTGGTTGTGGCTCCCCTTGAGTATGGTGGGTCTCACTACATAATGGATGACGCCAACATCTATGAGAAGGATCTGCCTAAGGTCTTGGATGATGATGTCGAGGAGCGGAAGTGGACAAGGGAACACCAGTCAAGGGCTCCTGAAAATTCGATGAAGGATTTTTTTTCTAGTGTTGTAGGAAGGAGGGGCACATGGCCAGGGCTTGTTATATCAAGGTGGAGATATGTTTTCAGTATGGCATGCTAGGTCATAAACACAGTGTTTGTTTGGTGCAGTGCACGACGAGTGGCAAAAGCCTTAAGTGCATCCTAAGGTACAACCTAAGGAGGACTGTGTCCAAAGTGGAGATGTGTCTAAGGCTTTGCGACGTCTTGTAGCACAAAAGGGATAACCATAAAAACCGTATAAGGAGTTTGGAGATTGGTGGAGTGTGGCAGAAGAAACAAGTGGTGACTAATGCATATAGTCGACCACCTCTTCTTTGTGACCTTCACCGATCGTCTTTTCTATCATAATATACTTAAAAGCTAAATAAATAACATTAAAAATAGCATGAAAGTATGTAGCCTTGCATATTTGGTAGTAAGACCACTTTGCCTAATGGTAGGAAAACTAGTCCGATAGCTTAAACGCAACAACATTCATACATATCTTCATCTTGCCCAAAGTTGTATTATCGGACTCTTGTACTTCACACCGTTGAAGGGTGTCGAGGCGATTGAGCTTGTCCTAAACCTCCTCAAGAGTAGATACTTCTGATCTCGAGCTGAGTGGTAAGCAAGACAACCCATCTGGGAATGTCCTAACCATGGTTGCAGAAGTCGTCAATCGGTATTCAGTCGGTAGGGTCACGGACTAAGGATTAATCGACAGTCGAGAGATTAATCGGATTTAGTCGGGCATTAGTCGGTTTTGAATTTTTTAATTATTTTAAATATATAAATCAATTTTTAATACATACACTCTCATTTATATTCATATATTTAGCAGTTTTAATATTTTTAAGAGCTTAAAATATTATAGCAAGAGAAGAAAAAATTGCAATATGACCTACAATAGGTACTGAATATGTTGCTAAATATGAATATGACCTACAAGACTATATATGTGTTGAATATTCCATGAATATGTTGAATATGGCAATATAAAAATCCATGCATATGTTAAATATGACCTATATATGTGCTGAATACGTTGCCAAAAGACTAAATATTTCTCTGATTATGACCTACAAAAAATTCTATGTGCAAGATTTGTGCAACTTCAAAAAGGCAAAAAAACAAAAAAAAAAAACCCTAACCTGGGTCCTGGGCGACGAGGTTGGGGCGATGGAGAAGCTCCAAGGAAAGAGGTGGCTGCAGATAGGGATGAGCATTGGGCTGGGCCGGCCCGGCCCAGCCCGAAGCCCAACCCAAAAAGCCCGGCTCGGCCCAGACCCAAATGAACATCGGGCCGGGCTTGGGCCCAATATTTAGGCCCAAAAATTTTTTGGGCCGGGCTCGGGCTTGGCTCGGCCCAGCCCGACCCGGCCCAAGGGCCCGGCCCGAAGAGGGCCCGAACCATTTCCCATATCATACACGTATGAAAACTCCCACCTATTTCATGTACACTCCCTTCTTGTATCTTGTCTTCATACAATGTTTATAAATCAAGAAAGTCATGCATGTGACATATGAGTTGCTAATCATTGTACTTCCATTCAGTATTAATTTTCCTTAATTAGTCTTTGGTTTAGATTGTATTGATTATTCTTGGATTTGTTAGCATTTATTTTTCAATCAGAATATTTTCTATTATTGAACCTTTACCCAATATGGGTCTTATGCCTATTTTTTAACATGTAAGGTCTGGTGCACCTATTGTTAACTGGCTAAGTTTGTTTCACTCTTTCAGTTTATATACATGTGAGACATTCATGGTATCCGACATTGAGTGTAGGTGTGAAAAATGAGATATCATCGGATTTGGTAGAATCGAATTTTACTTGTTTCACAAGTATTATGGCATATGTTTTAAACAAATTTAGCTTGTGTAACTTGAGTTGAGATTAACTTGAAACAAAAGACTCAAAGTTAATAGTCTCTAACGGGTGGCGATGGGCCGGCCCGGCCCAAGCCCGGCCCAAAGGAATTGGGTCGGGCCTGGGCTTGGGCCGAGCAAAAAAAAATTGCGGGCCTAAACCCGGCCCAAGGCCCGAATTTTTTAAGCGGGCTTGGGCCTGGGCCCTTCAGGGCCCAGCCCAGCCCGACCCATGCTCATCCCTAGCTGCAGATGGGACCTCCCTTAGGTCGACAATGTTGAGGCGGAGACTCCTTCGGCTGGAATCAGACTCGAGCTCGAAGGAGGCGATGCCAAGGCAGAGACTTCTTCGACACAGAGAGGTTTGGGGTCGGGCTCAAGCAGAAAGGAAGAGATTTGGGCATGGGAGCGAAACAATACCCTTAAACCCTAATCGGGTATCCGGGTCGGGCTCCACAACATGAATATCACCTAAGAAGAAATCGGGTGATTAGTCGGCCGACTAGCCCGACTACTCGCTCGACTAATCGGGCATACCCGACTATTGCCCGATTTGGGCTAGTCGATTCGGTTACACTACCGAGTCGATTAATCAGACCGACTAATCAGTTAGTCAGCTGATTTTACAACAATGGTTGTAACCGTGAACTCCTTCTACATGTAGACCAACCTTGATGAACTATGAAGTTGTCTTGCTCATCACCTTCAACTGCGAGGAGTATTGTATAAGGGTTTTCACTCCTACTTCAGAGACATCGACTCACGAAGTATGAAAAATGGGTCTTACATTCATCTTCTAAAAATATAACATTTTATATATTGTTCTATATTTCCTTGTCTTAAATTATCTCATCATATGCTAGTTGCTCATGCCTTAATTAGTCTATATATAGATCATGTTTGTGGATGAGTCCTATTATCACTCTTTTTGTTGTACTTGTTACAACATCGCTTGGCATTTTGGTTATGACTTATTGTATAAAATATTTATTAATAGGTACCATAATCTCTTAGTCGTCCTACCATTTTTTTAGAGGTCTAGCGTGGGCAAGTCGCCAATTTCACTAAGCTCTATTTATTATGGAAATAGAATTATATTATACTTTTTGGATTGGATTGATGAGAGCAAAACAATTATCAACAAGATGTAAATTACAAATACATTCTAAACTTTTGTAAGCATTGTAAAAATATGCCATTCTAGATAGGGGATGGTATCACTTGAAATAATATGATCGGTGAAGGTTTTCTTATGGTTGGACTGCATATGAAGAGGATGGATCAACTATCACGAGATATCATAAAATATCATGGCTTATGCAATCCAAATGACATCACTTGAAAGAATGTGATTGGTGGAAGCTTTTTTATGGTTGGACTGCATACGAAGAGGATAAATCAATTATCACAAGATATCATAATAGATCGTGGCTTATGCAATCCGAAGAATGACATTACTCAGTTGATGAATCCATGATTCATTAACATTCTGTCTGCATTTTGTCTTAAAACCCTTAACAAATACATGTAAATATCCATTAATTTTCACTTTTTAATAAAATCCCATTCATGAATAAAAATGCACTTTTATGCATTAAAATCATGTAAATAAATAAAAGATTAAAAAATAAAGAAAATAAAAATAAAGGCAAATTGTAGATATGTATGTATGTACAATATGACTTGTAAAAATAAATAGTTGAAAGGTATATTTATAACCTAATCTCCGAGACCAAGTCAGCATAGATTGGTCGACAAATAAATAAGTAGGGGGAAATAAGGAAGAAAAAAATAAAAATAATTAATTTCACATCTCTTACACATTCCTTATTAATTATCCAATAAATACCAAAACTTTAAAGATTTTTAATTAATTCATATTAATATATTTTTCACAAAACTCTTCTCCTAATTATCTCTAAAATTGTATAGAAAAATCTAAAAATAAATTAAAAATATTACCTTGTATATATAATCCATCACTTAATTCTTCCTGCCATCTCCTAACCTCTTTCTCCGATCTAATCCATGATTCTCTGCTTCTATTATCACTGGCAGACCTTCACTTAATTCTTCCTGCCATCTCCTAACCTCTTTCTCCGATCTAATCCATGATTCTCTTCTCCTAACTAACAAGATCCACGCCCACCGTAGACGCCTATATAATATCCATCAGATTCACCTATAAAAGCCCCTTAACTTCGCCATTAACAACTAGTTGCTCCTAAGCTTTCCACTTCCAAAACTAACTGGTCATCGACCCTGCTTTCTCGCCGTGCTCCGCCTCATTCCGGCCGTAATAGGGCCTGAGGATCACCCTGCGTGGAAGACGAGTCAGCGGAAGAGGGTTCCAAGGCGAAGCGTCAACTTGCATCACAGCTTCGCCGCCGCATCCAGCTCCAAAAGACTGCCTCATTGAGCCATCACTAAGAAGGTCTTACACCTTCAAAACCCCAGGTCAATCCTTCATTCTTTCCTTTCTATGTTCTCGATCCGCGTGCCCGAATTAGTGTAGCTAATTACACGTTTAGAGAGTTTAATCACCCTTCTCCTCATCTCATTCTACAAACCATTTCATATTCAATCAAAATCATTCTCAAAATTCCCTCCACTTTTCGTTAGTTATAACCCTATTACGGAAAGCCATTTAGGGTTCGTTTGGTTGCAGGGTTGGACAGGGTTGGGCTGGGCAGGGGTACCCCTGTGAATAGTAAACTGTGAGGAGGAGAACCCTGTTTGGTTACAGGGCCAACCCGGGTTGGATCAAGCCAACCCTGCCCAACCCTTCAACCAAACGAACCCTTAGAACTGCAATTGTATCTTAAATCTTGGGCTGATTCCTTGTGAATCAAGCAAATAAATATCTCATATCATCTGGAGCATTCCTTCCATTTGGAGCGCCAATTTCATGATCAGTTATTCACTCGAGCACCAGTTGGCTCGGTTCCTGAATTGAAGCACAGGAGCTCATCTTCTTCGACAAAAACCGGCCACGTCAGCCATCCTCTCCGCCAGCTCACCCGCAGGCGAGCTCGAGGGGTGAAGGAGTCACCCCTCTGGCCCTGCAGGAGGTCCATTCGCTCACATCTATGCCAAAGATAAATCGGAGAAGAAGCTTCTTTGTCGCCAGCCGTTGTAAAGGGGAAGAACGCCTCACGAACACGCGAAGCACAGGTGTGCGACACATGTCCTCAACGGACGCTCCAGATCGCATCCTATTCTAATCTTGGTCGTTAATTGCGAAGGGGTGGAGAAATTGTAACTTAAAACCAGGCGACTTCCAGAATTCAAGCCGACCCAGAATTTCCAGAGATTTGCATTTAGGTCCTTGTGCAGGGACCTAAATGCAAAACATTTTATTTTTCTTTCAAATCAGTCCCTGACAGGGACCATTTTGTAACAGAACAAGAATTTTTTCTTTACATTTCTGCCCCTAAGCTGTAGGGGAGTTTTGGACCTTTATTTTGTTGCATTTTTCCTTGATTTTTCTAGAATAGTTACATAACTACCCTACGACATTTCTTGTATTTTTTTCATTGAATTTCATCGCGTAGTTTTCTCGAACCGATTTTTGCCCCTTATTCTCTCTCTCTCCTATTTTATTGATTTTTGTTTGATCAATAGAAATCCGATCTCTGCGGTTCTTTCCACAACCGACACCTCTCTTCTTTAATTAACCACGTGTTGGATTTCGTTTATCACCGGCAACCAGGCACATATTAAATTTCTCTCTTTGGCTCCAGAGAATTGAAGCTTCCTCTGTCCTCTGACTAACATCAGGAAAATGTAACAATTTAATATAATTGGTCTCGTCCAAATCAATGATCTGTCCACAGAACGAGTTCCTCGTGCTACTCTGATCTGTCATCGGTGATGACACCTCTAATTCCAAACTTCTAAACATTTTCTCCTATGGCAGAACGAAACATGAATGGAGTATAAAAAATCAAACAACATCTAAATCATGATTGAAGACACTGGTGAGCCTTGTGGATAGCAAGGAGTCCGTTGAGATGGAATCTATGCTGCACTGATCTGGAGATCCTTGCAGGTGAGAGAAAAATGACATCAAGCCGTTGGAAACATTATCGAGGCCAAAATGATGTGGCATCCAATAACTGCTAGGGGTTGTGTTTACAAGAACATCCACCATAGCCTCTAGGCAAAGCTGGGAGAGGGACTAAGGCAACGCACTATCACTAAGTACAGCAAAAAATGGTCGTGCTCCTACGATAATGTTGCCGCACTGGGGAGGAGGTGTTCGTGATCGAGCAACAATAGTGGGGAATTGAAAGGAATGGAGGAGAGGTTGAGTGATGCGGAGGGGACTGAGTTTGAAACTCTTGCCTAGGATTGTTTCTCAAATACTATATGGATCGAAATGTATTGAATAGTGTGCTTTAGGCCTTGATATATAGATAAATGTTTGGGTTATGGTTAACACTAAGAAAAGCAAAAAAATAGAATACCCTCGAAAGGGTGGGCACTCAAGCCCTAGCTGTATTGCTCACCACCTAACAATTGTTTTCGCATTTTACATTAAGCAGAAGCCATAGTGATAAGATATACATCTCTCTACTTGAATAAATACTGACCTGGATAGTCGTGATGATTAACTAAAGATAGATTCAAGGGAGCCTTTAATAGAAAGCAAACACATTATGTCATACCATATTCTCCACCGATGTCAACAATCCCAAACACATGAACCGATGAAGCAGGGCATGATTGGATGTTCAAATCCTCCACATTTTCCATGACCACAAACAAAGATTTGTGACAATGACTAATAATAAATCTTTTGCGAAATACCTCTTTTCACATTCCTGGATTAGAAAGAGCTACTACGCTTCTCATGGTGAGCGGGGGACGACATCAAGCTGCTAGATACAATACTAGAGTAAATATACTGGTGTTGCTTACGGTAGCTGCTAGGAGAAGCATTTAAGGGGCTGCCCACAGCATCCTCTAGGAAAACTTAGGAAAGGCACTAGGACGTAGCAGTAGCTGTTGGGGCGGCAATGATGCTAATGCAACGATTTTGCTGCTATAGAGAAGGCGGAGGTGTCAAAATCCAAGTGCCAAAGTTGGGCACCAAAGAGAGGGAGAAGAGATCGAGCAATGGGGAGAGCCGGTTCGGTCCTAAACACTGGTGTAGGACTGCAACTTTGATACTAGGTGAAGCAAAATACTTTGATGTATTGAACATTATGCCATAGGTCTCATTACATAAAGGTTGTGGTTACATGTAACATAAATGAAAGCAAAATACATAAATACCTCGGAGTGGAGGGAATTCAAAGCCCTAAACATATTGCCCCCATCCTAACAATTACTTCCACATTTTACGTTCACCATGCAACCCTCATGATAAGATTATACACATCTCCATATGACTATGCATAGACCTCGATAGTCATAAAAATTAACACAAGATAGACTCCAGAGAAACTTTCCTTGCACAGAAAAGCATTATACATACATATGTTCTCCACAAATGTCAACAACCGGGCGTAAACATGTGAACTAATGTGACAGGGCATGATTGCATGTTTAAATCCTCCACATATTTAATGAATGCAAACAAAGATCCATGATAAGGGCTCATAACATATCCTTTACAGAATGATGTATTTTACATTTCCTTAGAAAGAGCTAATGCACTATTCATGAAACCAATTTCATGGGTAATTGCATTCCGGTTTAAATCCACATTGATAAAGAAATTGCACCCTCTTCAAAACCCACTACCATCTTATTTTCATAAAAAATCTATCAATTAAACATTTCAACCTAGAATTGATCATTCACATTGATTCAATGAGGCTTTCCTAAATGGCGGGAAAATAATAGGCAAAAGCTCCACAAAATTCAAAGTAAACCTAATGCAATTGGTTTGAAGCCTCCGACCCCCCTCTATAAAAATATTCAAGAAAGAGGGTTTAGGTGTGAATTCCGATTTTGACACCTACAAACTCCAGTACGTACATTATGTTATCAAATGATTATTCACTCTCGGAAAGGGTCCAACTCAAGTTCTTTACATTAAGAAAAGTGATAAGATGTTTCACATCCAATCAGATAGTTATTCAATGGATTATACTAAAAAGTGCAAAGTATACATTGAGAAAAGTGATAAGATGCTTCACATCCAATCAGATAGTTATTCGATGGATTGATGCTTTATCTATATTGCTAAAGACTCACAAGGTAATAGCACAATCACTAGCAAAAACAAACTCAAAAATTAGCCTAATTGCAAGATATTCCACAAATGCATTGCCTTGCAAGTTGCAACAATGCATATCATATTTCTAAAAAAGATCACCGGCTGGAGTATGAGAGGAAATGAAAAACAAGTAAGCAACATTGTGATTCAGTAAATAAACTATGCAAACCAGTTTTCTGTAATCATAAAAATGGCATGTTGAAGTTTACCTTGACAAGTGCACCAATGACCCCTAAACTTGTTAGCCTCAAATACTCGAAGGGCCTCGTACTGCTGGTTGTATTTAGAAATGGGTAAAGGTACAAAGGTATATGTGCTGGAAAAAAGAATAGAATTCATTCCTTAATGATTCACTTTTGGAGCCACAGAATTATCAATCAACAAATTCAGAAACTATTGCCCCGTCCAAAAGATGAATACCAAATAGCTAATTCAGACAAAAAAGACAGTGAATAGACAAACATTCATAAATGAGATGATCCACAAAAGGAAGTAATTTAATAAGAAAGTTGCATTCAGCTGTCCTTTGTGATGTCAACAAAATATTGCCATGCATGGTCATATACAAGCCATTCTTAGATGAGAAAACTTGAATAAGATCAGATGCATTGAAACGTACCTTACCTGGAGCCATTGTTAGGATCAAACAAAAACAATATCCACATCTCTTTGAATAGTGCTATGGAAAATATCGGAGACACAACAACAACAACAAAGCCTTCTCCCACAATTAAGTAGGGTCGGCTAATCCATGTTGAAAGATTCGACTATTTTTTACGCTAATTGTCGACTACCAAACGCAATCCCCACAAGGGGGATTTGAACCCTGGTCTTTTGGGTGGTGGGCACACTGCACTACCACCAGACCATTTAAGTGGCGAGCACACTGCTATGGAAAAATATCGGAAAGATTAAACTAAACATAACATCAAAAATACCAAGATAAGCTGTGGTTTGAGACAGCCAGGATTATCAATATCTAACGTGGTTAAACCAACATTTTATTCTTCTCGGATGTTACAAGTAGTACAAGGGTTAATATATTGGCTCACAACCTCACACAAGGGCCTGTATACTAGCATATAATTTATATGAAACAGAAATGAGTGTAACTTACAATTCCATACATTTTCCCACCAACGTGGGTTTTTATGTAAACTACAAATTTAAATGACTGAAAACACAACTCAAGTAGAGAATGGGATAGTCTTGACATCCCTGAGGGCTTGGTGCCTGGGAGGGACCCATAGTGACATTGTGGTCTCTATGCAGTATCCACGAGTTCCCAACCTAGCCTTTTCCATTTCACGCGACATCAATGCCACTATCCCAAGGGAACTTAGAAAACCGATAGTCATTCATTGCAGTATTGGCAGCTAATAAGCTAAAGAAGCTGAAATAGGGGCATTCCGAGCACATGGAATCTACAGTCGATAGTATGCTTTTTTTTGGGCACCTCTTGGCCTTTGATTCACTCATAATTTCACACACCGATCCTCCAAGTAGGCAAGAAAATGGCCTCATAAAATCCTTGAATACCTCGCAGACTTCGTATCAGTGTGACCAGGAAGATCAAGACCACAACAAGAAAGGCACGAATTATTGACCAAAATCCAGCCAAGAGAGGGCAGCCTTTAGAAGCTTAAAATATTCACTTAGATGCCCAGCTTTGGGCCAAAACCAAAATAAGACCTTATATATATTTTTACCTTTTTAGGTTAAAGCCCTACATACTCTTATGAAATGCAAAGAACCCGGATTAGAGAATAATTTTGGATGAATACTAATCTCTAATAGTCTTCCTACGGATTTTCCGGAAAAAAACTAGAGAAACTTCCTCAGAACGAAAAATACAACGGTTCCACTTGATTAGTCTGGGCATGTATAAGTGCTGGTGGCGAATAAGTTGTAGCAGTAATAGTTTCTAAGTTATTTAACTTCATTCTAGTAGCATCATTTAGACATGATTACTCTTTTCCAGTTTCAGAAAATTCCTTATAGAAGCAAGTTTGTTTCAACCCAGGGTGTAACAAAATTTCCTTTCAGCCAGTAACTTTGCTTAGTAGCTTTTTTAATCAAATTTAGTTTTTTATTGTCAGAATTTCTGGAATAATACTTACCTTCTCATCATGCCTTCATTAATTGACATCATCACTTCCTGTTTGTTTTAATAAGCAACTGAACTATCATATTACGGTTTCATTAATTACCAATATATTTTGAATCTTCGAAGCAATTTTGTAAAACTCGTTATCATATGAAATAAGTTGCAAGAAGGGAAACACTGATGTCACATGAGCTACACCCTTCTAATATGGGAATGGTGTCATGGATTTTCTTGCCCCAGGGCTGCTCTAGCAGACTACGGTGGCTACTGTTTGTGCACTTATGCCAGTCAGAATTGAACCCTGAAAGGGCATTCATTTTTGAAAAAAATAAATTAAGTGGACAAATATGACGTAGTATAAGGATAAATTAGTACTTTCATCTTATGTAATTCCCTTTCAGGCATTTGTTTTGCTAAAAGATGTATTCTCTTTACCCTGAACATAGTAATACGCAACCATGCACAATATTAAATCCATAAGCCATGGATTTTCTTGCCCCAGGGCTGCTCTAGCACACTACGGTGGCTACTATTTATGCACTTAAGCCTAGTCAGAATTGAACCCTGAAAGGGCATTCATTATTAAAAAAAATAAATTAAGCGGGAAAATCTGATAGAGTATATGGATAAATTAGTTCCTTCATCTTATGTTCAGACATTTTTTTTGTTAAGAGATGTATTCTCTTTACCCCGAACAATAGTAATAAACAACCATGCACGATATTAAATCCATAAGACTCCCATGTATTAACTGCCAATAATAGACTGCTGCATTAAACAAACAAATTTTTATTCAAGTTAAGGATGACAGATTTAATAAGGTTCCTTGATTCAAATATTGCAAGAATTTCCTTTTTGGAAAATTTGTCAAGTCTGAATAGTTAGAGATAAAAAGCAGAAGTTATAAGTTCCTGAACAGCTACGTGGAAAATTGAACAGGTGATGCATCTTACTTCTGATGAGCTTTTGAGAACTGTAACAACAGTCAAAAGATTGGCGATGGAGTTGGTCAAACATACCATTGAGGAAATGAATTCTAGTGTCTGGATGAGAAGCAACACACTGTTCAAGGTGAAAAACAATATAGTGCCATTAGTCAGTCATAAAACCTACTGTTCATAATTGAAATACATTAAAAAGGGAATTTATCGTCATTCAGACAGTCATCCAGTTTAAAAATTGGTATGTATATAGAGTTAAATCAGCTTAAGATAGTAATTAGATAAATTAAAATCACATGTTCCCAAAATAGCAAGATAAACTTTGACATATCCTACAAGCCTACAGAATCAGAAATTTACATTCATAACTTCACATAACAGTAATTACTTAAACAAATTTTCCTTGGCACCCTTCTTGCCTTGAAAATCTACTATGAGCAGCTGAAAAGAATCGAATGGCATTGTTGCTTTTTTCTATGATACTAAGCTTTTATTTAGTAATTATTACAAGCCTATCCCTAAATAATTTTGTATTTTAAGACCCTCCATAATGGTGAATTACGCCAAAAACTTCAGAATATTGACATGGCATACCCTTGTGTACAATGACATCTGTTAGAAAATAACAGCCGGATGTCAATATTATTTACTAATAATGTCATCCTCTTCTCCTACCAATTCCCACTCCGTTCATACCTACAGCTCCCTTGTCTCCAAGTTATACATCTGTCTCCTGGCCTCCTCTGTCATTCGATCACTGTTCTCCACCTCCCTCCCTCCCTTCTCGCTTCCTGCTCCTCCTTGATCTCCCTCTCTGGGCCTCTCAAGGTTGGCAGGCTTCATCGGATATGCTTGGATCTAGGTTTCGATGGGTTGGGCTTGCTCTTACTGGACAGTTGGGTTCCAAGAATAGCAGAGGCAGATTGTGGTATTTTGGGTTGTGATCTGAGTCCGCTCGAGGAGCAAAAGTTGGAGGTCAAGCAGCAACGACGGTGGTCTCTTGATGGCAAATCATACATGTTGTTGTCAACGTCCTTTTAAGGGATTGCAGTGCTGTGGGTCACAGTTGCCTTCACTTCATTCATGGGAGCTCTTTGGAGATCTTGCTCCAAGATTGTGGGTGTTCACAGATAAAAGAAGTGGCGGCAACAGGGGGGGTAGCGAGGGGTGGGAGGGGGTGTTGCAAGGGGGGATGGGGGACATGAGAGGTCGGAGGAGGTTGGCGACAACAAACGAGGGATTGGGGAGGGGAAGGAGAAGATGGGGAGGAAGGAGTTGGTGGTGGCGGCAACATGGGAGGAGGAAGGGGGACATGGACTGAGGATGAATGAAAAAAATATAAATAAATATCAACCATTGGACTTCATATGGTTAGATTGGATTTCATATGGTTAGATTAACTCAAGGGGTGATGGTAGTGGAGTAAAGTAAAGGCATGGGTCAGGGTGTCTGGAGCAATTATGCACAAATATGAGAGTAGTTCGCATACATCTGTCTCCTCTCCTGGCCTCCTCTGTCATTCGATCACCGTTCTCTTAGTGGACAGTTGGGTTCCAAGAATAGCAGAGGCAGATTATGGTATTTTGTATTGTGATTTGAGTCCGCTCGAGGAGCACAAGTTGGAAGTCAAGCAGCAATGACGGTGGTCTCTTGATGGCATATCGTACATGTTGCCAACATCCTTTAAGGGATTGCAATGACGTGGGTCACAGTTGCCTTCGCTTCATCCATGGGAGCTCTGTGGAGATCTTGCTCCAAGCTTGTGGTGGGTGTTCACGGATAAAAGGAGTGGCAGCAACAATGGCGGGGGTCATGGAAGGCGGGAGCGAGGGGTGGGAGGGGTGTTGCAAGGGGAGGATGGGGACATGAGAGGTCAGAGGAGGTTGGCAACAACAAATGAGGATTCGGGGAGGGGAAGGAGGAGATAGGAGGTGGTGGTGGCGGCAACATGGGAGGAGGAAGGGGGGCATGGACTGAGGATGAATGAAAAAATATAAATAAATATCAACCATTGGATTTCATATGGTTAGATTAACTCAAGGGGTGATGGTAGTGAAGCAATGGCATGGGTCAGGGTGTATGGAGCGATTATACACAAGTCTGAGGGTAATTCGCAATTATGGAGGGATGAGATGTAATTAAAAAATTATAAGACCGCGAGGGTAAAAATCCATATTTATTTTTGTTGTATTACATCTCAGAGGTAGACATTTCATTGTATCTTGAGCTAATTATGGAAAGATCAGAATATATTTATGAAATTATACATGGGTATGAGGATAAAAAATCATTTTATTATTGACATAATACTTCTCAAATGTATTCATATACATTTAGATTAAACTACTATTGCAGTACAAAATCCACCAATATTTTTTAAGGGATGAATTTGACCATTATTATTATTTTATCTTTTTTGTGCTCTTTTGGTGTTCAATCTAAGAAGGATAAACCTTATTCCATGGAAAATGCATAAGAAAATGTGTGACATACCTCACTGAGGCACAAGAATGACAGAGTAGGGCTATTAAGCTGTAAAGTGATTGTTTAAGGTGATAGATGCTTGTTTGAATACCATATAGTTCAGTTTTTAATGCCAGGTGATATATGCTTGGCTGAACTTCTCCGAGGGTGGGGGGAGCAACGTGTGTAGAATGGGATGAGAAGATAGACGAGAAAAATTCTTTTGGTATGAGAACTGATTCGTAAAAATATCTCAAAGGATTTCACCCGTAAAGGCTAACAACAGGGACATAGGTGCTAGTAGATTGTTTATGTAAGGTTAATCTAGTAATTACGAAATAGGTATGAGCAAATGTGTTATTGGCAAACTTCAAAACGGCACAAGTGTAAAATTCCTTCTTTTATGCCTTCTAAAAGTAAATTCCCATTATAGTTCTTTATCATGTGCCATAATAAGGCATTAAAGCATACTTGTATTTCTTAATACTTTTCCATTTTATATTTTGGAAAAAGAAGATTATACAGCATTATACCTCGGAACACGTAGCAGGCACCTTCTATAAATATGAAAACAAAAAAATGATAAAAGATGCAATACAAAAAAAACATCTCAATGAATGAGTAAAGTTGACACGACATATTTGTAATGCATAATCTCCATATAGATAACAAGAATTGCACTAGAGAAGCAAAATTACACTAGAAATATCATAAACTACTAACTTGAAGAAGAGCCAACGCGTTACAAACTCGATTTGAGGAAACTGATGTGACCTTTGGAGGCGACAATTCTTTACATATGGACACAATCTCCTGCAAGGTAGATGAGCATTACCTTAAATAACAAGACTGGCTATCACCAATAGTAAAAAGAGCTGTCTTACATAAATCTACACAAGCCAAAAAATATTAATCCATTAATCATATTAATGATACTGTATATGCAGCCATTTCTTTGCTAATATCAAATAATGTATCTAAAGTCAACGTAAAACACGTCTCGTTCAGTTACCAGTACAAAATCCAAAAAAGTGGCTCCTGCTCTTAAGAAGCAAAAAAGAAAAAAGGAAACAGCTGATATATGACGGATCCACCGGTCCACCCATTAAAGTGGCACTATTGTAGCCTCGTGTCATGATCAATTTGCTGAGAATTCTGGGTGGCAGCATGAATCTCTTTAACATGGTGATCTGTGCCTGCCACAGATCTCCAGATCAGGACAGACCTACGGAGTAAGCCGTGCTCAGTTTTTGGAGAAATATGATTAAAATGACTCCCATGATACCATTGTAGCTAAGGAGGTTGTAACTACTTGAGCCGGATGAGAAGAAACCCTCATCCGATTTGTGTTAGAAACTACGAAAGCGGTAGCGTAATATCAGAGATAAAAAATAAGCATGAAAGAAGACCAGGATTTTTACGTGGAACCCTGCTCCCTAAAGAGCGGGATGAAATCATAGGAGAACGCCTCAAAGGGTTGATGTGTTCATTGAACTTTCTCATCTGATACAGGAGGTCTAAGGCTTCTTATATAGCCTCCACAGATCCTCCAAGTCCCACCACTGGTAGATGTGAGACTAAACAGTGGATGTGGTAAATGGATCCTAGAGGGATCCATTTACCATCTACCACATATGACGTATATACTCCAACACTCCCCCTCAAG
Source organism: Ottelia alismoides (assembly GCA_037367405.1). Taxonomy (NCBI): domain Eukaryota; kingdom Viridiplantae; phylum Streptophyta; class Magnoliopsida; order Alismatales; family Hydrocharitaceae; genus Ottelia; species Ottelia alismoides. The sequence continues at coordinate 253,304 of JAZKJV010002162.1, forward strand.
CTAGAGCATGCAACGCTCAGCTTGGACAAATAGAAAGAAATCACTCAAACTCACAATACAAGACACTACAGACAATATCAACTCAACGTATATACAACTGTCGGTTGTTGTAGACGTTGCGTCTCATGTCATGCAGGTGAGGAGGAACAAACATGTCGGAGTGTGAGATCAAACTAGGTGTGCTTTGTACTACGCCTGTCAGAGTCACCAAAACTGAAATGAGTCTCCTCGTCAAAGTACTCTGGCTCGCCACAATCATGTGGACAATTGCTCCATCTCTGAAGGGTCAAACTAAAAAGGCCGTGGAAAACATCCTCGTCAGAGTCCATGGTCGTTGGAGAATGGAGTCTGAAAAAGTCTCTTTGTCGAAGAACAAGGTCTCTCCCATACTGGCTCAGAGAATGGGATCTCTACTCTGAAGTCCCTATGAAACCACATGAAAGCCATAGTCCCATATGGCATAGGCAATGGGATCTCTACTCTGGAGTCCCTACGGATCACATGAAAACTCTAAGACTGAGACCAAAAACAAAAGATGGAGACCACAAAAATGATCGTACACATGTACGTCTGAAAAGGAGTCTCTCTAGAGAACTCGAAGAAATTGGGTCACAAAAATATGGAGTGCCTCGAAGTTGGCCCTAAACCAATCCGCAGAGTCTGAAACTAAACTGTAGAATCTGAAAATCTACCTGGTCTGATATCTGGAAAATCTGAATCCGACATGTAACTCTACACAATACTCCCCCCTTTTTCCCAAACTTGTCGGAAAACAATGGCGTCGACAAAGTTGGGAGAAGACAAGAAAATAAGGAAACAAAACATCTTATAAATCGATCTCAAAAAAATAAATCATTTTTTCTCGACTTCCAATTTTTTTATAGCCATCTCTTCCCCTCTCTTTTTTCAAATAAGTCGTTCATCATTTTTTTCTTCGACTTTTCCTTTTCTCTTTTTTTCACATACAACTTTTCTTTTGTACGTGGCTTTTTTTCAATATATATAGGGAAAAAGGAAGCTTTTCCGGGGGTGCAGCCAACTAGCTACACCCGACCATTTTTCTTATTGATTTTTTATTTTATTTGAAGGAAACCTATGGGGATTTACTTAGTTTATTGAGTGGAATATGTGTTTCAAATTTCATGCAAAACAAACATTCCTAAAATGGCCATCTAGATAGGATCGATTTCAACAATCTGAAACCATTAAAATTTGATAGTTTTGATGGAGATGATAGAAATGTCCAATTTAGTTGAATTTGGCATGAGATCATGGTAATATATGGCGATTTAAATCCCGCTAATTTTCATTTCAAAAACACAAAAAAAAATGAAAAAATGGCCGGGTGCAGCTAGTTGGCTACACCCCCGGGTGCAGCTTCCCCAGCCCATATATATATATATATATATATATATATATATATATATATATGGGAATGGGGAGCTTGCACCATGGTGTATATTAGTTATATGCACCAGCTTTCACGGCCCTTGGATCCACATCCATCCAAGGGCTCCTACTCGTTTACATTCCCAAAAGAAATCCCACTTCCCAAGACAAGACGTGCAGCAGAAAAGACAACTGCCCTTTTCCTTTGCCTTCCTCCTTAGCACTACCACACAATCGACGCTTCCCATTTTGCCTCCCACCTTACTCTCTGTTGCGAGCATCCTCGTGCCCGTCACCTCCGCCCACCTCTACTGCCGCGAAGGGCTCCGGAGACCTTCGCCCACCTGCGTTGTACGAGGAGACTACACAGCATGGACCTTCTGCCTCTCGCACCACCAACTCGTGTCACCCACCTACGGCGAGAAGCCCACTGTCGGACCTCCCCTCCCATGGCAGTTACCCACTTACGGTTAGGACTTAGGGGTCTGTCACCTCGTATCCTCTTCTCACGCACCTAAAGTCCCAGTTTCTCCCCATAAGGAACACCCCTCTCCCTCTCCTCCATGCTTTACTCCGGAGAAATGCCTACCTTCCTCCTCTCCTTCGCAACCCGACCTCCACCTCCGTGGCGCCTCCTTCCTCTTCCCTCCGCATGCCTACAACTGCTTGTGCCATGTGGGTTTCCACTTACACCCAATTATTTTGTCACTTTCACATGTCCTGTGCAACAAAGTTAGGGAGTTTGGAACCAGTGAATAGAAGGAAGATTTTCATAAAAGATTCAACTCCATTTGGTGTTAAATATAACAGTTTAGCAGCTTTTCAACTCGATAAAAATATATTAGAAACATAAGAAATTAAATAATTATTTGATTCACATTGGTTTAACTATATTGTAGAGAACATAGAGCAGACCAACCCCACGATTCTGATATTCATCTCTAATCACATAAAAAAGTTTAAGAGATTTGTTGCAGGCTTGCAATTTGAAGTCAAATATGTATTGAACATTGCAAATGGGGCATGTGCGATCGGAGTATTTTATGATCAATCACCCAAAGATGAGAAGAAGTGTAAATAGAGTGGATGATGGAAAGAACGCAAGAGAAGAAGAGTATTATCTAATACCATTATTAAGAATGCGCAAAACTTCATGGATATCAGTATTCAACTTTGTCAAAATTTTTCAACATCTGTTCAGCAACATCTAACTGCAGTTACATTTTGGATGTCGAAATTCTTACCGAATTATATGTGCATCCTTCTTTTTTCGATTTAATTCCGAGATTGTGTTTCAGGGTATCTATAACAGGATTAATATAAATTTAATTAGGTTGAGTCCTTGGTGCTTGTAGATATCATCATATGGATCCATTTTTTTACATAGGATGCTCTAAAAGTAGTGATTTAATTACATTTTGAGTGACATGAAAACTCTTTTGTGTGGACTTTTGAATGGTGGGAACGTCAACGGATATTGATATAATCACCCTATGGTTAACTAGAAGAGACACATCCAGAGGAAATGCAACTTGCGTTGGACTACAGCCTCTTACATGACCTGATTTCCCATTTTGGGAGTAATTTGTGAACTTTGTTTGACCAGGTGTTACGCATGCCTGATTAATCTTCTGATCGCCCAATTGCTAGGCACTTTTTTGGAAAACTTGTAAACTTTAGAAAATCTAGATGCTTGACCTTTTTTTGTACATCACACTTTATTATCAATGAAATCACACCATACTTACCTTTCAAAAAAAAGAAGAGGGGAGCCCTGAGTATTATTCGGCCCCTCTCGCTCACGACTGATCCATACTCCATAGGTGCAGATTTGTTGAGAGTACACGAGATCTCACCTTTGCCGTTAGGAATGTAACCGTGTAGATCCGATCTTTGGGAGGTGATTACAAGATGTTTAATTGTGTTGTGAATGTCAACTAATTAGCTATCTTGTGTGACGATATAACATTTAATTGCAATAGTTTGTAGTTGGAAGAGATCCCATGAAACAGAGTATTTTTGAAGGCAAGTATTTTGTCCACCAATCCAGCAACGTTTGCTCATTTTGCCCACCAACCAACACCAAGACGAGTATTTGTGCAATCAAGTCAAAGTCAGAGGTCTGGAATATTATTGAGTAGATTTTCATACATACAATACGCACACCCAATACATAACTATTACGTATCAACTTGTTTGACAAGAAGCAACATCAACTCTATGTAGCTGAATGAATTGACTTCTGTGGTCTCTCCATGAAATAGATATAGCTTTCAGCAACTCCTGCTGCACTAACCGGAACTCATGCATTCTGCTGACAAAGACACATGCTCATACATTGCTAAATATCCCGATGTCCACCGAGGTCCTACTGAAGGACATGCTGCACTTGATAACGGATGATGGTCTACCTGTTGAAGCAAGGGTAACACTCAGATAAGTCTAAGTCTTCATGAAAATGGCAAAATTGCACAATATTTCCTTGATCCATGTTTGACATAATACTTACAGAAGCTGATCAATTTTTGCAAGACAACGGAGTGTTAATACTGGGCACCTTTGTTCATTTGTACAGATGTGGTCAAGATCAAGCTAATACACTATGGCCGACTGGAATTTTAGGCCTCAGTCAGAAGAGTGTACGGATTCAAGAGTACTCGTGCAAAAAAAGAAGAGGTGGCGACGGACCCCTTAGTCCTAACCGTAGGTGGGTAGCTGCCATGGGAGGGGAGGTCCGACGGTGGGTTTCTCGCCGTAGGTGGGTGACACGAGTTGGTGGTGCGAGAGGCAGAAGGTCCATGCTGTGTAGTCTCCTCGTACAACGCATGTGGGAGAAGGTCTCCGGAGCTCTTCGCGGCAGCAGAGGTGGGCGGAGGTGACGGGCACGAGGATGCTCGCAACAGAGAGTAAGGTGGGAGGCGAAATGGGAAGCGTCGATTGTGTGGTAGTGCTAACGAGGAAGGCAAAGGAAAATGGTAGTTGTCTTTTCTGCTGCACATCTTGTCTTGGGAAGTGGGATTTCTTTTGGGAATGTAAACGAGTAGGAGCCCTTGGATGGACGTGGATCCAAGGGCTGTGAAAGCTGGTGCATATAACTAATATACACCATGGTGCAAGCTCCCCATTCCCTATATATATATATATATATATATGGTAAAATGGGGTTGTCCCCATGGGGGGAGCTAACTTGGCTCCCCCCGCACCTTTCGCCCCCTTTTTTATTTTTTTTTGAAATTTCTTCCGTGGATTTTCATAAATATATCCTTATATTATGTCATTCAAATTTCACGTGAAACAAAGACTCCTACGGCCTCCATCCAGAAGGGTCGTTTTTAGCAATTCTGTTACCGTTAAAAAATGACTGTCTGGATGGAGGCCGTACGAGTCTTTGTTTCGCACGAAATTTTAATAGCATAATATAGGGATATAGTGATGAATATTCACGGAAGAAATTTTGAAAAAAAACTGGACGAAATAGCGCGGGGGGAGCCAAGTTAGCTCCCCCCAGGGGGCAGCCCCATTTAACCCATATATATATATATATGAGAAACTTCAAATGAGGCAGGGTCTCACCAATATTGTGGTGAGCCCTTCCTCTCATCCGTTTATCTTCAATCATGCGGTTGCAGTTAATGCCCTTTTAATTTAATTGTTTTAATGCTCAAAAACCTATTTTGGTCATTTTGTACATTCTAAAAATAGAATGTGACAACCATCAATTTCATTCCGCAATTGAAGACCTAATTCGTATTCCTATTCATGCAATCAATGGAGAGGGCGGTGGCGCGGGAGGTCGTGGTTGTGCAAGACGACGACGACCTGAACGCAAGAGAGCGACGATGGCAATGGAAAGTCGTACAATCGGGTCACTGTGGTGGCGCGTCATGGTGGACACGAGAAGGTACACGCCGAAGGTGACTTCGGTTTATTTGATGGTCTACCATGAGTTACGATGATATGGGAAGGAGGTCTTTTGACTGCACATGACCTCGACGACGAAGGAGCACGATGACGATCGACGGCTACGAATCTTCCGCATTTGTTTCGATGATCTCGAGGCCGATCGTCGATCATATCATTATTAGTTTAATGTTAAATTTGTCTCTACCAATACCCGTTTTATGTTTACAAATCTTGTATTGTATTCTACAAATGTTAGAATATTTTTTTACAAATGCTAGAAATGTTTTTACATGGTATCCTTTCATTTATCAATTACTAACAGTCTTTTTTTTCTTGCAGATACTGCACAAAAATTACAAAGCGACAAGCTTTTTTACAAAAGAATCGCAAATATTACAATCATGACATGTTAGATACATTTCACAAAGGGAGCGTCGAAACTATATTGCAAAGGCACTAATGGACCGTGAACATAAAATTGAATAAAATATTAAAAAGTGGTTATCATATTTACAAAATACCAAAAAAAATTACAAAAAAGTTAATTATATTTACATAGATACTTTTTATTCCATTGATTATGACTCCAACTTTGAATATTAAAAAGTGGATATGCATAATTACAAAGCTCCATATAAAAACTACAAGTAGAACGATAGTTTTACAACAAGTGTTTTCATTCCGCAATCAATGTTGTTTTGTAGACAAAAATGGATATCGATAAATAAAGAATGGACGAAAAATACCAAATCTGTACGAGCCTAAAATAGTAAACTAAAGGATATAATGAAATTCAAATTAAATGAGAAACAGAATGACTAAAATGCCATTTTCGGTAAGATACCGTTGGATTGAGATCAAATGGATCATATTGATGGCTCACCACAAGATCGGTGAGTCGTCACCTCATTTGAAATGGTCCCTATATAGACACACACACACAACCCAAATATGGGCCAAACATCTCATGGCTCCCCACCCTATTTTTGTAACTCACGACCCAATTGGGCCCTTTTTACATATATTCAGGGTTCTCACTTGGGAACCCTTTCTCTCAAAGACTTGTCGCCACTGATGGGGCACCCCATCGTTCGAAGATGATGACGCTGCTGGAAGGTCTCATGCTGCATGGAGGTACGGTTCCATCTGGAGGTGCGGAGGTGGATGCGTGATCGCTGCCCGCGCGACCTGGAGGGTGCCCTAAAGGTCTGGAGTCGTGGTCGGAGTATGAGAGAGTTGTGTTGCCGCCTTAGAGGAGCGGGCTGCTACAGAATGCCTCCCCATGAGGGAGAGGTGGCATCGCTGCCTCCATAGAGCGGCGTCGTTGCTTGATGCGCTGCATGGGGAGGTTCTATGCAAGATCTATTGTGCGTGCGATGCGTCGCCAAAGGGGCCTCCGCCTGGAGGGGATTTGGGGCTTCGCCTGGCAATGGTGGAGCACCGCCTGACGTTGGCGGGATTCACCACCAAGAGATGAACAGAAGGTTGGTGGTGCCTCCCTTGCGAGATCCGTGCTGCTTGGAGATGCGGCTGCTTTGGAGATCATCACCGCCTAGGGTTCCCAGTTGGAACCCTGATGTCGCCCCTGGAGTTCAGCTAAAGATGCATTGCCGTGCAAAAATTAGGGTTTCTTCAGAAGCCCTAGAACTTTTCGAACATGAATCGATCATGAACAATAGATGAATAGGAATAATATTCAAGAATAAGCCACAACCGAACTTCTTGATAATCGAATCTTGAACCAAAACAAAGAACATAAAATCCTCGAGAATTGAAACCGCTCTTATACCATGTTAGAAACTACAAATGTGAAAACATAATATCAGAGATAAAACAATAAACATGAAAGAAAATCAAAAATTTTACTTGGAACCCTACTCCCTAAGGAGCGGGATGAAACCACAGGAGAATGTGATGCAGCGTGACCCCAAAATGCCTCAAATGGTTGATGTGTTCATTGAACTTTCTCATCTGATACAAGAGGTATGATGCTTCTTATATAGCCTCCACAGACCCTCCAAGTCCCACCACCGGTAGATGTGGGACTAAACACTTGATGTGATAAATGGATCTTCCGCTAGATGTCCGAGATCCATTTACCCATCTACCACATATGACGCATATGCTCCAACAATTTTTAAGGGGGATCCCATCTCTACACGTTGGTCCTCAACCATGTGAGCTGATGAGCAATCCCCCGCTACATCCGGCCCTATGTCTGCTTCTTTCTATCTGAAGACTCATGCTTAGAATTATCTCTATTTGATTGCCTAATGAAAATTGCCACTTGAGAGGGGGTGCTCCTCCGATATCATGTCTATCCATTTGCCGTAATTACGTGCAGCTCACTTTATCCTGAGTTAATGAGCTGAACTCTTGCCATGATTGCACACCTCTGAATTCTCCTGTTGGAACTACGCCGTTGGTAGGCAGATGCAAACTGTTCCCTGGAGAAGCTGACTTCTGGGTGTGGGCTGACAGATTTTTTCGCCAGTGTGTGCATATAGGACTATGTGGACCCACAGCCGTTGGTGGGCAGATGCAAACTGTTCCCTGGAGGAGCTGACTTCTGGGTTTGGGCTGACAGATTTGTTCGCCAGTATGTGCATATAGGACTCTGTGGACCCACATCACAATGGTGAGCCCTTTCTTATTCTTGATTACAGGAAGATTTGGGAGCTAAGGGAACTTTGGAGGTGAATATAGAACTTTGGAGGTGAATATACTAGAATGGCTTATCAGGTGGCAAATACTAGTGTCGGGTGAATTCGAGCAGATGGGGCACTACCACTGACCCAAGTTACCCTAAGTATGGGGAGAGCATGATGATGCTTTCGCATGTTCTTCAAACATTTAGTCCAAAATGTGAGTAAAGCGGAAAGCCATAAACCATGCATATCAATCACTCACCTAGCCATTTCTGGGATTCCTTCAGGGTAGATCAGTTGCGTTCTGATTCATTTGAATGGCAGCTCTAATAGAAGAGATTGAGTTCAGTTGCAGTTGCTTGGGCGATTTGCAAAACAACGCCATCTTCAAGGAGTGATGCCATATCGCCAGAACATTGCCTTCATGTGCAGGACTCGGCGGGCTCTTTAAGTATCTTTGGCGGTGATTAAGGTGTTCCTTTTGAGCATGTGGTCGTTATTAGTAGATCATGTAGTCCTGATATGCATGTCTTTGGACACTACTCTTTAATGAATTGCATCGTTATTCTCTGGTAGTTGTCCTTTAGCTTTTAAAAATAAGTACCTTTACTTGGATAGTGACTAAAAGATCCCAAAGTCTTAAGATGTGAAAAATCAAAAATGAATGTACCTCAAGTGTACTCCAAGATGATTCATTTGATTCAAATGCTTCAACAAATATCTTTGGCCTTCAGTCTATAGTAGTAAAAAGTATAACATATCACAAAAGTTAGTTGTGACCAGCCAAAATCACATCCTACATCCAGCTACTTGTTAAGTTGTTGCAAACATTGAAGGCCTTCAAATGGAGAAGAATTTTGAGCCCCTTAAATTCCACTCAGTGTTAAAAAAATTCAGGCTACATGTTCTCAGCTCGGGCACAGCCAAACAATAGCTTCTGAACTCAGCTCATTGAGCTGTTCAGAACTCAGTCACATGGATTCTCTTTTTATCCAAAAAAAAACGGGTGAACCCCTCTTGCAGGGGTCATCACCTGAGTATTTCATTAAAAAGAAAATTAAGAGTACATCACCGTGAGTTCCAGAAAGCGTAAAGCTCGTTACAGTGAGAAACTACATTTTCAAAATAAAACCTCTTATTGTTGAAAATCAAGTCATTCCTTGCCATCCAGATTGCCCATAGAACCGCAAAGGCCTTCGAGCAATCATCCGTTGAGTTGCCTCCGACCGTCCGTATGGATCTCCAGAATTCTGTCACCCCTCTCCCCCGACCCAATTAACGCCAACCTCCGTCCATACCCGTTCGGATTCCATGCACTTAAAGAACAAATGGTCTGAGTCCTCTTCCAACCCATCACACATGTCACACGTCATGTCGTTGATGCCAAGAAGCCGCCCCCTTCGTGCATTATCCCATAGCCGCCCCTTCTGAAGCACCACAAGAAAATTTTGATCCTGGTCGGAATTTTTGATGGCCAAATGATTTTGACATCCGTGCAAAGATCAGAATCTCGTTCCTCCGACTCCCTCCTCAACTCCTCGTATGCCTTTTTGACGGAGAAGCGCGCATCCCTCCAGGCAAAATGATCGGCCTCCAGCGAGAACTCATAAATTTCTGGCAACTCGGCCTGCATTCTGAGATACTCTTCCGTGCGTTGATCCAATAATTCTGTCAGAAACTACGGTGCCCAAGTCCCATCCACGGCCATCTGGAACAATGTACCCTCCTTTGCCCTTGCCAAAGAGAAAAGACGCGGGAATCTTTCTTCCAACATACCATCACCCGTCCAGTTGTCCTGTCAAAATTTGAAGACCCGACCATCTCCCACCATAGGCTGGAGCTTATGCGTCATCAGCGGTAATACCTGTCGAATCCCAGCCCAAAGAAGCGACTCAAATCAACATCTCCTAGCCTCAAGCTCACACCCCACGCCATATATAGCCCGTACCAGCCTGACCACCAGCGAGTCTGAAGGACCCCATATGCGAGTTACCCATTTAGCAATGAGAGCCTTGTTCATACACTCCAAGTCACGCACTCCAATGCCACCGTCGACTCGTCTTCTCGTAACGTCTTCCCACTAGACAAGGTGTAACCCAACTCCCTGTTGCTTCCCATCAGACCAGAAGAACCTCCTCATCAAAGTCTCCAATCTCCTGCGTACTCCAATCAGCATCAACCGCGTGGAATAGAAGAAGATCGGTATAGCTGAGAGCACGTGCTTTAAGAGCACCAACTTTCCTCCCCTGGAGAGAGTGACTGCCTTCCACCCTGCCAGTCTCTGTTCCACCTTTTGTATCAGCCCGTCCCAATCCGCCTTCCTTAGATTCCCAGCCACCAACGACAAACCCAAATATGTGATGGGTAGATCCCCTAAACGACAGTCAGTCAACTCTGCTAGCCCAATACGCTTCGCTTCATTCATCCCAAAGGTAATGACCATCGATTTGTGCTTGTTGATCTCGAGGCCAGAGAGCGAGCTAAAGATCTCAACGAGGTGCACCGCATTTGCATTATGTGCCTCTGACCCTCCCAACAGCAGGATCGTGTCATCTGCGTACTGCAAAAGGGGGACGGAGATGTCCCCCCTCCTGTACCCCTCGCTCCAGCCCACCTCAACCGCATGTATGAAAAGCACGCCCAATGCATCAGCTGCCAACACGAACAACAAAGATGCCAACTTAGCCACGATGAGATATATTGCATTGGAGAGCGTGATGGACCTGAAATCTTCAACCCTCACCGGAGTTTCCCTTTTTGGAAGAAGAAACAGCAACGCCCTGTTGACCCTCTCGAAACCGTTGTTTCCTTCCCTGAAGTCATTCAGAATCTCCACAATTTCCCCCTTCAAAAGCTCCCAGAATTCATGATAGAACAACACCGAGAAGCCGTCGGGCCAGGGGCACCGTCCGAATTCAAGTCCCAGACAACTCTCTTTGTCTCCTCCTCCAAGAATGAAGCAATCAAGCCCGTCGCTTGCTCCAACGACAAGGATGATACACCTGTCCCCATCCAACCCCATCACCCTCCATACCTCCTACGCGTCGCCTGAATAAAGTGACCCTTGAGCGCACCTCTGATCGTCGCCTCCCTGAACACACGAGTGTCGTTGACCTCTAAAACATGGATGTAGTTCTTCCTCCGCCGACCCGAGGCAATGGAATGGAAGAATCTTGTGTTGGAATCCCCCTCCTTGAGCCACTTCTGCCTGGATCTTTGTCGCCACTCCACTTCTTCCTTTCTGTCCTCCACCAGTAGCTCCTCTAGCAGTTCCTGCCTTTTCCTGAACTCATCCTGATCCAACCCTCTATTGTCATCCATCCCGTCCAACCTGGTGACCTCCGCCTGCACCTCTGACCTTTTTGCCTTCCGCCTTGCCTTCAGATCTCTTCCAAAAGCCGTAAGGAAAGCCTTTAAAGACCGCAATTTAGCCGCGAATCTCGCCACCACCGTACCTTCCGGTGTGTAACCTCTCCACTCTGCTTCTACTACCTGCATGAACCCCTCTTCCAAGAGCCAGCTCCGTTCGAAGCGAAAGAAGAATCTGGACCTCGTTTCCTCTCCAGAAGACCAAAGAATCGCCGTGTGGTCTGATTGTGACCTTGGAAGTGCCCATGCCCTCAAAAGCGGGAACCTCTCACCACCTTTCGGAGACATGAGGAACATGTCCAGTCTAGAGCGCGATCTCACATTGCGCCACGTATAAGCACAGCCGTCTACGTCAATAATAAACATGCCCATGGAGTGCAGCACCCGACGTAGCTCCTCTGAGCCTGGGTCCCCCCCACCAACCCCCCGCGGACGATCATCCAGGAGCAGAGTAACATTGAGGTTGCCTCCCACAAGCCAAACCCGTGTCGTGTTTTCGCTCCCCATCGATTCTAGCTCTGAAGCCAAGGTGCCCCTCTCGGTGCCATTCGGACCGTAGACATTCGTCACCAGCAATTCGAGGCCATCAGACCGTCGTCGCAGCAAAATCAACAGACAGAATATCGATTTCTTTTCCCCCAGCAAGTCGAAGACATCCTTGTTCCAACCAGAAATGAGACCGCCTGCCACCCCCTGAGCCTCCAACGCAATCACTGCAAATCTACAGCCGCCGTCTAGCGCCCTACCTGCATGGCCTCAAATTTCAACGAAATCCGGTCGAATTTCTTTCGAATATCGATATCCTGTCGAAATCGAAATTCGATCGAATGGCCGAAATGACCGAAATATATGGGCCCTAGTATAAAAAATGACCGAAATGGTCGAAATTTCAGTCGAAATTCGACCAAAATTCTACCGAAATTCTGTTTCGGTCATTCACCGACATAGTGACCGAAACCGACATTTAGGGCCTTGCCTACCTGCTTCCGCCACCCCGTGCGAGAGCTTTGTCTCCTGGAGGAGGAAGATGTCCGAACATGCTTCCGCGACAAGATTCCTCACTCTCAGACGCTTCTCCGCCCTGCCCAATCCCCGCGCGTTCCAAGAAAGAATCTTCATTGACATAAAGCAGGTTCCGACTTCTTAGGTGGAATGAGGCCGAGGCTTTCAGCCACCGATCGATCCAGTGGCTAGAAGCGGTCTGAGAATAGTTGCAAAGCGTGTGGTTGCCCCTGAGTCCCCCCCTCCCGCTCTGACGACTTGAGCAAAGATGCTCTCCGCAGCCTCCTCCGCTCCTTCCCGGTTGACATTCTCATATAGGTTGCTTCGAATCTGTGTTGTCCTTCCTCCAAGGTGAGGGGTTGTATTTGCCCTCCTTTTAGCCCGCAAGCTTCCTGCCCGCCCCCCTTCATATACGCCTCTTCCACGGGAGCCTCCAGTCTAGCTTCCAGACAGCCTTCTACCCCCTGCCCACCCCATCTACTCCCCCCTGCTTCCCCAACTCACACGCTTCCCCCGGCCCTCCATTGACTCCAGTCATTAATATCGCCTCTGCAGAATCACACGGTCAAGCTCCTGCCTTGCCCCCTAATGTTGACCCAATAATCTGCTCAACGTGGTCCCTTTCTTGCTTCGTCATCGCTCCCCACGCATCGCATGAGAAGGACCCTCCCTCCTCGTGTCTATGGCCATGCAATACGTCGGGTCGGTCAATCGGGCCAATCGGGTCACTGGACCGGGTCCATGTTGGGTCCGCCTCCGTCCGAGATTCCTGGTCTGAACCTCTGTCAACCCTCCCTGATGCAGTCTAGGTTGAACTGATACCGCTAAAGCCTTGTCCACCTCTTTTATTCGGGTCTGTGGTCTCGCATCCTTGGTTCCCGCGTTAAAGGGTGGGAGGCAAACCGCCCCCGTGTTTTGGTTGTCCAAGTTCTGAGAAGTGCTAACATTCCCGAAGCGGATCGTGCATGGGAGACGAGGAGTCTCCTCCACCAAAAGCAATGTTCCATGTTCTGCGCCCCTTCGTTGCCTCGCCGGGGGGCTGTCCACCACTGTCGCCGGCCAGATCTTGTGAGTCATCCTCTCGCTATGATCAACCATCATCTGTTCCCTCGTTCGGTCCGTGCATATCTATTCCGTTGAGACGACGTCGACATGGAATGTCTTCCCTGCTGAGAAGAGCTTCTTCTCTTCCAGACCCACTGAGGAGAAGTTATGTACCCTGAGAACCGGGTCCGGCGGCTCCCCTGGGCGACACCTTGAAGTTTCTACCTCCTCAACCTCCATTACGCTTCTCATCAAGTTGTGGATGCTCCTTGGGTCATGTAGAACTATCTGGACCCCCCTCATGAAAACGTAATCAAGTTTCTTCGGATATCGGACACCATCTGAGGCCGTCGGCCTGTGCCAGGAGAGTTTTGTCCAGCCCTCTTTCGACCATCGAAGTAATTCCTTCGGACGTCGGACACCGTCTAAGGCCGTCGGCCTGCGCCAGGCTACATGGATTCTTTGCCTCAATTTAGATATATCTTGGGTCATTCTCGGGCTTAAATCAAAAAAACTAAGATCCCTCCGGATAATCTCATTCCAACACTTCTTGAGCCTCCCTCGCCCTCTCTTAGCCGGTTCAACATCTCAAAAATCGCATCTTCTGACGGGTGAATCAGCTAACCTCCTTTGCAAATGGTCAAACCATGTTAAGCAATTGTTCTCATCTTATCCTCTATCGGCGGTACATAGGGTTGGGCATTGGGTTGGGCCGACCCGACCCGGCCCAAAACCCGACCCGTATAACCCGGCCTAAACCCGAACTCGAAATTTAATGGGCAGGTCGTGGGCCCTAAAATGAGCCCATATTGATTATCGGGCCGGGTTTGGGCCTGAGAAGGCCCAAACCCGTTAGCCAGATAGCCCGACTCATTCTAAAGCAAGTATATTCATATCTAGTACGGTATAATTATATCAATTATATTCATGTTCATTCCAAATACAATGTTTTAACTTTAATATCCTTATTCGAGTGTAGAATAAATGCTTAGACACATTAATAATCATATCCATTAGTGGATTGAGGATATTATTACATTAGTATACAAGATTATTACATTAATATGCAAGAATGGAATCTGTGTCCTCAAGTGTTACAGCATGTACAACTGTAAGTAACCAATCTGTATTGGGTCATAGTGCCCGCATCTACAATAGAATATATAATGGTGAATTGAATGGTGGTTTAAGTCGCCATATTTTTACCACATTTGTATTTCCAACATACAACTAATGTTAAAATCACAAATTAGTTAGCATGCTTTATAGTTTTAAACATGCACACATGCATAAGAAACAACCACACAAATGCAAGAAGAATGGAAGACATGATATTGGTATACATAGGTGTTAAATTAGGTCGGCCCGACCCGAACCCGACCCATTTTGTTTGGGCCGGGTTTGGGCTTGGGCCTAATTTTTGAAAATAAAATGGGCCTAGGCCCGACCCGTTAGCCCATATTCTAAAATGGGCTTGGGTCGGGCCAAGGCGAACCCGGCCCGAGCTCGGCCCATGCCCAACCCTAGCGGTACACCAACTTTCCTTTTAATCACGTCATTCCGAATATGATCTTTACGTGTATGATCACACATTCACCTTAGTATTTTCATTTCTAATATTGTCATTCTCTGCACATGTCTATGGTTCATAGGACAACATTCATATCCATAGAGCATAGCAGGTCTCACGACTGCTTTTAAAACTTTCCATTGATTTTTCAAAGGATTTTTCTTATCATATAGAACAGTAAAGGCTCCGCTCCACTTTAGCCAACCTGCATTTATTGTGTGAGTAACATCTTCATCGATTTCCCCATTATGTTGCAAAATAGATCCCAATTATCTAAAAGAATCTTTATTCTGAATGTTTTGTCACCAATCTTCACCTTGATTCCTCACCATGACTTCCATCGAATGTGTACTCCATATATCAGTCTTAACCCTACTTATACGAAATCCTTTAGTCTCTAAGGCATGTCTCCAAACCTCAAGCTTCTCATTTACTCCATATGTAGTCTCACTCACCAATCAACATAATATCATTAGCAGGTAACATACACCAAGATATCTCATCCTGAATGTAACTAGCTAACTCGTCCATGATTAAAGTAAAAAAGAATGGACTCAAAGTTGAACCTTGATGCAGACCAAAGCTGATGTCAAAATAGTCAATCTTCCTAGATTGGATCCTTAAACAAGATGAAGCCCCGTCATACATATCCTTTGTAAAGTTAATGCACAGGACATGTACTTGTCTCTTCTCCAAAATTGTCCATAATATCTCCCATGGGAAAGAATCATAAGCCTTCTCCAAATCAATAAAAATCATACGGAGGTTCTTCCTTTCAGCTCTATAAATATCCATCGTTCTCCTCAACAAGGATAGCTTCAATAGTCGCGCCACCTGGCATGAATTTGAATTGGTTTGCTTTAACTTTGGAAACTTGCCTCAACCTTCTTTTGATCACGCATTCCCAAATTTCCATAGTATGACTAGTCATCTTGATACCTATGTAACAAGGAATGATTTTGAACTCAAAATAACAATAAAAATGTCAATTTACTCATTATTCCTAATGTGAGATTGCATCAATTCTCCTATGTTTTATAAAACTCGTCCCCTGATAAGCCGGTTTCTCCACGAGTGCAACATGAGATTACTTGACTCTAGTGCATCAAAATGTGTGGTTGAAAAATAGGGTAATTTACAAATCGGGTCCCCATCTATGGACCCAATCTCAATTTAGGTCCCCATCTTTTATTTGCAACAATTAAGTCCTTACTCCATTTGCGGAAACGGCAGAAGGCATTGTCGTTAGAAGATGAAATTGTATGGACAGGATTACCCTCAAAAAGTAAATTCAATTCCTAATTCCCTTGCTCTACCCCCTTTGAATCCATGGGTCCACATCTGACCTCCCTCTCTCCCCCTTTGAAGCCCCTCATTCTCCACCTTCTCGGCGAGCAAGTGGCAACCGATCAAGACCAACGCCGCCATGAAGCCCACATATTTTTGAGATGTAGAGATTGGTTAACCCTCAAGTGAATGGGTTTCAACAATTTGGGAGCACAGAGCCCCTTCTCTGCTGCAAGCGAATGGATTCAAAAGGGGGGTTCGATGTGGCGGTGGCGAGTTGGGTTCAGGAGTGGAACCACCTACCCTTTCCTCCCCTTCTTCGATCGGCAACTGGAGGGTACAGGGAGGATGCAACGGAGGGGCCTGCTCTCTGATAAACGAGCGTGAGGGAGTGATGGTGGGTCGACCCTCCCCCGTTGATGATGGAACATGGCTTCTTGTGTGAAGGGGGCGTCTTCCAGCTGTGCTTCACGAATCTCAGACGATATATCTGAATGCGAGGGAGATACCTTAGAGATCTACGATTCGGTGGGGTTCTCCTTTCTACTATTTGTCCAGTAATTTGCGGTAGCGAGAGGAGGGGTCGAGGACCATGGAGCACACGAGAAGTAGCGGACCTCCTCAGACTTCAGTGTGGCTGCCCTCCGATGATGAGGCTATGAGCCTCGTTACTCCTGATACAGGTTTGCTACTTGCGGTTGAAAAGGAGGGTCCCACACTTCTTGGATCATCACAAGTAGTAGAGCACCTTAGCCACTTCATTCTCCGCTTGAAGTATGTCTGCAGATTAATGGGTAGCTGCTTAAGGGGGGTTTTGTTTTGTTACGTGTTAGCTTAGATGGAGGGTCACCGGAAGTGTGTGTGCGTGCTGCTTGAAGTGGGTGGAGAAGCAGCTACTCCGGCCACCACGTGCGGACGGTGATGGATAGGACTATGTGAGAAGAGGAAGTGCTAGACGAGGAAGATGGAGTGGCGTGGCATGATGGGTTCCACACAGGAAGGTTTGGGTGTTGACGAGAGATGAGAGGAGAAGATAATGAAGAGAGAAGAAACCACGAGGAAGAGAGAAGATGGAGTGGCGTGATGGGCTCCACGTCTTTTAGGGGTAATTATGTCAAGACGATTTCATATTTTATCGTCGGTAACCTCAGTCGTTTCCACAAATGGGGCAAGGACCCTAAGTGTTACAGATAAAAGATGATGACCCAGATTGAGATCGGGTCTATAGTTGGGGTCCCAATCTGTAAATTACCCTAAAAATAAATGTGGTGCATGCAGCGAAGTTGTTGTCTATGTAGATATCCTCTTGAACAATTCTTCTCAGGTTGCAATTAAAGAACCAATGTAATGCTTACAATGGTTATATTGTGGAGTGTTAGGGGCCTTAGGGCATCAACAGATGACATGAAACAGTAGATCATGACAATTGAAGTGTGTGGAAATTCAATGGTGCTAGGTTCTTTATGTAGGATGGCCCATGCAACATAATATCAATTCCCAACAGGAATACATTAATGACATCCTTTACATCTCTCCGAGATATCTTAAAAATTGTGGAACATAACTACAATGTTTTTACCTTGCATTGCAATGTCCTCTTCCCTTTATATGTCTTCTTATATTGACTATCTCATATAGAACTTCAAGGAAAGGGCCCCTTCAAAAATTTTAGAAACAAACTCCCTAAAGGAAAGGGTAGTGATTGATGGGGTCGATCATGCTATTGAATGCACGTCGAGAGGGACCTACGTTTTTATTACTTGAAGGTGTCACAAGGAGCAATGTTGAATCAAATGACATATAGGATCAATGTATTAGTAGTGAGGGGTGACTAGTATTTATCACAATAATGGTCAGATAAAAAAATACTGGCTCAGGATTCCCAATCATCTAAGTTGATCAACCAATCACTAATCTGAGTTATCAAACGAGGATAATTCAACCGTTTTACGAATATTGCGGATCAAACACCAAAAGTTTCCTTCAACATAGATCACACAATACTTCTGATACAATAGTATAAATGTATACACTTTAGATCACACATCAAAGTTTTTTTATCTTAGATCATACGGCAAGTTATAACAATTAAGTAATGGTAAAAAGAAATTACAAATAACTTTTTTAATCAAGCCTACATACTCTATGTTATACAAAGGAATGATCGGAATGGAATCAGAATAACAATATAGAAATACAAAATGTTCAAACCAATGATGATTGAATATAAGAAGTTGGAACTTGAAAGTCAATCACAGGTAGCATTGATCACAAGAGTGGTTCTCTGAGGACTCGTAAAGAATCATAAGGCGAACAACAAAGCAATTATGACTTGAAGGAGCAATAGAGTGCCTAGTGGAGTTATTTTTGTGGTATCAAAATATATGGCATGGAAAACTCTCTTCTTTGAATCTTTCCTTAAAAAACTCAAGTGATCAATCACTCAAAAAGTGATCGATTAGTTTCTCGGGCGATTGACCCGATCACATCCAATGATCAATCAGTCAAAGAGTCGTTATGAATCGTATATTTAAAATTCAAATGTTGATCGACCAGATCATAAGGTTGCTCGATCAGTTTGTGAACAATAAACCAAGGTAATCGATTAGATTTACAACATTGATCGGTCAAGGTCATGACAATGGCTTAAAGTGATCGATCAGATCGATTTGGGAAAGCAACCAGTCTCGAAACAATAACCAGAGTTGATCAATCACGTCGCGAAGGTTATCAATCAATTTTGAAACAAGCAATCAATCAAATAGACACAAGTGATCATTCGGAGTCAGCAATGGCCAAGAATGATAGATCATTTCAAGTTATAAATCGATTAGAGTAGGGTTTTCATGGAAAACTTATGAGTAGGAATTTTGCATCTTAACAAGCTTGTATGAAAGCATATATGCTTGTAAGCTTTACCAAAAGTGTACAAGTATAATAATGATAGAACATAAGTCTTCTTGAGAAATACTTGTCTTGATCTTTTGAATCTTGTATTCAATATCTTGATTGATCCTACAAGTTGCAAAGATGAATATGCCAGAACACCCATAAATATATATCTCTCAACCTCCAACCCATGTTGGTTTTTTAAAAAGAAAAGCACCTGCAAGGGGATATTTTCATTAAACATTAGAAAGAACTTACAAGATCGGGGCTCCATGCATAAGAAGATAATGAACTCTCAACTAGGGTCAAACAAAGCGCTCTCTAGGAGGGGAGGACCGTAGCCCGATGACGAGAAAGAGAAAGAAAAGGACATAGTTTAACAAAGAAGAGGAAGATGTCACCCGTCACAGGGATAAAACACATCGGCTAATCGTTGACAATTATTAAGAGAACACTCTCAAAGGTAAGCAGATTACATACAAGAACAAAATGAAAAACAACATTAACAATCATGCAAATCCAAAGCTAAGCTCTAGCTCCGAGGCCTTATGGGCCCGATCAAACCGCTCAAACAAGCCATATCTTTAAACGAGAAAGATCATAAAAGATCTACCAACAAGGAAGCACAAATCTTGTAGGACTTCATTAATCTCGCAAACATCTTTAAAACTCGTATAGGTGAAGAAGAGATGGTCTACATATTCATTAACCTCCAAACTACAAGCACGTATAGAAACATCATCTTAAAAGAAATGTACATGCCTATCGTTAGGCATCACCATCCCATGTCACAATAACCAGAGAAAGAGCTTTACCCGCATAGGCGTCTTCCATCACTAGATCCCCATGCAGTCAACAACACGACAAATGAGATTAAAAGGCATCGATACTATCAAACTCTTGTAGGACTTCCAAACAAAAAATCTACCATCACACCAACATTAACAATCGCACCCTTGTGAAGGGCCCTCTTATCCATCTAACAACTCCATCAACTTCGAAAGATCCATCATCTATTGGTCTGAAAGATCAGCTCGAAAATTTGGGGGAAAAAAGAACCATCATAACAAGCATCAGCCACCGATATATCAGGATCAGGCGCTACGTCCAACAAACATGGAAACCTCACTGCAAGAACCTACCATATGTCCAATCATCATGCCAAAACTGAAAGTTTTTCCCATCTCCTAAGATCGACTGCAACATCGAGCGACCTCATGCAACACCAAGCAAATCCCCCTTAAAAAGTAGCGGTGCATAATTAACCTCCCCAGGTGTCTGAAAGGAAGAGAAAACCCTACAAATCTTCTGAATCAATATGCACACCAAGCTGTTACTATCACCCCATATGAGGGAAACCCACCTGGATAAAAAAACATTGGTCTTCCCCATCAGGCTAAGAACACCAAGGTCGACATCATCCTTGGAAAGAATAATCGTCCTCCAACCCATCAAAGTCAAACTGGACGATTATATAGAAGAAGACCAAAATAAACATCTCATGATAGACTCAAGTCTCTTCCTAATGGGAGAAGCCTAGAAGAAATGGAAAATGTGATAGCTGAGGGGACAGTCTTGAGCAACACTAGTCTACCACCTCTAGACAAACAAGTGGACTTCCAACTTGCAAGCCTCTTTTCCATATTCTCAATCAAATATAACCAGTTTGTCTGTCGCAATCTCCTCCGAGGCAATATGAGGCCAAAATACTGCAAAGGTAAGCAAGTCTAATGGGACCTCAGCTAGTTCTCATAAAGAGCAATCATCCACCACACTCAAATCAAAAGGCACAAACACTAATTCCATTACCACCGATAACCCAAATATGACGCCAAATAATTCCAGTACCATCGACTTCCCCATGCAACTCTCTGAACCTCCTTCTAGAAAAAGAATAATGTCGCCCGCATACTAAAGGATTGGCAAGGACATGCCGTCTCTTGAATAGCCATAGCAAAACCCACCTGCCAACGCATGGTCCATCGTGATTATAACACGTCATCCACCAAGACAAACAATAATGGGGCCAACAGGCACTCCTAACAGACCCCCTTTAGGGCTGGAAAAAATCACCATTAGGTTGACCATTGACCAAGACAATAGAAGATGTCATGATACAATGCTTCACCTAGGAAATGTAAATGAAATCCCTCCGATGCAACAAAGGCCAAAGAAAACGTAAATCAATACAATCATATGCCTTGGAAAAGTCCATCTTCCACAAAACTCATCGAGCCTTACGCCATCTCCAATCATCCACAACCTTCATTGCCAAGACCACATTATCCATTATATGTCTTCCCAACAAGGCACTTTGCACAAGCAAGATAATCCGACTCCAAACTCCTCTCAAATGATTCGCTGATAGTTTTGCAATAATCAAGTATATCGCATTGGATATGTTGCATTGGATAGAGCAACGAGGAGAGATTCCTCCACTATAGAGGCGGCATCCTTCTTAGACAACAAAAAAATGGAGTGATCCAATAGATCAAGCCCAAAGTTCCTCGATGCAAATTCAGAAACTATAGCTATCACCGCTTCTACAACCAAATCCTAGAACTCCTTGAAAAAGAATATCATAAAACCATCCGACCCCTAACACCCGTCATGGTTCAACACGAACACTGCCTATCGAACATCCTGCGTATCAAACTCCCCGATCAGATCATTAACATCACTACCACAAATCTGAGACACCCCTAGGACCAATCACTGAAAACCGCAAGACGGCAAATGACGACTAACACCCATGTCAATTACCGCCCTCGCTGTCGTGTTCTCTCCATGGAAAATCTCTCCCTAAACCTCAACCAACTGTTTACGTCGCCATCTCTATGAATGGATGGCTTGGGACGCCCCAATGCTGCTGTCACCTTTCGCACATCAAATAGTCAAGGAGACTCCCCAATCACTAGAACACGAGGGCGCAACAATCCCTCGCCACACAAGTGCTTTGATGGTGATCAATAGTCCCACGCCAAAAGCTAATGGCATCCCTCTTGCAAACTTTCACAACATAGCCATCTTCTCCGCAATGAAAGCCCTTGACGACTTCATCTCCACGTTTTAAAATTGTCCCCAGCACATCTTTTGTCGAAGCCAGCATCCTTTGATCACCACCCCATCGCTTGCATGATCCTACCTTGACCTCACCTATATCCACATCCTTCCCTTTTTTGGTGGACCTACAATCTTCCTCGTCTTCGCTCCTCTCCCTCACATCTCTCTAGCCCTCTTGTTCCCCTTTGTTGCTATTTTTCTTTCTCTCCATCTTGATTCTCGATTCATAAACCTTAAGTCCAAAATAACACAAATATGATGTTTTTTGCTTTTGAGTGTTGGAAAGATCAGCTCAAAGTTAAACTTTTTATGCCTTGTCATTTGCTTGAATCGAACGCAAGAAAAGAAAATAGTGATCTCAAGAAAAGAAAATAGTAAAGTGAAGCATGGTTAGATTGGTCTCCTCATTTGACTCCATAAGCAACCCTCCCATCATCTTAAGTTAAAACAAAAATGCGATAGATCAAATATTAGAAAATGTGTCGTTCCTTCAAGAATAGTGGTCTGACTGTGTGTAAGCAAAATCAAAAGTTCCATATAGGTTGACATGACATGTCATAATGCTACATAGACAAGGGCAGGTAAATGATAGAATTAAGTTAAAAGCTTGACTAAAGAATGAAAATGCATGAGACCAAAATTATGCAGACATACAAGTTTCAACAACAACAACAACAAAGCCTTTTCCTACAATTAAGTAGGTCGGCTACATGGATTCTTCGCCTCCATTCAGATCTATCTTGGGTCAATCCCGAACTTATATCCACAAAACAAAGATCCCTTCGTATGGTCTCTTTCCAACACTTCTTGGGCCGTCCCCGCCCTCTCTTAGCCGGCTCAACATCCCAACACTCGCATCTCCTGACTGGTGCATCAGCTGATCTTCTTTGCAAATGACCAAACCATCTTAAATTGTTCAACTTAAATTGTATTCAACAAATTATTAAACAAGTAATAGTGGTCCTTTGTATGTCAGTTCGTTAGTGCTTTAGTTTTCCATGGCATCAATCCATGGTCGAATCTTATAAGTGCATTTAAAATTTGTTTTAGTTTATTGTTGATTTGTGTATTTTCTAGGATGGTGAAGATTTTATACTCATTGCTTAAACATGAAAAAAATATCTTAGCATTTAACATATGTGTCATTACAAAGAAGTGCTATATAGCCTGGGCAGCCTTGGATAAGCCATGAAAGCTTAATTGTACAAATTTGTGTAATTAATATCGACTTTCAATGTCTTACATGTAACTTCCCTAAGTTTTTCCATTACTCTGATGTGGCATCTTAAAGACATAGATGTGGTTTCATTTCCTTTCTTTCACAAGGAGCCCTTTAGATTGAATCATCTAAAGCTGAAATGTGTGGAGCCACAAATAAGGTGGCACCAGATTTTTATTTGCCCGTGTCCCTCAGTTTGCAAACTTGAAGAAAATAACTATGTTGGAATACTACGTGTAATGTTTATTACCGAATCATTCCAAATGACTCCAGTCTTTATCTTCCCTTTGATTCTGTTGTGCTACGTTTCCAAAAGAGTACTAATGATCGTAAGTATTACCTTTAGATTGTTCACTCTCGCAACCGCGTCTTTTGAGCACTCAAGTTATTAGTTGCCCATTGTTCCAAACTATAAAACTAGGCCATACTAATCAACCAAAACCAAGATTTCAGTGCATTAGGTGCAGTTGGCTTACAGTGATAGGTAACCTTCATAAAGATGTCATGGATCTTGTATCAAGAAATAATCCACATCATGTTTCCTGCATCGTTAACTAGTGAATCAATTGACCTCACAAAAATCAAAACCATATCAACCAAGTTGCTCGTATTCCATCTTCCACTGAAATTGACCTACATGTTCAGACATCGTTACGATCAAATTAATAAACCACGCCCACATTAGTATCTGCATTTCTGTTTTGAAACCATATTTACATGATCACAAATGGACCCCAACACTCAAAACCCGATAACATAATAGGCTACAAAGTTTTCATACTTTTTCTATTCTATTACTTCTGAGCAAATCCCTGTTAATCCTAAAGATATCTCCTTATCCAAGATTCTTTAATATATCGTGCATATCAACCAAAGCATAGATCATGAAACATACCCACTAGTGAACCTGCTAATTATAAACAGTGCATTCCAAGCTTGCTTATGTACAATTCATATATTCCAACACAAAAAGGCAACCTTATTATGTCTGCATTTCCCGAGTAAAAAGTTCTTCCTAATCTCTCCCAAATGTCAAACCTTCATGTGCTCATCTACCGAAATAATATCACTTAAAGGAGTATAAATCAGTACCCCTCCTCTTGAGTGATCTTTATAAGCTATCAACAACTCTAATACTAGAATCACATTTATATTGTCACCAGGTTAAAGTCCTAGCACAAAATATGCAGCCCTCCTTTCTCCAAGATTCTCTAAGTGATGATTATTAAAACGCCGCCCTAATAAGGCTTCTTCAGTTCTTCACATTAATATAAGCCGTATGTAAATTCTTCTTCTGAACATCACAAAGTTCCGCTAATTGCCTCAGATTGCGTGTTTCCGTATGTTGGATCTTCTAAGGATGATAAGCCAGTACTCTATTATTGTAAAGGCATTTTCTCAACCTCGTTTTAATATTATATCTTCTGCATCTTCTTGTGTCATTAATTATTTCCATACACATGATGTCTGTATGATTTTAATATATCTCTCCGGCACCTTCTTTTAGTCTGTCCCTCATCCTTGAGATACCTCCTGCAGAGATCCATCTATCTCAGCATGAAACTCCTTCAACAGCTTCCAGTCGAGCACTGCTTTCAAACCTCCCTTAATCTGCTGATTAAAGTCCAAGAGAATATCTACCGGATGATCACAACCAGAGGCCATGGTCTAATACTTCGCAAACTCTACCACGGATCTCGGCTTTCACAACCAAGCACTCTCAAAAATAATGAGGAGAAGATCAATCCAAGCAGACAAATCAAAATCACATAAACAAGGAAATATTCTTAGTCTAGAGACACCACTTTGGAGTTTGGACATCGAATACCAGTAACAAACCCCAGAAGTAGACCAACATTTTCTAAAGACATTTGCCATAAAAAAATATAGATGTACCTGCAGAAGTGCAAAAATGGCACCATGTGCATTCCACAGCAAAGGAGCAAGATCCTGCAAAACCTCTCTTTTCTGCAAACATGATCATGAACTGGATTAGATGAAGGAATGGCCAAACCTAAGGTATATTTGCAATTGTGGGTAATATAGTTACCCTTGGTGGAAAAAAAAAAACAATTATTTTTTGAGATTCAATTTAAGAAGCATTCTGTGAGCCAAAATAACCAAACTTTCATTCCATCGTTTTTATTTGATACTAGTGAGATCTTACCAAGAAACAACTCCAATGAAGACATTTAGGTGGTAAGCTCAATAACCATTTAAGTGACTTGAAGACAGGATCTATGTCCAATGTCCTTGCATTCGTCCTGATATTTTTCGCTTTCTTGTCATATTTAATCACAATAACACGTTGATATCCACCAACCAAGAATGTTGGCCATGACTCGAAATCGAACCTTGGAGAGATCCTGCAGGGCCCTCTCTCTCGTGTCAGGGTCGGTCAGCTGGAAGACCAGATGCTCCGCCGCCGATGACGCGGAGGAGGAGGAGGCTTGCGCCGTGGGGCGGGCAGAGGCGAACGACATGAGAGAGATGGTGGCTGAGAGAGTGAGAGAGAGGGGGGAGTGGCAGTGGCGCAAAAGGCGGAGTCAGTTCGCCTTTTGCAGGTGGGGTTGGCCGAGGTTGGGGTCGCGTCCTTACAGATTCGGGCTCAGGGCCCTCAAATAATGCGGGGGCGGGGGGGCCAACCAAATCTGCGTGGGGTCCCTTTGGACCGCAGACACCACCTGAGCCCTTTGATTGATCCGGATATCCTCGCCAGCCACTTTCATTTAATTTTAAGTTTTTATCACTTGTGCCCTCCTTACTTCTACAATATCACTTATACCTCTCTCTTTTATGTAATATCAATTATGCACCTAACTTCTCTTCAAATTTACAGTTCTGTCCTTCCGTTAAGGTAAAGGAATGGCATAACTGATAATATAAAAGGGCATAACTGTAAATTTCGTAAGAAGTTAGGGACACAACTGGAGTATAACTGATATTGCGGAAGTTTAAAGAGGGGCACAAGCGACACAAAAATGTAAATGCTTGGTATATTGTCTTTTCAAATTTAGAAGAGATTTTTACACCCAAAACCCAGAGTAGTTTCGCAATAACATTCACTAGGAAGATACCCGCGCTTCGCAGCGGAAGTGAATTTTGGTGATTATATGTAAGGAAAAATGATCAGTTGTAATTAATAATGAGTAGATTAAATTTTTGTGAATATTTTTCCCTAGAAATTTATAGCTGAGATAAGTTAAAATTCAATTATATAAAGTGCAGATATTTTTATTTGATGAAACAATACCTTGAGGAACATTTGTATTGTTATTTTACCTTGTGAATAATAAATTCTAAATTTTAGAAATCAAAAATCTTAAATTATATAGTTTTAAAATTATATTTCACCATAGAGTAGAGAAAAATATAGAAATATCACGTTAAAAAATAAGGGGTATTTTTTTTGACAATGGGGAAAATAGTAAAATTGATCCTACATATATTGGATAATAGTGCAAGAACATCAATAACATACTGCAACATGTTGGATTGGCATACATTATATCATTAGCAATAAAAAGTATGCTCGTCTAAAAGGATGCATACAACAATAATGGGTATCCAAATCAACAGGAGGAAGATAGTGATGGGGAAAAGCATTTAATAAACTGAAAGGAAGAAATTATGATGCACCATCATTTCAATATCAAAGGTAATGAAATCAAAATTTCTGAAAAATGTGAAAGAGTAACAAATCTTCAGAGAATCCTAGGTGAAGACCCAACATGTCCTTGGTAGAGGGCACAACAGAACCCAAAAACAAAGATAAATACTCCCGATCAATAGGAAAATGGTGGGAAATACGAGGATTGAATTTGGACTGCAGGAGCATACACGTCATCATAAATATAAACATGAATCTACAAACAGAGATACGTGGGCATGCTAAAACGGGTAAATAAAATTTGAAAAAAATGTAAATTTAGTTGAGGCTCATATTCACAAAATTTGTAAATCAACTCATAATGATATGCTTGAAAGTTTGCAAATTGGTTCCTTAGAAGGATTCATAAATTGCTAGTATATGTATACCAACAAATCTACAACTTGATTCCCTCCCAACCTAAATTGCTACAACATCTCAAGCAATTCATTTTCTCAAACAGAGAGTTGTATATTCTAATCTTATATGTTAAGTGTGTAGAAATATTTCCTTTATTTCTATCAAGTACAATATCAAGATAAAGCGGTGTAGGATGCAAATTATTAAGTCTAATCTTGCCTTTATTACAACACAATGGGAAAACCAGAGTGTTCTTGTATTTAGTCTTTTTAAAACATTTATCACTCTAAAAAAATACCCCACAATATGCACATATGCAATCTGGAGAACTAATGTCCAAAACTACAACATTAAAAAAGATAACTTTTTCCCTATATTTGTCTAAATAATTCAAAAATTATTAAATATTTATTAAAGACTAACCTTCTATATCTTCAATCTGTGAGCGATGAGAACATTATGCTATATTAGCCACATCTATATCAATGTTATCATTTTGATTGAAATCTCCAAAGGACGATTTGATATTAGATGAATATACACATATTCTAACAGTGTTGGAATGTTTTTTATAGGAATTTGGCCAACATATGATGTACAAAAAACTATAGAATTTCTCTTTCTTTTCTTTTCATTAATTACATTCATACGATGACAATGATGGATAATCCCTACTTCTGTCTTGTCCCTACCTTATTTCTTATACCTGCTCTAGATATATTCTTAAAGAAGTTTTCATGGAATATTGCGAAATTAACCACTATTGATGCACTTATAGTGAAAAATAAGAGAACCATCGTGATATAATTCT
Organism: Ottelia alismoides; assembly: GCA_037367405.1. Lineage (NCBI taxonomy): Eukaryota > Viridiplantae > Streptophyta > Magnoliopsida > Alismatales > Hydrocharitaceae > Ottelia > Ottelia alismoides. Next base: position 281,507 of record JAZKJV010002162.1, read on the forward strand.
TTTTATTTGTAGTTTTTTGTATGTAAGAAATCTTGTTAATATCTTATCAATAGAGTAATCGTGTACTTCTTCATTTTTTTTAGCATCATTGTCTCACATATTATAGTGCTGGTTCTATCTCTGACCCAAACTATCAAAACAGACTAAAAAATACACAGGTCCCTTAAAAAGCCGACCATAAAAACAATCTAACAATACAGTAGGTCCCTAATTCCTTTAATGCTGCTCGATCACAAAAAACAGAGGACGTACGTAGTTTGACATGCATCTACTGGGCATGTGAGTTGTCGTATAATAAAAAAAACACAGAGGATTAGTTGTCGTATAAACAATCTTACAATACACTTGTTTCTTAGCCTGTATTTGAGCTGCAGATCCCACTCAAGAGACAGAAATAACCAAGAACAGTTGCATTCCGGCGTTGAATAGAACGTTTCTGCAAAATCTTCGTAAGATTACAGATGTCATCACCACCATGAACTTGAAAATCAAAGTGATCATATTCGTAATCGTACTTAATGGCTTGTTAATAGTTTCCATCGATTTAATCATATCATCAGTAATTTCATCAAATAGCGAAGGAAATACATTCATACCAGTTCCCTCCAAACAATAAGCATTCATTTTAGAGAAAGACAACGAAGTTTCGGATAAAAAAATGGGAGACTGTGACCAACGAGTTCATGACGCTGCTGAAATATTCACTTCAGCAACAACAAATCTTGCTCAGGTGGAGACATCTGATTCTCACCTTCATCAACAGAAGTACGTGCAGTAGCACAGGTGCTCGTCCTCGCATGCCCCCTCGATCGTCGATTTCCCCTGTCGCGTCTTGCACAGTACGTAACATGTATTGTCGTCGCACTTGCCGAACATTTTGTACAGTATGCGGAACCTCATCAACTCTGGAACGACGTGAATACCTGCAATATATACACCACACACCCTAGATATAATAGCAATTAATTATACAACACTTAAACAGAGGCTGAAAACTTGGCATTTGGAGGGCAACAAACATAAATGTGAGACAATACGAATTATATTCAGTTTATTCGACACCATTCACCTGAAGGAGGACTTGTCCGGCATAAAGCGAGTGGGAGGAGGAAGAAAGCAACGAAGACGCAGCAACGAAGAGGTTATTCATGCTTGATCAATCGATTGATGATTCTGCAGAGAGATGTTGTTTGTAATGTGATTTTATCGGGGTTTCGAAATTCTCAAAACATGAATGAATGGCATTAGAATTACAGATATGAAGGCATAACATAGAGGTACAAGTGTATCCAAGGTGTTGAGAATAGGAAGACAACCCATCTCGTCATGTGCAAAGGTGAATTGAATTTGCTGAAGTAATACGATGCAAAACTGAAGTGTGATCAGAGATACACGACAGGCAAAGGAAAAATAGGGGAAATAGAAACTTGAATGTTTTGAGAAGATATTTAATCTGTTTGATTTGGAGATGGAAATAGGATTGTGATATGAATATTGGTTGAAATCGCACGATGAATCAAAACAAACAAATTGAAACTCAAATATACACTATGAAACCAGATGGAAAATGGGAAATAAACTGAAAATGATATTCGCATCCGTCGTGACCACATCTTTCTCTTTCTCCTCCCTACTGAAACCCAACGGAGCAGCGGTGAAGCTCCTGCCGGATGTGTCCGCCCACACGGGCACCGCCACTAAGAAGGGGCATTGCTCCGGTGGTGGACTTTTCCTGCCCGACGACGCTGGGGAGGTCTCGCTTGCCGAGTACGGATGCGTTTCATATGGTGCGTGGAGCATACAATGATCTTGTTTCTAAGACGCTTGGAGGTGATGATAGAGATATCCTCCATCTTGTTGGTGGTTTGATGAGGGGAGGAGGGAGGTGATGGGGAACAGATCTCTATTGGTTGATGCTGAAGATGCTTCACTTAACGGGCAAAGAAACAACCAACAAAGAAGGAGATGCAGATGTGGAAAACCTCGAGAAAGAGAGAGAGAGAGAGAGAGAGAAAGAGAGAGAGAGAGAGAGAGAGAGAGAGACACCCTCACCGAAATCGGAGAAAGAGAAAGGGGAGGAGGAGATGACAGAATGGGAAAGGGAGGGGAACGTGAAAAGCCAGAAGGCTTTGGAAGTTGAAGCACCACATAGAGATGTTATATTCAAAGAGGGAGGGCGCGACCGAGAAATGGAGAGCTGGGTAGGGATCATGTGGCAGCAGCCGAGAAAGAGCTGGGAAAATCGAAGTGTTGGAAGCCGGTGGAGGGAAAGAGTGGGCGGGAACGAAAGAGAGAGGGAGTGGGCGAGTGGATAAGTGTCGAGAGGAGAGAGAGGACGTGGTGAAAGAATGGAAGACGGAGCATGGAGGAAACGGCGCAAAACACACCAGCGGAAGCGGGAAGGGAAATGCAACGCCCACTAATTCAGCAGTAGCGCGAAGGGAAATACAAGCATTTCGTGAAGCCACGTGTCTAGAGAAGGCTGAAAAACTCAGCTCTAAAGAAGGTATATAGATAACCATGTATACTCACGAATTACATGAGAAACCCCGAGTAATGCATAACTCTTACATGACATAACCCTGTGTTATAATCCGTTTGGAATACTCGTTATGTTTGACAGTTTCCGTTTATAAAGATAAAATTACCCTTAAAAGTCATTATTATTTACAAAACATGCCACCACCCCCTCCCCCCGGAGCAGGTCCTGAGCAGCTCGGTCCTCCCTCCCTGGTCGCCATCGTCGAGCAGCTCCTCACCGCTCCCCCCTCCCCCCATGTGCCGACTCGCTCGAAGCCCCCCTCCCCGAGCACACCCTCCCTGCTCGTCGCTACCGAGAAGCCCCCCCCCCCCCGGCACCCACTCGCTCGAAGCCCCTCCTCCCCGACCAGACCCTCCCTCCCCCCGCAACGACCTAGCTCGAAACCCCCCCCCCCCGCACCGATTCGCTCCAAGCCCCTCCTCCCCGACCATCCCCCTCCCTCCCTCCCCCCACGATGACCCAGCTCAAAGCCCCCCTCATCCCTCCCTCCTCCCTGCTCGTCGCCGCCGAGAAGCACCCCCTCCTGCCTCGAAGCCACCGTCGAAGCCGCCCCGCCACCATGCTCGAAGCCCGCCCCCGCAGCTGATAGCGCCACACGTCTAGATCCTCCTCCTCCTGCTCGAGCTCCCCGTGAAAGCACCCATCGAGCTTCCCTTCTACCCCTGGAAGCACACGCAGCCGATGAACACACACATTTTCCCTTTTTTATTTTAACTAATCTTAACCGTTCGATGGTAGATTGGTTAGATTAACTCACTCTTATTAACGTATTAAATTAACGGAGGGTTATGGTTGTGAGATGGAGTAACTATCCAAGGTTTCTTGTGTAATTCACGATTATGCGGGGTTATGAATGTTATTGCGAAATTATTCAAGGTTATGGGTGTAAAAATCTCAATTTAGAATTAGATGATCAATCAATTGTTTAGTCCAAGCTCACAGGTGGTCTCCTAGAGTAGCCTGTGATCAAGTCCGTGAAGCCCCAATCAGATCGCCTTCCCATAAGATTCCATGTTTCAGGCCCTAAAGAGATCCACGTCCTTTCACAGGAAGCTACTTAAGTATAGTTTGGAGGAAGAGCTTTTAGAAATAACATGACCCGAGAGTCGAAAATCCAAGCACTTAAGGCATGAGTCCATGGCTTTGGGCTCTAACTCTTGAGCATGTGCACCTCGTTTAAGAGAATGTACCTTCAACAAGGAGGGGTTTATTGTTGCTTCTTGCGGGCTACCAAGAGGGTACGCGAGCGGATCAAACTGTATGATCTGGATTGCTGTAAATAATAAATTCAAACAACCACAACATTACGTAGCACTTTTAATCACAAAATAAGCAACCAACCATAAGTGTGCATGTATTTAACGCGGAAATCTTATAGGTAAAAACCACAACCAGAGTTTCCCAACTCGAACTTTCAACCTAGCGTACATGGGTCTTGTATTAGCTTGAGTTGTTTACATAAGCAACCCCACTGTATTACAACCTAAGTCGATAACACAATCAACTACATTATATACAACAAGGTGTTCCAAACAACTTACAACCATAATACAATTAAGCAAAAAACCTAGCAACCTTAATATAAAAAGTAAATATGCAATGAATACTATAAGACAATAAAACGATCTTACAGAACGAGGAATGGGCTTGTAAGATGAATCACATAACTCCATAGCTATTGGTTTGAACCGTAGAACAGAAGGTAGCTCGTAGAACTTTCTTTTACATATTATAGAATAAAGAATAGAGAGAATGAGAGATGATTCTCATTGTAGTATGTTGTAGACTGGAATACGGGATCGTTGGCTTTGAAAAAGTAGCCATTTGTGAATAAATCAGGAAAAATCCCTTCAAAAATCTTCCTGAATAGAAAATAATTGATAAGCATTTTTAGTTAATTGAACAAAATCAAACCGATCTTTCAAGTGGATTTAGACGATCGATCATATTTAGAAGTTGATCGATGATAATATATCCATTATATAGCTATTGGAATTCAAAACTTGACTGATCGTAAAAAGAGAGTGATTGGTCAAAGGTGATTGATCCGATCAGATGGTAGATCGATCAGCTTGACTATTTGAACTAAAAGTCAAAGTTAAAGGTCTAAAATGCAAGATGCATGATACTTGAGGTCTTTTACAAACCAAGATGCTTACATCATGCATGATCGAATAAAAGAAAAGAGTTCTTCTTTTTTCTTGAACCCGAGATCCTTCTTTGAGCTTGAGCTGAAGTTTCTTAGCTTTGAAATGCTTTGAGCTTCTTAACTTCATTTTCACTTAAGAAGGAGCTCCTCAAGCTTGAGCTTGTTCTTGGTTCAGTAGCTTTCATGCTCTTGACCTAGTGATGAATCGGTGATTTATCATATTTTTATACCTTTTTGAGAAAAATTCACGCGTAATCCTTTACATTTCTTTCTTGATTTCATGCATAATTTTTTAATTGTATTTTGCATGCATGTTTCATTCAAACTCTTATAAAAAATAGAAATACATATGTACTTGCAAAAATAAGGTAAAAAACTGAATCTTCTCAATTATTTTTTTATCAATAAATATGAGCTCTAAATCCATATTAAAGTATTAACATATTTTATTTATTTTTTATTTTTCAGGTCTAATTTAGAGGAAGTCTATGAGGGCTCATCTCTTATCCCTCTTCATTTGTTAAAAAAATCGCTACACGACAAAATAGCTAACACCATCACGATGATAGTATTTTAAAGAAATAAAGAAAGGAAACGGGGCACTGATGTTAGCATTTCGTTACCCCCCCCCCCCATCTTATTCACGCACAACCACCGCCCTCCCCACCGCCTCCCCTTCCATGAGCATCAACAGCCGCCGTCCCCTCCTCTCCCCTTCAAGCAATCGTCGGGAGGTAGTTGGCATCCTCTAATGCTACCTCCTCTGCCCCTTCTCCTCCCTTGACTCATCTATAAAAGGGAGAGGATCTCGAAGGAAGGAGAAGAACCCAACACGTGTTTTGTCCTCCCCCTCCTCTTCGCATGGTACCGCCGCCGCCTCTGCCCTTGGCCTCCTCTCATCATCGCTGCCTCCTCCTCCGCCTCCGGAGTTCCTTGTCGGCCTCCTTCCGCCACTCAAGGAAGAAGGAGACCCCTTTGTAATTTCCATTTTTCTGTAGTTTTTTTGTATTGTTTTGAATCTTAATGCAATTTTATAAAACTTTTATTTATTTTCTATAATTTTCCAAATTCAAATTTTATATTCCGTAACATTTGCACTCTTTTATAATCAGGTTATTTACATTTCAGTTCATAAAACCATTTTGTCATTTTAAAAGTTCTTATTTTTCTTGACAATTTACCCATTACCATTTTATGTTTGGTAGATTTCACTTATGTCCACATTTACATTATTATAGCTACACCCTTAAGTTTTTATTTACATTCAGGACCCTAAAGTTTCTTAGGAATTACAGAAAGGCATGAAAGACGGGGTGTCTAATGTTCTATCTTAGAGGGCTTGCGGTGCCCGAAATGTCGGATTTGGCAATCGTTGTATCGACACCTCTATCAACTATCAAAACCCAATCCTCGTAACAATTTCAACAATAAACCCACAACAATGACTAAGCAATAAATGTAGGTGAGATAAAATTTATTATACCCTACAAGCATGTGTATAGATGACAAGCAATAGGGGTCGAACCACAAAGGAGCACATGAGGTAGAGCAAAGAAAAAGAATAGACAACTCATGGCATATTTTTTGTATTTTTAATTTTTTGATGTTGTGTTTTAATTTTTATATATATATTTTTATGTTTTTAATTATGAAATTTTTTATTTTGATTTTTTTTAAAATAATATATAATATATGATTATGTAGAGATAGAATATATAAAGAAAGTGGTAAAAGAGAGGTTTTTGGATTTTTCAAATATAGGAAATAAACTCAAATTTTTAAAAAGAAAATACTTTTGGTTTTTACAAAATTTCTCTATTTTTATTGATATTTGGATAACTTCGGAAGATTTTTAGAGATTTTTAAATAAAAAATACAAAATACACACAAACAGTAAATCAAGGAACTTGAAATGGGCTTAATAAATGTCTACCAAATCAGATTGAACCAAATTCAATTTTCCTGGATACTAAAAATACAAAAAATCAGAAAGTTAAAACATAATTTTGTTATTTTTTGTGAATTTTTAAGCTTTTATATATTTTTCAATTTTATCTATTTTCAATAATATGTAAAAATATTTTTATAGAAATTAAATTATATTCAAATGAACACATAGGATTTTTTTGTTTTTTTCAAAATAATTGTACTTTTTATGAATTGTTAAATGCTAACATGAGAAAATGCAATGTTTTGGGGTTTTTTATAAATAAGAATAATTTTACTTACCTTAAGAAAATATGTGTGATATAAAATAGTTACAGTAGATATTTTTTATAATTTTTAGGTTTAAAATGATAATTTTAATAATTAAAATACAACTACAAAATTAAATCTACAGTACAGGGACCTGACTGTAATTTCCAAGAAAGCTTAGAGCATTTAATAACACTTTGAAGAAGTCTAGGGTATACATGAAATATTTTCACATTTAAAAATAATATACATACTAGTAGGGGTATAAATGCAAATATTCAGAATGATGTGGCCAAGCTTGCAAAATTTCCAAAAATAAATGCACTGATATTTAAAGTTTTGGATCAAAAATAAATACACAAATCTAAATGGTATCCATGCAAAATACCCATCTCCTCACGTATATAGGCACGTGAGGTTATGTGGAATGGACTAAAGTGCAAATGCCAGAGAGCCTAGAAACCTTAATATGAATACTACACAACTTTATAACTACAAATGAAAGTGTATAGACTAAATAGTAAAAACAAAAATATGGAGGAGAAATGTTGCAAAATACCCCTCAATAGGTGCTAGCAGATGACAGGGATGCAATCACTTAACCACGTGACAGCAATTGGACGACCGATGGCAGTTCGCGAAAGAGCGACTGAGATTAGATCTCAGCATCTGAGTTGAGGATGGTGCGATCCTTGATCGAATGGCTACTGTTACACCTGGTGTTCGTCTTGAATCCAAAAACTCAGATATGGCATGGAAGAACAAGGTTGAAGCTCTGCCTGGGCAAGTTTCAATCGATTGTATCTTCAGTCTCTTGTCACCTATAGAGCTCCCATGTAAATCAAAATGGACCTGATGATCCTCCACAACTGCTTGTGTGGTCAAAAGGGTCCAGATCCCGTCAGTAGGGACCTGGAGGCTCTGGGAAGAACAAGCACTTGGGATGTCTTCATGCTAAACAAAAATCGACTGTAACTGGGTCTATCAACTCCAATACACGCACAGTTAGCTCACAAGTGAAAAAGCGAGTGGTCCTAGACTGATTCGGGGTGGAATTTGGCGGAGATGTGTTGTGGTGGAGAAGCTCCATGGAGGATGAAAGATGACCTTCAACTCACTCTAATTTATGTAGAATTGGAGGGGAAATGGTAGACGAAATGTGGAGGACCAAAGGGGGTAAGAAATGGTGGTGAGAGTGGGTCGAAACAGTGAGGGAGTACGGGAAACAGAGCCGTAGCTCAAGCTCCATCTTACTTGATTTTTTGAATTTTTCGATTACTTAGGTTAAATCCAAGAAATACGAAGTTACTTCAATGCCAGAAATGAAAAGGCAGAAAGGAAATTATGGAGAATAAGGGCTTACCTGACCTGAAAGGCTTGGGAACCAAGCTTGCACGACAGAGCTCAAGCAAGGATTTAATCACCTCATAATCGCCTTCTCGTCGTTGTCGAGAAGGGAACTGCTTCCTGTCATCAAGGGTTACACCATGGAACGATTCAAGGGGTCAAAATCTACTCAAGAGGGATTAAACCTCAAATCGAAGTCCTGGACTTCATCTTATATTGGTGACGACGAGACTCAAAAGATCTAGGGTTTCTGCTCAATTTGATGCTCATTTGACCGATCTCTTGGTCTGCCTTGGAAGATCAATTATTGAAGGATAACTTTTATGAAATAGTCGAGTTGATTCGATCAATGTGGTGCGAAGGAAAAATCAGTGAAATAATGGAGCCTACGCTTCTAACAGGGCTAGCAAGCAGGCTGAGTTGACCGACAGGTCAACCGAGGGCGGCTCCTAATTGGTCCACATAGGACCAAGTCAGGACAAAAAAGAGGACAAATAGAGATTAATTCAAAATAAAATAAAAACTAATTTTATTAAATAAACCTCAAAGAGTGAAAGTTGTTTCTTATTTTATGTACTATTTTTAGGTGGTTTCTATTTATTTTTATCAACCTATTTATTATGTGTTAATTTTTACAAGTGTGTTTATATGTGTATATATACCAATATATTATGTATTTATTTTTATTTATATTTTATATTTTATTATTTTATATACATAATTTTTGTAGTTATAGTATATTTAATTATGCATTTGCATATTTTTATTTTTTTCTGAGTTTATTTGCATGCCTTAATAAACATGGGTATGTATAACATACGTATATCATACCTACATAATTTATTAAATTTTTTATTTTAATTAATTTTTAATGGTTTCTTCTTATGTTTATGTTTTTAACATATTTCAAATAATATATACAAGTACTTAAAAATATAAAAAGAGTAAAAATATAATGAATGAATTAAATGAATAAAAATATATAAGCACATAATACAATGGGACCCAAAAAGCTAACTTTTGTATCCTAACTCCAATTTTAATGAAGTTGTCTTCATTAGATAGATAATTTAATTTAGAGTACAATAAATATGGGTTTGGTGAATTTTTTATTCATATGGAGAATATATGAATATGTGAAGTTTTGTTTACGGCTTTTTCATTTATGTGTCCCAGTCATACTATACATTATTTTTATATGAAATTATTTTTGTATTTTTCTATGTGTTTTTATGTACATGTTTTGCATTGAAAATATCGTTATTTAGAGTATGTAAGAGTGTATATAAATCCATGTAAGTTTTTGGATATATATGCAGTGTAGTGGGCACCGAGGGTTTCTAGGTGATTGTGTTATTTATCTGTATTTCTTTACCCTTATCTTCCCCTATTTATTCCTTGTTGATCAAGTCAGTATTTACTTAGTCTCTAGGTTTAGACCGAGGAGAATGCGATCAAGGCAACTATTATCAATCTAGACCCATTTTTGTAATATCTTGTTTTCTTTGTCATTCGAAGTTCAAGTGAGAGCCGACGGAGCGCTCGAAGAAGAGGGAGATTATCTTGGATGGTGATTCGAATCTTTGACTGCCCATGACCGGTATTTACAATACTTCCTTCATTTTTCTTTTCTTTTCTTTATTCGTTTATTTTGCATTTAAATACACGTATTTAAGCATTATTTACATACAACAGTTAGTGAGTTAATTTGTACAAGTTAGTTGTATTTGCATGTATTTAGCTAAGGTTTTAAATACTAAATAAAGGAACAAAGGTGCATGAATGTGTATTCATCACCCCATATACTTACCTTTGCTAGTCCCTAGCAAATACTTATTAGGAGAATAAGTGATGCAAAAAAGAAAATAAAGAAAAGGAAAATAAAGAAGGTAGAATGATCATGATTTTTAACTTATCTTTACAAAATCAAAGTTTGGAGCTCAGTTAAGACATTTGGATTGTTAATGTGTTCGGAACCATGGTCGGGTTAGGATTTGTTCCTCAACAACCCTTAAGTTATATATTCCTCTATCCAGTTCGATTTAATAGCCTGGACAGAATCATCCTTTCAGACGTATTCTCTTGTAACCTTGAAATGATAGAGACCAGGTGTGTGAATTGTGTTAGCTCTTCCCAGACAAAAAGTTGAACTACCCAGTTGTCTCTTCCTCTAGTAACTCATCCTCATGGAGATGGATATTTCCTTCTAAATTCACGTACGTGCCAGTACACAACGAATTAGGGAGAAGCTAGAAGAAAGGGAAAAGAAGTGGAAACTGATCAATGTAGTCATATTTCCTTATGAAGCTTGGCCAGTGTAACCAAGTCTTCACCAAGAAGCATGACTTTTTCTGATGCTCAAAGTTTTTGGAATTTTTGGTGTGGGCTTCTTTTGGCGTGTCTTTGTTTTGGCATTGCACTGCATTCTTGATTTGCTTCAATGGATATAGAATATTTTATTTCGTCCATGTTTTGGGATCTTAGAAAAATTGTAGTAGCAGACCATTCCTCATCCGAAGCTTTATTTCAATCCAATATCCAATTGTTAGATGTTCATGCTACAAGAGAAATAGTAGATTGAAGTGTCGATTTTGACAATCTCCAAGAATAGTTCCTAAGCCACCCTCGACGAAGCAACCTAGTATCGTCTAAACTTATACTTCTAAATCTTTCAACAACCCATCTTGGTTAAGCTAATTGTCGAGTGCGAGGTTTTGAGTTAAACCGTTGCCTCAAGAGTCGTATAGATGACATGAAGGGTTCTAGTTAGTCGCATTGAATTGAATCATGAACACGATCTCGCGGACCTAAAGAATTAAGTCATATTGATCTGAAGCGTCTCAATTCTAGTCCTTAATAAGTTCCTCTAAAATTAGGTAGATTAAGGTATAGACCAAGCTCCAATATTTATATTTTATTTGGACTTGTTCAATTATCAAAACCATTCAGAAAATGTTAATGCCATGCAAGGGAATATTTTTGTAAAAAAAAATCTGATTTTGAACTTTTTATGCATTTTGTTCAAAAAGTTTTGCAAAATGTTGTGGATTTTTTAATAATATTTTTGCAAAATTTTAGGTATTTTTAAAATTTGCAAGTTTTTTATGAGATTTTTTGAAAAATGTAAAAGAGTTAGTGTATTAGTGATATGTGCAAGTTTTATACGAGTGTTATTCTTTTCAGTTGATTTCTTATAAAACCTTACCTAATATATTAGCTATGTTTATTAAAAATACACAAGCATGAGGTATGTCTAACGTATATAGACATATATACGACCCCCCTATACTTATCTTGAACTATGTCCTCATAGTGATCAAAGAGCAGAACTGAAGACACAACTTGTGCTAAGTATAGAAAAGCATAAACTACAACGACTTAAAAAATGTGAAGTCAACCGTCCCCCATATACTTAGGATTAACTAATCCTAATTATAGCATATTGTATACAAAGCGGGGGAGATTGAAGGTTAGAATGTACGAAATCATCGGTTCGGCCTATCTGCCCCTTATACATAGGGTAAAGATGCCCTAAGTATAGAAAAGAATTATCAACAAGTTGGGATATAGGTGAGGGATCAAAGAATGAACACCCGCGTTAGTCAACCCCCTATAATTAGGATGAAGCATATCCTAAGTATAGCATTGATAAAAAAGGATGACCAAGTAAACGAAAGAAATAGAAAAAGAAATGAAAAGAAGAAAAGAAGAATAAGAAATGATGTTTTTGAGATTTTATTTGTATGGTCCATCAACGCCGGGAGATCTTTTTGATATATCACTTAAAATGAATATACAATTTAGAAGAATATGCCATACTCAAGATCAATAACTACACGTTTACTAGAAAAGGTTGTGTGTCAGATGACAAGCCTGATACCAAAATGCTACCATTGTCATGCACATTTTTCACGAGAAAGGTATTGAGCACTTGCTCTTCAGTTTGTCTGGAAATAACTTTAACTTATCATTAAACAACCACACTTTCTGATTTGGCTCAAAAGATTTTCTTATGATGTATTTACCGTGCCATTTCTTGACCTTTTCTTTGCACATGAGGTTGTTGTCATATGTAGAGTCTCTGAATTCCAACAAACAATTCAGATCAAGTTTCTTGATCTTTCTAGCTTTCTCTCTATCTAGATTGCATACATTGACTGCCCACAATGATTTATGAATGAGTTCCACATGAAAATGACAAGGATTTCTATACACAAGGCATATTGGAGACATGCCTAAGGGATACTTGTACAATGTACGGTAGGTCTAAAGAACCGAGTCGAGCAATTATGGCTAGTTCTTTCTATCGAGATGCACAAGTTTATGTAGGATAGTCTTGATTTACCTATTTGAACATCCTGCTAAGTCATTGTTCTGTGGGTGGTAGGGAGAAGCGACACGATGCTCAATGATGTATTCCTTTGTAAACTTCTTAACCTCTTTATTAATGAAGTGGATGCCCCTGCCTGATATCAGTATCTTCGGAATCTCGAATGCATAATGATGTTGTCTTTGAGAAATTGACAGACAATGGGACTATCGACGGCTCGTACGAGGATAGCCTCCACCCATCTACTTACATAATCGACATCAAGCAAAATGTACTCAAACCCTAACTGTTCGAAAACAGGCCCATGAAATCGATACCTCATGTATAAAAGACATCTGAGATTTGAATATACTTGAGAGGAATGGTGTCTTGGGAACAGATGATGCCTCCTACATTCTAGTATTCAGTACACACTTTAACATATTTATGTAGCATCTTCAAAAAGAGTCGACCACCAGAGGTCGCATTGAAGCACTTTACATGATGTCCGCTTTCCAGAATGGTGTCCACCAGATTCTAACTTGTGACAGTGGTTCAGGACACTTGTAAACTCCTCTGCAGGAATACATCTTTACCATATATAACATGCACCTTTACAAAACAAATATGGATCTTTCCATTGGTAAAAATGTATGTTGGACATGAACTTATCCACCTTCAACTTCGGCCAATCTTGTGGGACATCCTTGATGATAAGGTAGTTCACGATATTGCATACCAAGGGAGCGAGGGACTGACAATATGGCTTTGTTTGGGAAGGTTTTAGTGATTGGAACAATATCCTGCTCATGCGTCTCTAATCCACTTATTCTGAAAAGATGATATGTTATAACATTTTTAACTCCGGGTTTATCGTGTATATCTAAGTCAAATTCTTGGAGTAGAAGGATCCAACGAAGTAGGCATGACTTTGCATCCTTCTTTCTCTATAAGTGTTGCATGGCAGAGTGTTCCGTGTATACGATCACTTTGGATCCAAGCAAATGGGACCTGAATTTTTCCAGTGCAAACACTACGGCTAAGAGGTGAGCGGAAAAAGTGAATTCTCCTTGATCCTTACTGGTGTGTCCTAACCTATGAATCAAGCACATGATTTTCAAAAGGGACGCTCGGAGAGCCGTGTGCCTGACCCTAGGTTCGAACACTCAAGTGAAGCCATACCCGGACTGGGGGTGAAACAAGCTCCACACAACACATGTAATGTCCAAGTCCATGTACACACGTGAGCCCTCAAATGAGCACGACTAGAAATGCAATTATTACAAATTTTTACAAAAATGAAATGAAATGCATTGCTAATTAAAATCTCTTGAATTCCTCATATTTTCTTTCGCGGCTCCTTGTAGTGGGAGCTCCCAACTCCACGCCTCCATGTTGATCAAGCATCCTCCATCTCCATAGGCCTGCCATAGAAGAAAAATGTCAGAATTACCTAAAGAAATTTAATTAACAAAAATTGATGCACGGACAAATACGATGAGAAGACCAAAATGTTGGAAAATAATCAACCTAAAAATAATACATTAAAATCCAAAAAATAAACGAGGATGGGCTATGTCCCTGTCAATGGCGCCATCTGATGAACCACAAAATTGTATTCTTAATATGTCATTTTTATCGTAGCACATGAGGCTATTTTAGATCTATGCATAATCGAACACATGCTTGAAAATGTGGCGATGAAATTTACTTGGCAAGCATACCGAGGTCGAACATAGGGATGCAAGCCTCCTCGTATGATTAATAGGAAATTAATGATAAACTAAGTATTACAATCTTTGATCTAGGTCTTCTTATGCATACATGATGCACATTACAAAACAATGCAAACAATGATGCACATAATATTCATGCGAAGACATGTATGCAAGACAAAAGATACCATGAATAAAATGCATGAAAAGAAAGTAGAATTTTTTAATTAATTTTAAGGACACAATGCAATGCATTTTTTTAATTTTATGAAGAATGAATGCGATGCCAGGTTCAATGAGATGTGATGTATTGAATGATGAGAAACCTGCATTTTTTATTTGGTTTTTAGTAATTAAAAATTGATGCAAGATGATATGCACTGTTGTATGATGATGCAAGCAGACAAAATGACTATGCATGCAATTATCCCTTTCAAACGATTAAATAATTGAGCAATAAAAAGGTTTTAATTTCAATATCACTTGAATCATAAATATGGAATTAAAATGAGGAGCAAATGACAAGATTAACCATGTAGAATTTATCATATAAATACATGCATCAAATCGGAGAAATAATAGTGTAATCATGAAGAGCGTAAAATTAACAACACAATGAAATTGAAATCACTAAATTTGGAGTTCGTATGCTCAAGTTATGACTAAAAGAGTGAAAGGGCATAATTGGAATAAAAACATGAAGATAAAATGCATAAAATTTGCACACAGATCCTTTGTAGGGTACAAATGCAATTAATAAAAACCGATTGGGCCCTTCATAATTTCCCAAGCACGCACGTGAGGCACACGTGCCTGGGAAAGGACCTTTTTGCAATTATTCAAACTTGACGGGGCATGGATGCAATTTTCCTAGACTGCACATGCCTAACACGTGTGCGGGCTAGGCTCCGGGAGGCACACAAGGTTCGGATGGAGGCTGGGCACTACTACAGGTTCCTCGGGCTACGTGGCGGCCCAAGGTGCTTCGGGCAGAGACTCAGTTCCACCGAGCCATGTAGCTTTTGCGAGGCGATGTGGCAGTGTCTGAGCCGTTGGATGGTCGTCAGATGGGCTCCATCTAACGACAACTGTATCTTCAAGCTTCCATCTTCCGACATCGCAAGGGAGGCGACACGTTCGGAGATCCGGCAGGGATGCCAGAGCTCCACCATCCTCGATTGAGCAAGTTGTATGTCAGAGAAGACGCTAGAGGGTCTGGTGATGAAGCTTGAGTGGCAGAGGAGGCACAAGAGCTGCTTGTGACATCCAATGACGAAGCCTTGCCAGAGGCAAAGCTCTAGAATTTAGCCTCTGTCTGAAGTCCTTCTAATGAAGGAGAAACCTAAAAAATGGTAAGGGGAATAGCCGAAGCAGGGTGAGGTGGGTGGCGAGCTTAGGGACAGAGCAGGTGGAGATCATAGTGAGATCTCCTCCGCCTTCGGTGGAGGAGATGGCATGGAGTGGAGAGAGTTGCGAAGGAAGTAAGACGGTGAACAAAGGGCCACGCGAGGATAGCAAATGAACAGTGGTGCTCAGGAGGGGTTCAAGTGAAGGTGTTACTCCAGTTGTGTGCATAATAAATTTTGAGAAAACAAAATAAAAAGAGGGGAAGAAGCTTACCTGACCAGAGGAGAAATTGTTGAAGAATATGGGGAATCTCAAGCGCATCACGGAAGCGTGATGATCGCATCTCATGCGATCAAGGCTACTAGTCGCACTAGTCGCTTGGTGCAACAGAATTTAAAAAATTTTAAATCATATGATGAAACCACATGATCACAAGAACGTTTCTTGGATCGTTTCATCTAACCACAAAGTATTAGAAATACCTCTCGAAGCGTGGTTGCGATCACTAGATCTCTAAAGCAAGAGATCCTCCTGACTCAAGTCCGATCTACCAAGATGGCACTTGTGAGCGTGATGATGAGACGCGTGCTTCCGCAATCCTTGATGAAGATTTAAGCCTTGAATCTCCTGATTTCGTCCAATGAAATCCGACGTCTCCTTCTAGAGCAAGAAGCCCTAAAGAAGATGGAGATCCACGAGCAATCGAAGCAGCGACACGACGACGTAGAAGCGATTGCTCTTCCCTCAAAGTCACAAGGTGGACGACCACCTTGAGAGAGAGAGATGGCGAGAATGAGAGATGAGAGAGAGAGTAGACGTGTGTGATGTTGTGTTCTCAAAGGGCTAGGGTTGCCCTCTTTATATACTAGTTTGGGAGTACATGGATCACAATCCATGGCATACAAAATCAATGGTTGGATTGATATGTGTATTGAATCAACGGCCATGATCATTGTTGTTTAAAACAATACTTTGTTAATTTATATTAATAAAATATATGTTGCATTATCATCAACATAATTTAATTCAATAAAAATCAATTATCACAAGATAATAAGATAGTAATTAAAAGGAAGACAATAATCCCCCAAAAATATGGGGCGTCACCCATGACCAAGTCATGGGTGACGCCACCTCATTTGGTGGTGGATTATCTCCTTTTATTTTATCTCATTATCTCTTAATTATTTCAATAACATTTATTGCAAAATTATTCACTAAATTAATTCCAAATTAATTAGTGAATATTTCAATCATGCCATTGAAAATATGTGAATCATATTCACAACCCAAACTAAATTGTAAATTACATTTCTAATTAATTACTTAATGTGAATCCAATTCACATTAATAATTAACAAATACTATTTACAAAGCTGCTCTCTCTCTCTAATATATTATAAATCATATTTATAATATTTACACAGATATTATGGATAGCACTATCCACAATCTGCACTTCCTTGATAATTAAATCTCATTTAATTATCTTGGATAATCATTCTTAAAATATGAATCTTATTCATATTATACTTGATAATTAAATCTCATTTAATCATCAACATCTTGTTGCTTGGATACATAATTCATCAAATGAATTATTCTTGAACTCCTTCAAGAATAATACGGTTTCTCCGCAGATGCTTGGAGATAAGGACAGGGTGATTGTATTGTTCCACGTATAGTGACTTGGATGTTGAGATCTCATGAACCTTCCATAGTTGATTAAATCAAGACCGCAAATCTAATCTTCTCATTGTATCTGAATCTCATTCAGACCAATGTCCAACACTTGAACTAAGATCAGATTGCTTCTCTACTGAGAGGAGTCACTAAAATCCAAACCTGTCTCATCACTCTCTCGGAATGGAAGCGTCATGGTTATACAATCGTTTATGATCACATCACCCTCAGATATTCCCAATACCTGCACATCCTGCATACTGAAAGACCTATGATCAATATGAAGATGTAGATCAATTTTACACTGTCTTCTTCAGGGTTTGATCACCAAGTTTCTAAATCTTGGTCATTGGGAATTGGTATAGATCATATGCTTTCCTAAAGCATATATCATACCTTTAAATTCTTGTCATGCTTCCAAAGCACGACGACTATGCATGGACTTTGATCGGTCCCCAATACCTATGCATGGAATTTGATCGGTCCCAATACCTCATGAGTGAGCTCATGTCTTCCGATTCATAAGTGAATCTGTATGATCCCTTTGAGAGATCGTATTACTCATATGCCCTTACATGCACACCAGCTCGTCGGTGTATAGACCTTTGTTAGGTCATCAACCTATTGGTCTGCCAAATGTACACACTCAAACATATAGTAACATATCTGTCTCCGATCATAGGATGTGTGCCTATGCTGTGACAGCATTCAACATAGGACTTAGGTATCTCGATCTCGCTAAGTCAACCCTTTGAACTAACTAATCTGACACCTCCGAATCGCTATTCCCATGCAGAGGACCTGCATCAAGAGGTCGGTCAGATATCATCCTTTGTGAGAAAGGATTGCCATCTCCTACTCAGACTGGAGATCATCTTTTAATAATCATTCGACGGTGCTTGATGAGTCCTCTATCTAACTCTTTAGGATATTCATCCAAACACCAGCCTCTATGATTCATTTAATGAATCAACAGCTTTATGATTATCAAGACGACATGGTACATAACCCTAATTATACAGAGGGACCTTATAGTGCATTCATTCATTTAATTTCAGAAAGGGAGTGAAAAACAATCAATAACTTTTATTGATAGAACATATTTATTACAATAACATTTATTGTAAGAATGGTTCGCCTCGGGCTCACATGGCTAACAATCTCCCACTAGCCCTCAGAACCATTCAGGAACAATCCTTAAACCCATACTCATTACATGCTGGTCGAAAACCTTCTATGTCAGAGGTTTGTAAGAGGATCAGCAACATTGTCGGCAGAGGCCACCTTGGTGATGATGATATCACCACGCTTTTGAATCTCCCGATTGATGTGGTATTTCCTTTCAACGTGCTTGTTTTTTTGATACCATATGGGTTCCTTTGCCTGGGCAATGGCTTCCGTGTTATCGCAGAGTAACGGGATGGGAGTATCAGAGGAAACTACGCCAAGCTCCAAGATGAACTTGCGCAACCACACCGCCTCCTTTGCAGCATCCGATGCGGCAATGTATTCGGCTTCTGTTGTTGAATCCGTCGTAGTGTCCTGCTTCTTGCTTCTCCAGCTCACAGCACCACCGTTCAACAAGAATACAAACCCTGATGTCGACTTTCGATCATCAATATCCGACTGGAAGTCTGAATCTATATATCCCAAAACTTGAAGATCACCACCATCTCCATAGACCAAGATGTAATCTTGTGTCCATCCTAGATATTTGAATATGTTCTTCACTGCATTCTAGTATTGCTCTACATAGCAGGATTGGTAACGACTTACCACTCCCAGTGCATGGCAGATGTCTGGCCTAGTACACATTTAGCTTCCTATAGCTGATGCATAGGGGCATCCGGCCATGGCCTTCTTTTCCTCAACACTTTGGGGAGCCATCCCTTTAGACAGATGGATACCATGTCTTAAGGGGAGGAATCCTTTCTTGGAACTATCCATGTGGAATCATTCAAGAATCTTCTTAATGTATCCATGTTCTGATAATCCCAATATCCTCTTTCTCGATTTCTGAACAACTTCAGGCCTAAGATTTAAGAGGCTTCTCCAAGATCTTTCATCTCGAAAGTATGAGATAGCCAAATCTTTACACTGGTCATCATCCCTGTATCATTCCCAATGATAAGGATATCATCTACGTAAAGCATGATGAAAATAATGGCGCTCCCACTAAGCTTCTTGTACACACAAGGTTCATCAAATCTAATGTTCCAGATACGAGAAGCTTGTTTGAGCCCATAGATGGATTTATTAGCTTGCATGCTTTTCCATCCTCAACTATGAAGCCCTGGGGCTGCTCCATATAGATATCCTCCTCGAGGTATCCATTGAGGAAAGCTGTCTTGACGTCCATCTTCCAGATGTCGTAGTCAAGAGATGCAGCTATAGCTAGCAGTGTCCTGATGGACTTAAGCATAGCCACAGGAGAGAATGTCTCATCGTAGTCGATGCCTTCTCTCTGTGTGTAGCCCTTGGCTACGAGACGTGCCTTGAAAGTCTCTACTTTCCCAGCAGGTCCCCTTTTTCTCTTGAAGATCCATTTACACCCAATGGATTTTACCCCTTTAGGTGGATCCTCCAGGGTCCATACACCATTCTTATGCATGGAATCAATTTCTGACTTTATTGCTGGCATCCATCTATCCATGTCATGATCCGCGAGTGCTTCATCAAATGAAGTAGGATCATTGTTAGTCTCACTTGACACATGGAATCCATACCTTTCTGGTGGTGCAACCACCCTCGAACTCCTTCTAAGAGGTACGTGTGTTTCATCTTCATTTATCTCTTCAGTTTCTGGTTCAGGAATCTCAGAATCCTTAGGGGATTCAATGAGTTCCTCTATTTCATTTATATCTTGACCTTTAAGGAAATCATCCTCAAGAATTTTACATCTCTAGAGACAAAAATCTTTTGGGTCTCAGGGTCATAAAGTTGATATCCAATACCATTTTTAACATACCCAAGTGCGAGATTATAGCTTACTTGCATCCACATTCTTCGCATGGACCAAGCAACCCCAAACCCTCAAGTGTTTAACACTAGTTTTGTTTCCATACCAGAGCTCGTGAGGAGTCTTGGGTATAGATTTGCTAGGAATCTTATTCAGGATATATATTGCAGTCTCTACTGCATATCCTCTGAAACTAAGAGGTAAACGTGCTTTGCTCATCATTGAACAGACCATATCCATGATGGTCCTGTTGCGTCTTTCAACAACACCATTAAGTTGTGGGGTTCCAAGGGAGTGAGATTGGAGACAATTTCATTCTCTTTAAGGTATTCCTTGAATTCATCTAAGAGGTATTCGCCATCTCGGTCAGATCGAATCCGTTTAATCTTCCTATCGGTTTGGTTTTCAACCAATGCCTTAAACTCTTTGAACTTTTCAAAGGTTTTGGATTTATGACGTAGTAGGAAGATAAACCCGTATCGCGAATGGTCATCAATAAACGTCAAACAATATCGATATCCATTTCAAGTCGCGGTACTGAAGGGACCACATACATCAGTATGTACTAGGTCAAGAATACCTTTGCATCTTGTAACCTTGCTACGGAAAGGCATCCTGGTCATTTTACCTCGAATGCAATGTTCACATGTAGGTAAAGATTGAACCTGTAGAAAATCTAAAGGTCCATCCTTTATCAATCTATTGATCCTATCAATAGATGAATGACCAAGCCTTTGATGCCAAATCATATTTGAATGATTTCCATTCTCTCCGGATCTTTTAAGGTTCTTATTAGTGGTAGTAACATTCATGACATGTTCATTAATGCACAATTCATAGAGTCTACCAGAAGTCAAAACACCATCCGTAATAAATTTATCATATTGATTAATGACTAACTTATTACAGAATAGGAAGGAATATCCATTTCTAACAAGTTTAGATACATATATCAAGTTCCTCTCGACTTCAGGTACATAAAAACACTCTTTAAGTACTAAGACTCTACCACTAGATAACGATAGTCGGCAGGTCCCAATGGCGACTGCTGCAACGCTTGCATCAGATCCCATCTGGATGACTATCTCCCTTTTCTCAAGATTCCTAGTTTTCTGAAACAAATGCAACGAATTGCATACATGAACAGAAGCACCAGAATCTACAACCCAACTTCCTTCTCGTCCAACGAGAAAACTAGTTTCAATAATGAAAGTAGATTTCATACCTACTGGGGCTTTACCTTTGTCAACCGACTTCAGGTATTCAAGGCAGTTACACCGGCAGTGCCCCAGCTTCTTGCAGTGGTAACAGATATCGGTCTTCTTTGATGTCATCAGCGTGGAAGCACTAGAAGATGAACCAAGTCATCCACTAGAAGATGAACCAAGTCCTTGATTCTTCTTCTTTCTCTTATGGGGCGGGCCCTTTCGAGAACCTTGCTTCCGACCGTGCTTTCCTTTTACTTGTGCAACCATTGCACTAGAAGAGGGGCCGTCCTTCCTCATTACATCTTTTGCAGACTTTATTGCAGCTAACAACACAACGTTACTGAAATCAACTTTGCTCATGTGATATGACATGACAAAGTTGTTGAAAGACTTAGGGAGCGATAGGAGAATAAAATCAGCCTGCATATCAGCATCCATGGAGGCTCCCAGGGTTTCCAATTCAGATAGGTATCCAAACACTTCGAGTACATGTTCTCTAACAGAGGTCCCTTCCTGCATCTTGCAGCGAATAAGCTCTTTCATGACATTATAATGTTGTGTGCGGTTTATGTCACCGAACATTTCTTTTAGATTCGGCATGATTTCTTGGCAATGGTTCATTTCCACATGCTACTTCTGAAGCACATTGGACAATGAGCCAAGGATATAACACCTTGCCAAGTTATGATCTTCATCATATTTCTCATTAAAAGATTTATCTTCCAGAGTCTGAGGGTCTGCAGTCTTGTTCTTGGATAGCACATACGAGATGCGCTCCGCAAATAGGACTGTTAAGATAAAATATAGTACTTATCTCATTTTCTTCTTTCTTAGTGTACTTATCATGTAATTAACCCATGGCTGTTCTCCTATATAAGAGACCCCTCGGGTACGTCTAAAGCATGTTTTTCTTTTCTCCCATCATGGTATCAGAGCAGCGGTCCTAGACCGGGGTTTCGTTTACCAAAACCCTAATCCTAATCCACACCCCCCAAACCCCCCACCCCCGGCGGCGCCTGCCTCCCCTGGCAGTTCCGTGAGGCGTGCCAGGAGCCACCGCACCAGGCACCGCCTCTCCTAGCGATTTCGCCTAGCGCCGCCCCTGCTCCAGGAAGCCCCCGCGCCTAACCAGGTGTTCTCCTGCGCCGTCCAGGCTCCCTCTCCTGCCGCTTGCGGTGGTCCAGCGGCGCTCCAAGCGCCCTCCCCCTCCCCAGGCGTCAACGCGCCCCCCACCGGCTCTGCTGGACGCGCACAACATCTGAAGGCCCCGCGCACTTCTTGCCGGGTCTGCATCACTTCTCCCTAAGGCCCTAGCGGCCTAAGGCTGTCCTGCGGTGGGTCCTAAGGGTCGTCGCAACCACTGCGGGTCTCGTCAATCTCTCCAGAGGGCACAACAGCAGGGTCGGCGCCTCGACAAGGCCTAGGGATGGTTGTTTGAGTCTACACATGCAACCTTCCCCCCATATGACTCTGTAGACCGCTTACTTGATTATCTAAGTCCGTCCTCGGCTAGTTAACAATCATGTCAGACAACAAGGGTGACGTGTTTACATCCTTGGGTGCCTTCAAAGGCCTAGCCCGTATTATCAAGATGGATGGGACCAATTATGAACTATGGTCTATGCAGTTCCGCACCCTTATGCAGTGTCATAACAAGGAGCACATCCTGACGGAATCCGATCTGGAGGACAAGACTGGAACAAATGTGACATGGAAGCAAGATGATGCATATGCCCGTATTTGGCTATCTGGGACGCTGACTACGGAGATTGCAAATGACATTGTGAACCAACCCACAGCTAAAGCTATGTGGGATATCCTGGTTGCGACTTATGGGCAGTCCAAGAATGAGAGCAAGATTCTCCAGTTACAGCTCGACATATTCTCTACAAAAAAGAATGGGAAGCCTCTACATGCACATTTCTCTCACCTACGGGGCATGTTCGAGAGATTGCATAGCTTCATGCTGATCACTACTAGTACAGAACAACAACAGACTTACATAAATGCTACAATGACTGGTGTCTTTCTCTCCTCCCTTGATTCCGAGTACGATGCTGCTCGTACTCAACTTCTGACTGGTGAGTCCATTCTGCCAACGGAGGAGGTATACAAGAGATTGAGTAGGATTACTACTACCTCAGCATCTACAACCCAACTAAGCCCTACTGCTATGGCAGCCACTCGTGGAAGAGGAGGAGTAACGCATTTTCGGGGTCGTGGACCTCGTGGTAGAGGGGGAGGCAGACATAGTGGCCCTTGTACTCACTGCCATAGACCAGGCCACTTAGAGGAGACATGCTTTCACAAGCATGGGTTTCCAGCCTCTGCACGAGTTGCAGAGCAGACTGGGACTACAACTGCTTCTCTTCCAGCAGCTTAATTTGATGATATCGTCTCCTGCCTTCGAGATATGATCGTTATTCCCTCGCCTTCGCCTACAGGATCGACGGATGCGGCGGCCTCTGCCAGAGCATCTTCTAGCTCATCAGGTACTCCTTATGTTCTTACCAGTAATACTTGCTCAGACCTGACAGACTGGATTGTGGATTCCGGAGCCTCTCATCATATGTGCGGCGACAGACGGCAGTTTACTGCCTACAGAGTGCTTCCCCCAGGACGATCTGTGGTCATTGCCAATGGGATTCGATTACCCATTATTGGTCAGGGGGAGATCACCCTGACATCTTCGTTGCATCTACAGAATGTCTTACATGCACCAGATTTTCAGATGAACCTCTTATCAATTAGCCAACTTACAAAAGATTTACACTATCGTGCCATCTTTGACTCCTCTACTTTTATGTTTCAGGACATACTGACTAGCAGGATGATTGTTGGTGGCCGTGAGCAGAAAGGCTTGTACAAGCTTGCTATACCATCATTTGCTGGTGCGACGACTATCCCCTCAGGACTACTTCTCCTTTCCTTTGGCATCTCCGTTTTGGCCATCTACCTCTGCAAAAGATGTGTCATGTATTGCCGCAGATATCTACCCGTACTGCATTAGATTGTGAAGCCTGTCAGCTTGGGAAACACCATAGGTCGTCATTTCCTGTTCGTCCGAGTCGTCACAGTAGTCGGTCTTTTGAACTTTTCCATTTTGATATCTGGGGTCCGAGTCGTGTACCTGATATTCACGGACATCGTATTATATGGTTGCAGTTGCTGATTATTCTAGATTATCTTGGGTATTCTTGTTAAAGCAAAAATCTGAAGCATGTGCTATTATAAGAAAATTCATTCTAGAAGTGAGTATCCCCTTCCCTAGAGCTCTTCAGATGGGGAAGGGGAAGAAAATTGAAAACCCAAAAAAGAAGCAGCAGGAAGAGTTCAGCCAGCAGATGATAGACCGTTTTCACATTCAGCTGTCTCTTCAGGAGGCTTTGCAGCACATCCCTCTACTCCAACGTTCACTCAGAGACAGGACCGCAGTTAGGAGGAAGAGGAGGAACCACCAGTCCGAGATCCTTGTGCTGACCAGAGCTACTTGTTTCGCGATCCAGAACCGTCTGCCAGCCAAGAGGCCAGACTCAGGAGCCCCATATGTCAGATGTCATATCAGAGAGCATAGGTTCGACCGTACTCTATTAGACAGCGGTTCATCGATCAACCTACTTCCGGCAGCCCTTCTCGACCGCTTCGAGTTGAGCACTCTTTGACAGAGCAGGACAGTCCTTCAGTTTGCTGATCGATCTGTCAAGAGTCCGAAGGGGTTGCTTAGGGACGTTGTCGTCACGATTCAGGGCCTGCAATTCCCCGTGGACTTCGTAGTGTTGGACATGGAGATCCCTGAGTCAGTGACCGATACCCCCATCATTCTAGGTCGCCCGTTCTTGGCCATAGCCAAGGCAGTGACCGACCATGATAGCGGGAAGGTATACTTTCGCGTCGAGGGCGAAAGTGTACAAATAGAGACGGTCGAGGACAGCAGAGTCAGAGACACAGCATGCTCAGAGACTACTTCCGATACAGAGCAGATGACAGATGCGGGGCCAGACATCCACCAGGACTGCGACTTTGTGATTACAGATGATGAGGCAGTATGGGCAGATCTAGATGCACATGCCATCATCTCACCTTCAGAGTCCGTTGATGCAGAGACACCAGCAGAGGAGAGCTTGGAGAGCACATTCCTGGTCCAGGATACCGATCAGTCGGCAGAGTCGGTTCTTGACCGTGAGACTGATTTGTTTTGTGATGATGGTGGTACTGAGGCCACCTTGGATGATACAGATCCCTCGGAGTCAGATTTTGACTGGGCAGAGTTTGAGGATTGTATACCAGATCTGACTTTCCACTGAGCCTGCAGCTAGGGAGGAGGTAGATGCCGAGCAGAGCAGAGACAGTCCATCAGAGCAGCCTTCTCCAGTTTTAGAGTGTGATAGAGAGTTTCAGTTCTCCCATGCGGATTTGGCAGCCTTCACGCAGAGTTTTCAAAGGCCAGATCCACCAGCACCCAATTGTCCAGAATTGAAGCCACTTCTTGTGTCGCTGAAGTATAGGTTCCTTACGGGTGAGCATGAGATGTACCCAGTCATTATCTTCACCGATTTGACTGGAGAGCAGGAATCCCGTCTGATGGGGGTTCTTGAAAAGAACCGCAAGGCGATAGGATGGAGCGTAGCAGATCTCCAGGGGATAAGTCTGGCCCTGTGCTCCCACCATATCTATCTCGAGGATGAGGCGAAGCCGTCGCGTGAGTTCCAGCGGTGGCTGAACCCGAATCTGAGAGAGGTTGTCATGAAGGAGATATCAAAATGGTGGAGCGCCGATTTTATCTACCCCATCTCCGACTCCAAGTGGGTCAGCTCTTTGCATGTGGTGCCCAAGAAGACGGGCATCACTACATTAGTCAGCGAGTCTGGAGAAGAGATTGCTACACGAGTACCCACTTCTTGCGAGTCTGCGTGGATTACAGACGACTCAACCAGGCCACCAAGAAGGATCATTTCCCCCTGCCCTTTATAGATCAGATCATTGAGAGACTGGTAGGGAAGAGCCATTATTGTTTTCTGGATGGGTACTCCGGCTACAACCAGGTGGCCATCGCTCCCGAGGACCAGGACAAGACTACCTTTACTTGTCCCTTCGGCACATACGCCTTCAGACGCATGCCATTTGGGCTATGCAATGCCCCTGCGACTTTTCAGAGATGCATGCTGTCGATCTTTTCGGACATGGTGGGGGAGTGCTTGGAGGTCTTCATGGATGATTTCTCGGTCTACGGTGACGGATTCGACTCCTGTCTTGACTGCCTAGACCGAGTCCTTCAACGATGTATAGAGGTTCACCTTATGCTATCTTGGGAGAAGAGTCACTTCATGGTGACTCAAGGGATGGTGCTTGTCCATATCATCTCCAACAGGGGCATGGAGGTTGATCCGGCCAAGGTAGATGTCATTAGAAAACTCACACCATCATCCAATTTGCGGCAATTACGGTCTTTTGTGGGGCACGTCGGTTTCTACCGACGATTCATTCATGATTTCAATAGGATTGCCTGACCGTTGACTGACCTGCTGACGAAGGACACCGAGTTCCTTGTCGATGACAAGTGTCTTTCGTCGTTTGAGACTCTCAAGCAATGTGTTGTTGAGGCTCCTGTTCTCCAGCCACCTGATTGGTCTCTCCCATTCGAGATCATGACGGATGCCTCCGATTTTGTCATGGGGGCCGTGCTGGGACAGAGGAGGGATGGAGTTCCATTTGCTATTCACTACGCTAGCCGCATATTGGATTCCGCGCAGCGGAACTACACAGTAACAGAAAAGGAGATGCTAGCCGTAGTTTATGCCCTAAATAAGTTCAGATCATACATTATTGGATCTAGAGTGACCTTGTATACTGATCATACCGCCATCAGGTACCTCATGTCAAAGAAGGATGCCAAGACCATGTTGACTAGATGGATCCTTCTACTCCGGGAGTTTGACATAGAGATTAGGGATAAGCCTGGAGTCAAGAATGTGGTGGCGGATCATCTCTCCTGATTAGAGCATCTTGAGGATTCTGAGCAGATTGACCCTATTTTTGAGACCTTCCCAGATGAGGCGATCCTTGCTATCGCCTCTCTCCCGTGGTATGCCGATATTTTGAACTTTCTTGTTGCTAAGAAAGTTCCACAAGATTGGCCCAGGCAGAGGCTTGAGACCTTCCTCGCGAAGGCCAAGTCTTACCATTGGGAGGATCCCATCCTTTACCACGAAGGAGGGGATAGCGTCTGGCGTAGGTGCATTCCTCAGGACGAGCACCATAGCGTCCTCACTTACTGCCACAAGCTTGAGGCAGGAGGACATCACTCTGGGAGGAGAACGACGCAGAAAGTGCTCCAATCTGGCCTATGGTGGCCTACCCTCTTCAAGGACTCTGATGAGTTCGTGAAGAGGTGTACTGACTGTCAGAGGATGGTCACTTGTGGACAACGTGATATGATGTCGATGCAGCCCATTCACTTATGTGAGGTTTTTGACGCATGGGGCATCGATTTCATGGGTCCATTCCCTAAGAGTCAGGGATTCGAGTACATTCTGTTGGCCGTTGATTATGTGAGTCATTGGGTTGAGGCCATCCCCGCCCGAACCTCAGATGCTAGGACTGTTTGCAGATTTTTGAGGAAGCATATCATTACACGGTTCGGGGCACCTCGAGTGTTGATATCTGATGGGGGGTCTCATTTCATCAACGACCAGGTGAAGGCCCTTGCTAGCGAGTTCGACATAGACCATCGAGTTGCCACTCCATACCACCCTCAGACGAATGGTCTAACCGAAGTGTCGAACAGGGAGATCAAGACTATTTTGCAGAAAGTTGTCCGCCCCTGACCGAAAGGATTGGTCACAGCTTTTGGACTCGGTCTTGTGGGCATATAGGACGTCTTTCAAGACACCTTTGGGCACATCTCCCTTTCGCCTCGTTTATGGCAAGCCGTGCCATTTACCTGTTGAGTTGAGGCATAGGTCACTTTGGGCAGTCACAGATACACTTTTGTATCCAGATAGTGTAGGAGACCAGAGGAGGGCAGAGTTAGCCGCCTTGGAGGAGCTTCGTGATACCGCCTTCTCAAACAGCCTACAATATAAGGAGAGAGTGAAGGAGTAGCATGATTCTCATATCAACCACAAGCATTTCGAGCCTGGACAGAGAGTATGGCTGTTTGATGCTAGGCTTCGTCTATTTCCAGGGAAGCTACATAGCAAATGGAAGGGACTGTATCTAGTGAGAAAGGTACACGACAATGGGAGTATTGATATATCTGAGTTGTCTTCTGAGAGTACCTTTCGAATGAACGGCCAGCGGCTCAAGCCATTTCTAGATCATGAACCACGGGTCGTTGATGTTGCCCCTACTCACTTTGCGTGAGATGTGGTCTCTTGACCCACATCTATTGCATCTCACGCCTGATTATCACTGTTCTCCCGACTTGTATAGATCCAGTTGTCCATATCATTCCATTCTTTAGTCCCACATCTCTTTTCTCATCCTTTGATTATGCTATACTTAGGGTGTACTTTACCCTAAGTATAGGGGGGATGTTGGACTCTTGGGTAATTCTTTTGATTCATTCTTTACCCCTGTTTTTGCTGCCTATACTTAGGGATATCTTACCCTAAGTATAGGGGGGTAGACCCTGTACATCCTTCACTCGGTTTTCCCTTAGTGTACAGCCTGCTATACTTAGGATTATTTGATCCTAAGTATAGGGGAAAAAGCCGAGATCTTCTTGATTTTCTATTCTTTCATTCGTCTTTGTATATAGCCTTCCTTTTCACTTCCCTATACTAAGCACGAGTTATGTCTTCTTCATCGCTCTTGACTCTGAGGACATCGTTCGAGCTAAGTATAGGGGGGTTTGTATATATTTCATATATACTTTAGCCATAACTCGTACTTTGTGTGAGTGTTTTAATAAATAAAAATGGCTAAACACCCAAAATCCATAAAAATTAAAAAATTTTCCCTGTAAATAAACATTCTTTTATTTGCACATACATAGCTATTGTACAAACTATTTTTGTAAAAATGTTTTCAAAAACTTTGTGTGTAAAGATTGTGTAAATATTTTCATATCAAAATTATGTATATAGTACAAAATTTTTCCAAAATGTTTTGAAAATCAAAAGTTTGCAAAAATCTTGTGTAAATTTGTGTAAATATTTTGCAAAACTTGCATTCATGCATACATCCAAGATTTCAAAATATTTTTCAAAAATTTTGCATTTGTGTAAATATTGTGTAAATAGCATCCTTGTATATACTTGTATAGTTTTTCCTGGATTATAGTTAACATTTTAAACTAGCCTGAAATTAAATTGGGAAATGGAGCTTGATTAAGATCTTAATCCACCTAATTTTAAGAGGAACCTTATAGGGCTTAGGGTTAAGGATTTTCAGGTCCATGGTGACTTAATTCTCTGAGTCCACTAGGCTATGATCACATGTCATCTCAATGAGCCTAAGTAGAGCACTTAACAACACACACATGACTCATATAGACAATGGCTTTACTTGGACCCGCACTTAGCACCGAGCTCTCTACGGATGAGGTGGTGAGGAGCCAGTCTTTCTTGACTTGGGGTAGCATATGAGGGTAGTACTTCTAGGCGGAACCTCTCTTCTTCTTTTAGTGAAGAAAGTGCGTCTCAACTTGGTCTGGTTGCCATGAGGTCTAACGACAGGAGTTGTGGGTTGCAATAATGCTTCAAAAGAGGGATAGTCTACTGGCTCAAGAGGAAAAACTCTTTATGTATATATGATGCACTTGTATATGTTGTATAGATGCACTTGAAAAAAAATGCAAAAAGAAAATAACTCCAAAAAAGTGGTGGGTCTGAGAGAAAATGATAATCCCACCGGAGTATGTATATAGTGCAATAAGCAAAGCTTGAGACTCATAGATTCCATCTTATGTAGCTTGCAGCAGGGAGACTTAGCTAAGGGAATACCCCGCTCCTCGAGGAAAGAGTGGCCAGATTAGGGTCATAGAGTTACCTTGTTGGGGAGGGTTGTCAAGTCGCTACTTATGAGGTGGAGAGCTTATCTGACTTACACAATACAAGGAAAGACTCATAGTCTTCAGGGTTGTGTATGTAGACTTGTTCTGATCTGGATTGTTGAGGAGTCTTGATTATAGATTAGTGGATCTTAGAGGCTGTTGAGTTTTAAACCTAAGTCCAAATAAGGTTCCGACACATTAATAATCCAAGGATCTGATCAAGCTCCATAATTCAATTTAATGAAGGCAAGTTTAATTATCAGCATTAATCCATGTATATTCTCCTCTTTTTCTTTTTCACTTCTTTTTCAAATAAGTGTTTGCTAAGGGACTAGCAAAGTTAAGTATAGGGGGGTGATGAATACCCATTCATCACTCTTTATTCTTTTATTTTAGCTACAAAACCTTTGCCAAACATATGTATATTCATGTAAATACAAATAATTGTCAATCAGCATGCATTTTGTAAATATGCATAGTTAGCATGTTTTTGTGCATAAATAAAAGAATGAAGAAACAAAAGAAAAAGAGGGAGATATTTAGAATAAATATTGAGCGACCTAATCCCAAGGAGGGCTCAGCATCGGCCTGACCGCATAAAAACCAAAAATTAATAAATCTTTTTCCTGATTGTTCCTTGTTGATCATACTTCACATGAAAAATACCTCCAGGCCTTGATCAGACCATTTAGTATTTTTAAATGGTCTTAGAAGCCTGATTGGACAGTTTTCAGTTATTTTTGCCTTATTTCATTTTTAGAAAATCCTATAAAAATTAGAAAATTGTCAAAAATTCACAAAAAAACAATAAAAATTATAAAAATCATAAAAATATTTTTATTGGAATTTTTGGAGCATTTTAGAGTAATTAAATAATTGTTGAAAGTTGTGTGTATTGCTTGTTTCATTATTTTCTTTATAATTAAAAATTTCAAAAAATATAAAAATATTAAAAATCCACCAAAATAATTTTTTATTTTTATTTGTTTTAGACTACTTTGTAGGCCGCAAGGCCATCACGTGCTTCCTGAGTTCAAACCTGGGTGCTATACCAGGTCAATCCCATAGCTAAGACTGCTAGTTGGCTTTCTCGCGTTTTATCTTTATTTGGTGGTCCGAATAATTTTTCTTGTTGAGCTTTGGGTCCCGAGTGATTGAGGTCACAACGACCGCATTGATTCATACTTACCTTAGTTTCTCGGGCGGCTCATCATTGTCCTATTGGGAATAGGACTATGTGCTTGTATTTGGGCTATATAAAGAGGGGGGTGGAGGCATTGCCTCTACACCACCACAAGAACAATGTAACCCCCAGAGAGAAAGGAAGAGGGGGAGAGAAGAGAGGAAGAGAGCGAGGGAACGGAGAGAGTTGTACTCATTCTTCTTTTAGTGGTCTTTCTTCTCCGGTGGTCGCGAGAGGTGACCGACCACCGTATATGTAGTTGTTCTTTTCTTCATGTGCTTCTGTGATAGTGGTTGATTGCGCATTCGCATCCGTATCTACATCCGCTTCTGTTTCCAAGGGTCTGGTATCTGAGAGGAAATGATACCGGTGGGTCACATTCTTAACAAGTGGTATCAAAGCAGAGTTGGTACCTCTTCCGTGCCCAACAAGTGGTATCAGAGCCAGGATCAGCGTTGTTGAAGGGACACGATGCGATGGATCAGAGTGAGGGTCGACGTCGATGAGAAGACGTGATACAGCAAATGTGCAATCCGCAGAAGCCGTGATATGGTGGTCTCTTGGAATCGATCAGAGGCATCAAAGAATTCTGCTAGCAATGACTGGCATGAGATCGTGCAAGATGGCACGTCGAGGGCACCCAACGATGGATGCATCACCCAGAGGCGGTGAGTTCCTGCTAACGAGACTTGCAGATGATGAGGGTGGCCCACTGCAGACTCAAGACGATGAAGAGATCGTGATAGAATTCAACTCAAGGGGGAGATTGTTGGGATTGGAGTCAAATTAGGATTAGGAATCCTAATGGGATTGGACTCCTAATCCTAATAGTTATTGAGTTGTATTCTATTTATAGTCCTATTGGGAATACAACTATGGTGTTGTATTTGGGCTATATAAAGAGGGGGTGGAGGCATTGCCTCTACACCACCACAAGAACAATGTAACCCTAGAGAGAAAGGGGGAGGGGGAGAGAAGAGAGGAAGAGAGCGAGGGAACGGAGAGAGAGTTGTACTCGTTCTTCTTTTAGTGATGTTTCTTCTCCCATGGTCGCGAGAGGTGACTGATCACGTTATACCTAGTTGTTCTTTTCTTCATGTGTGTCTGTGATGGTTGTCAATTGTGCATCCGCATCTGTATCTACTTCCGCTTCTGTTCCCGGGTCCATTATCAAAGAGGAGACGACATCGGTGGGTAGTGTTCCTAACAAAGGAGGGGGCGGCAGTCGTTGGCGTGGAGGGAAGGGGAGGGGCGGGGTGAGGTGCGACCATGCGTGAGAAAGAAGATTGGAGGGCTGATGTCAGAGCCCCATTTCTTTTTTAAAAAATGTTGACATTAGGATGATGTCAGCATGTTTGTCGGTGATGAATATGGAATTCATCATCTTAATATATTAATCTTTGCTTGAATCCCTGAACAAACATCAAATAATTACCTCTAATTTTAATAAATTAATAAACTAGTGTTGGCAATGAAATTGGACTAATAATGTATATTTATCTTGAAAATAAGTCCACGAAATGATTCAAAATAAAAATCACAAAAAATAAGCATTGAATATCGTTGTAAATAATCCCCTATAAATAACCAAATTTCCTTGATTTTTAATAAATTCATACTAACTCCTCTTGTAATTTTTTCCAACTTGTGTATAAATAAATAAATATATATAAATACAAAAAATACAAAGTAATTACCACATTGAATAAATACTTCTAGATTTTGAATCGAAAAAAGTCATAAAGTCCAACTTCTCGGCTAAATTCCTACTCCATATAAACATCAAATTCACCAAAATTAATTTTAATGGTAAACTATAAAATTATCTATTCAATGAAAGTGATTTCACTAAAATTAGAGCTTGTTTGCAAAATGTCGATTTTGGGACCTAGTTGTATACGGTATATATGTATTAACTTAACACTGATATTTTATGTACAAATGTAATCTATTTTGATTTATTTATTTTCCTATTAATTTTCTTATTTTATATTATATAATTATAAATATCTAGCTTAATTATTTTACCATTGAAAATAATGCAAAGTGTCTTTGTATATGTTGTAAATATTATTCTTTCCTCATTTTTCTTTTGCTTCTTATTATTTATTAAAAATCCAAAAAAAGTATATTCGTGTTTTATCTTATTTCTAATATTTAATTTTTATTTTTTTAAATATATATTAATTATAAAAATTTCAAAAAAATAGAAAAGTCATAAAATTTATGTTTTAATTGTTTAAGATGCATTCCAAAAATATTTTGATGTACATACTTTTTATTTTGCATTTGAGGTCTACATGAAAAATGTAGATTCTATTTAAATCTACATTATTCATATTGATATTTTTCCTTTTACTTTTTTCCTTTTATTATTTTAAGTAGCCTTCTTTTGTTTATTTTATTTTTATTTTTTTATTTTTTCTCAATAACTTCCATTCTTCACCTCTTCCACTACATTTCCAACTTTTATTCCACCTCACTTCTTTCCTAACTCCCACTTCTTCTTCCTTCTTATTCCTCTTCTCCTCCTCATTTTCCATGTATCCGCCCGTTGATCTTTGAGCTCTAGCCTCATCAAAGCATCAAGGTAACATCCCACCCTTCAACGTTGAGCGACGACGAGTCTCCGACCTTCTCCAGCCATTGGCGAGATCCATGAAGCTCTACTTCACATTGCAGATCCTCCCTGGAAGTTGCTCAGCCTCGCATGCTTCACCACATGCTCGAGCCACAATTGAAGCGACATAGCAGCTCCAACCAACTTGGGCAATGTCCCGAAGTAAATTTTTTCTTCCTCTTCTTTTTTTTCTTGATATTTCTTTATTTCTGTTCTCCTCTCGTTCTTGCTATGTAACTCCAGTTTTCCCTCAAATCTCTTATCCGTACTCTTTATGAATCAAACACATCCTCATCCGAAGCACATACCACCATCCTACTCCTACTCCTCCAAGTTCTCTTTTCCCCTCGTAATCTTCCCCTCTGTCCATCGAGTAGGACGGAGCAACAACTCCTCTTCCATCATCATACGCATAGGAGTCCATCCCTTCATGTTACTCATGCCCAAGAGCTTGACACCTAACGTCAAGCACCCATGCATAGTGCGTGCTCCTTCATTCGTGGCTGGAACCATCATGACACAACCTCTAGAACCACATCTCTCTTTGGAGAGATCTCTGCTGCTATCAAACAGGAGTAACCTATTGGACATGCGAGCCCACGACGAGCCATTATGCAATAAATGTTATTGCAAATATCATTCCCTAATCTGAAATGAAGAATACATAATTTGCATAATAGGTCCCTTAGTACAATTAGGGTTATGTACCATGGCCATCTTGATGATCATACAATTGTTGATTCAATATTAAATCATAGAGGCTAGTGCTTGGATGAACATCTAAATTGTTAGATTGAAGACTCATCAAGCACCATCAAATGATTGTTAAGAGATGATCTCCAGCCTGAGTAGGAGATGGCAATCCTTTCTCAGTTAGGCTGATATCTGACTGATGAATCTCCATTTCATCACCTTTATTCTATCATTTTGGCCTTAAAAACCCCAGCAAATGCATGTAAATAGCATCAATTTGTCTATAATAGCATCTATTATTTATTCTATTAAATGTATATAAAATAAGGTTTTTAATGCCAAAATTATAGAATAAAGAGAAGAAAAGAAAAAGGAATAAAATATTGAAAATATTTTACGATCCAAACCCCGAGACCAAGTCCAGAATGGAATTGGTAGACAAGGAATAAAGTAGGGGGAGATAAGGGCCAATAATACAATAAATACCTCATTTATTGATTCATTCATTTATGCATTTTTGACCCCTATTTTGTATTTAATTATGTATTCATCAAATAAAGAAATTTTGTACATAAAAGTTGTAGATAATAATGTGAATAAAAATACAAAATTGAGTTTGTACAAAAATAATATACAATGTACATTTTACAGACAGAATAAAAAGCCAGAATCTCAACTTCACACACCCATATCTTGCAAATACAAACTCAAAATCCACCAAAATCACCTTTAAGTGTATATAACTTTTCAAGAGCTATTTAATAAAATTGGTTTCATAATTTTTGGAGTTCACCTGTGAAAGTTAGGTTTTTAGCCCTCATTGTACAGTTTACTTGATTAAAATATTCATTATATTCATTATTCATTATTTCTACAAATTTATATTTTTAGAATTTTGTAAATAATATATATATATAATACATGCACATATTGAAATTAAAAGAAAACCAAAAAGAAAACCTCTAATAAAATAAGTCTATGAAATACATAGACCAAAATACCTATGTCACCTATGTATATAAATAAAAGGGAAATACATTCTTTAATTATTTTATTCTTTCATATTTTTATAATATTGTAAATATTATCTATATTGCATTAAAAATGAAAATCCAAAATAAAAACCAATAAAATTCATTAAATAAATAAAATGTATATAAAATATAGGTAAAATACCTATAAGTATACCTACATAGTATATATACCTATTTATTTACAAATGTAAATAAACTCATAAAACCAAAGAAAAATATATTTACATTCACAAAAATAAGTTATAATTATATAAAATAAGAAAATAAAATAATAAAATAAAAAATATACAAAATAAAAATAAATACATGTAAATACACTTATAAATACATCATTAAAGATAAACTCATAATAAAAATATATCAAAAAAATAAATAAAAATCACAAATAAATACTACATTATTTAATAAACATTTTTTTATTTTATAAGCAAAATTTAATAAATTCATTTATTATGTCTAATTAATAAGTCGATTCAGGGCTGACGTGGACCAATAGGATTCCTTCGAGTATTGACCGCTCGGTCAACTTGACCTCCAGCCGCCCGATGTGACGCACTGCGTCTTTTCGCCCGTTTCTCCCTTAATTACCGCTCGACTTAGACATCTCCTGACATCGCTTCCTTCACAAAACTTCTTCTCTGATCATTGTACATCCACGCCCAAGTATTTATCCCCTTATACAAAGCTTGTAGCTCCGCCAATGGCCCGGTCAATAAGGGTGCGCACCTCCGCTTATCTTCAATTTTGGTCAGCCTTTCTCCCGTTCCCCTCCACGTATTCGGTCCTGGAGGCGTTGCTCGTGACAGGAGGACGTCTCCGGCGCCTTGAATCGGTCAGAGTAGGCGAAGGTTGCACCCACGGCCGCCGCTCCGGCGAGGCCTCTGCTCCTTGGTGCCCCACCAGGTAAGAGATGCGCCTTTAATTGCTTTAGATAGGTTTTAGTATTATCATTTCATTTCTGTCTTTATATTAGTGTTTAGGAATTGGATTTAGCGTAAAATCGGTCACCCGTAGTTCACCGGAGCTCCGCTCCGGCGAACCCATTCACGATGCTCCCGAAC
Organism: Ottelia alismoides; assembly: GCA_037367405.1. Lineage (NCBI taxonomy): Eukaryota > Viridiplantae > Streptophyta > Magnoliopsida > Alismatales > Hydrocharitaceae > Ottelia > Ottelia alismoides. Next base: position 318,548 of record JAZKJV010002162.1, read on the forward strand.
TGTTCCGCCCTCGCTTCCACCACCATCTTCTCCCCCTTTCATCCCTCCTTACTCCAGGCACGTCCATCTCACTCAGATGCTCAGGGATCTGAAGATCAGACCTCCTCTCTCCACCCATCGTCGGAGGTCTCCGCCCGAAGATACCCTTCGTCCATTCTCCATTCTAACGGGACGAGGCAGTTTTCCCTCATCCCTTATTACATCCTACACAGGTACAAGGTGCATTAAGGCACCTGGAGGCGGTCTTCGATGCTCGTCGGAGGTACCTGGAGCGTCACCTCGACACCGACCTGGTGGTGGCGCTCTGGTTGCCTTTTGGCCAATTTGAAGCCTCCTGCGGATAGAGGGAAGCGCCTGCGACATGTTGGGATCCTTTGGAGCAACAAGGAACGGCAAGGGAAGGAGATTTCGCCGGGAGAAACTCTCCAGCGGCGAGTTCTTACCCTGTTCTTCTTTGTACCCTCCCTATCGTCGGATGAAGAACAAGGTCCCAGATCTGATCAGAGACGTCCTTCTAGAGCCTCAGCCGTTGGATCACGTGAGTGATCGAATCCTAGACGTCAGATAGCGAAGCAGTACCGACCGTTGGATGGGCGCTGCGTGTCAAGTGGAGAATGAAGAACCATTGGATCGCGCGCCTAATGGGGTAATTTGCAAACCTACGCCCCGACTTTTTTTTGTATTTTATATTTAATTTGTAAAATAAATATTAAGTGTAAATAAAATTGTGAATTTTGTCATAGGACCCCCGAACTTCCTGAAATTACATTTTAGTCCTTCCCCGCCTCACGTGCAGTCCTACGTGAGGCGCGTGAAATTTGCATTTAAACCATGGCTGTGTTTGTAATTGTAAAATAGTTCTAAAAAAATAAAATAAATGTTTATTTCTGTTGGTATTTTTGCATAGAACCCCACGTATGTTATTTTATTTGCAAAAATACCCCTGCTAGGCTGTTTATTTTTATGTCTTTTATGTATTTATTAAAAAAAGATATATTGCTCCTAAAAATCCACAAAAATTAGGAGAGGTGCCCCGAGCCATGTTGATTCACGACACATACTTATTTGGCATTTTTGAGCATTTATCTATTTATTAAAAATGAAAAGGGAGCCATTTTTGCACTGTTTAAATTAGAAAAAACCAAAAAAATATAAAATGTTTTTGAAAAATTCCAAAAATATTATATATGTTGTATTTATCTATCTA